>CM053404.1:8203168-8551991 GCA_028644305.1 Xerus rutilus | reverse complement strand
AGTATCTGTCTCAAAGGATTATTAAAGTCAGACTGAGTAATTGAGCAACTGGTACCCATCCCACGTCAAATGCTGTTCACTAGGACAAGCAGCCTCTTCTTGCCCCTGGGTACTGGGTGAGGTCTTCCTGAAACTCCAGAGGCAGGGTTCAGTGTAGGGGTCTGGACAGTAAAGGGAAAAATGAGACAGATGAGGAGGAACATTCTGTCACCATGAGACCTGACTGCAAACAGCAGCTGAAGAAGCCTTGTATTAGATCCCAGAGCCCTGGCTGGATGGGCTGTCTTCTTCCCCCATACCTGGGGGGCCACCTGGAGCAGGGTCAGGCCCTGCAAAGCAAGGTGCAGGACTCCTTACTATGTGTCACGGCACTGAGACTTTTATATTAACCCAGTACCCCTCTGAGTAGGGAAAGAGACGCTAGATGATGAAGTAGCCCTAATCCACCCCTGACCAGTGCCAGCCATGCACTGGCTACACGTTGGGTCACCGTGGCCACATCAGTTCCGTGCCAGTTCTAGATGCCTTGGAGCAAAGGCAACAAACTCAAGTGGTCACACGCTGCAGCCTCCCACATTTGGGGGAGTCTCTGGCTGGGAGCAGGGAACACAGGGCTATTGGTAAGAAGTTGGGAACACAATCTACAATCATCATTGCTTCGATTTACTTTCAGTCACAATGATTGTTTTCATTTCAACCGATAATAAAAGAAGACAAGATTTTTTCCCTTAGTGAAGGAGACTTGGGTTTTAAAAGGCAGAGGAAGCACTGCCCTCAATTAGGGACTCTTTGGGGCAGAAGGTGAGTCCTTGTTGTGACTACAGGAAGGCCTGGCGTTCCTTACACACTGGGTGAATGAGTGAATCGATAAGGGAATGAGTAAGTGTATAATGCACAGAGCTCAAACTCCGAGTGCTCAGGGGTCCAGGTAGACAGAAGGGGACACATGAGAGGTGGCCTTCCGTCTCTGTTTGCCTCTGAGAGTGTAACGTGTAGGGAGGAGACAGGAGGAAGAAGCTGGTTGCAGCTCCTTCACTGACTACTAAAGAGCACACAGAGGAGAATTTGTCCCCATCTGCCGAGGATGTCACAGAGCCACACCTTTAAGCCCATGCACGTCTTGACAAAAGACAACCAAGGCAGGGGAATGGGCTATGGGGAGTATCAAGGAACCAGAGGCAGGGAGAATACCAGGGCAGCAACTGTCCTGGGTAGAAATGAGTCCAGGACAGAAAGCCCAGCATGAAGCACGCTGCCCCTTGGAGATTCCGAGCCTCTGGGAGCGCGGCACTCCTCAATTTTGCAGTAACAGAATTTAAAACAAACTCTTCCACTCAGAGAGTTAGGCCCTGAGCAAAAGCAACAGAGACAGTCATCAAAACCAACGTGGAAACACCACTTGAGAGAGGGCACACATGATCCCAGGTCCTGGAGAGCTCCCTGAGGTCGCTTGGTTTGACCAGACGGGCCTCTCTCACTCTCACGCTCGAGCCCTCTGCTTAGAAATCCCAAGCCCAGCCAAGGCCCCCCATTGGTTGCTGAACAATGTGGACTGTAGACAGTTCTCCTAGTGCGAGCCCCAGGGGCACAGTTTGGAATGGCTGGAGTAGAAGATACCAGTGGAGCAACTGGCAATGGTATTGGAAAAGTTGCCCAGGCCGTGAGGTGGACGCTCTGGGTAGGCGAGCAGAGAACAGGTAGTTAGTTACCTGGCAACAGAGAGCAGCTGGTGCTCCTGCAGGACAGGAGCAGGGTGCGGGAGACACACTGAGGAAGAACCCGTGAGAAGTGCCGTCCAAACCAGCTGCCTATCAAACATCTGGGGAACTTGTTTAAAACAGATCTCCAGCTCCTCAGGGGAGAGGAGGTGTGCTTACACGTGGCGTCCTGGGGTCCACAGCAGTGGCTTCAGTTCTATGGGTTGCTTCTCGGGTGGCCAATTCTCTGCCTGCAATGAGAAGCATTGGGTTAGAGAGAGATGGGTGGCTGGGAGGGTGGCCAGGGCACTTACTAGGTTGGGGACCTCGTCTCTCCATGGGGATCTCCTTTGAGCCCTTCCTTCTTAATGCCCTACAATCTAACGCTGTACCAAGCACCTGAGTTTCCTGGTGATGAAGCATTTTACTTTTTGTGCAAAGTCTTCAAGATCCTGTGTGCATTTTAACTTGAACTGCACATTTGAAGTTGGACTAGCCACAGTCCAAGTGCCCAGAGGCCACCAAGGGCAGCTGGGTGGTGTAACTAAACCATTTTTGCCTCCAGTATTCAAACAGTTTCCCATTTCTTCAGCCGAGTGCCACAGTGAAATAGATGGTTTGCATTTAGGCCTGAGATGGAAAATTATCTGTAAGCATCAGAATTACTCACTGATCAAGATGTGGCTTCTGCTAGGGGTGCTGCCAGACATGCCAGTGGGGGGCAGAATCCCCTCCTGGCCATGGCACACATGTTAGGGTCCCCGGGGTTTAAGGATCAGCTTAACCTCAGGTTAAGTGTACACCTCACACGGCTTCACTCAGTGTGTGGATAGAATTTCAACCCAAGGGATATTTTTCAAGGTCTCCTCTATGGCAGAATCTAGAAATTAGAGAGCTCTTTGCCAAGTTCCAATCCTGACATAGTTGAGTCCTGTAACCTTTGGTGCATTTATTGGATTTCTTAAGCATCTGCTTCCTCGTGGCAAAACAAAGACTATACCAGTTCTCCATTCATAGGGTTGTTTTTGAAAATTAAATAATTATAACAAAGCCCAGGAAAGAAAACAGAGTTCTTTCACTCTGCCATTCTTCATTATGACTAGCATGGGGGAGAGAAATAATATTTGCTGATAAGGAGAGGGCTGACCAGGCTTGGCCCAGTTTGGATATGTTAAGGAAATGAAGATGTCCAGGTCCCGAAACTTCTCCTCCCCCTGCCCAAACCCCACCTTGAACTTCTGAAACAAGCACAGTGGACAGTCACCTGTCTAGCCCGTGTTACTCTCTTTAAGCTTGACATTGAAAAGTGGAGGAGGGATGTCAACCAGAGTCACAAAAACGTCAGTAGGAGGGTGTTTCCTTCACTTTTTCCTGCTTGGAGAAGTCCCAGGAGTCAGTGGGGCTCACCCAGCAGAGTGGGGACTCAGACACAGGGAGGAATCAGCTGGCCACGCCCTTGTTCATGGACCACAGGGGACCCCAGAGTGCTGGGACAGGTCAACTCTAGAAAACAGACACAAGCAATTCCATGTCCTGCAGCAAAGCTGAGAAAAAGTGAAGAGCCGCTACCACGCCAGTAAAGTTCCCAGGAGGCTAGGGGACGTGGTGCCTGTGAATGACATCCTAATCCGTGTGTCAGTGTTTCTCTTCTAAGAAAGGTAAGGGCTTAACAAGTAATTCCTCACCCAAACATGCTTTTTTAACCACCCCCCAAAAGAAGAAAGGTAACCTGGGGCAAAAGCATTTTATGACAGATTTGACAAAGAAAGGAAGGGAAGAAGCCCTGGCCTGCAGGATCCTGCCTGCCAGCAACGTGCTGAGTGGCGCAGGAAGAAGCTGTGGCCGCGTGACCTGGAGCCTGTGGTTTCCATTGGCTGCTCCCTGCCTCTCCTCCAGGTAGGGAGCTTGCTTCGCGGTTCTTGTGATTCAGTGCACCCTGTTGGAGCAGTGCCAAAGAACAAGGTGCCAAACCAGAACATTCTGCTGGACGAGAGACGCTGGCTCTGCTCTCTGCTCTCCACTCCTCCAGGGACGGCACAGCAGGAAACTTCACCCCTGGTGCGGAGATATAACCCCTCCAGGTCGGTCCCTCTACATTCAGGCCTCCACCACTAAAGCATTCCCTCCCATTGTGGCAACCAAGACTGTCCCCAGACTTTGCCAAGCATTCCCTGGGGGTGGCGTGGGGGCAACTGGTCCCTGATGGAGAAACCCTAGACTACAGAGGGCGGGAGCTGCCTGCCAGCCTGCCCCATTTCTAGACCGGAATGGCCAAGGAGAATTCCCTGCTTTCCAAACGAGAGTGGGGCAAATCATCTAAAGTCTAGCTCTCCCCTGGCTCTTCTTTTTCAGTTTTACCAAAGGAAAGTTGGACTTAGTAAAGCAATGGAGAACATAAAACAGCCTGTGATGGAGTTTCTAAGCCAGATTTGGCCTTCCTGGCTTCAAAGATCATGAAACCTCTCATTTGTTCTCCACAAAGCAGCAATTTCTCACAAGGATACGTTCCTTTGACTCTCTTTTAAAAGTCAAGTACAACTTGGTAACCACAGAGTACAGAAAATATAGGCTTTCTGCAAGAAGCAATTATTCAAAACCCAAAGACTAAAAAGAAAAAAAAAATGAGCATGTCAAATCATGTCAGTTACAACACATGAGACAACTGGATTTCTCCACTCATGGGCAACAGAACCGCCAGGGTTTGTTTTTTCTTGCTGACTTTGATTATTTCTTAGAGATACAGCCCAAGCTGTCTGAAACTGTTGACACTGGGTTACTGACCTTTTAATTTAAAAACAAGAAGGTCCAGGCTTGGTATTTGGGGCTTTTGCTTTAAATGCTCAGCAATCATTACATCCATAATTAGACCTTGTGCTGGAATGTTCCAAAGCCTCCTGGATGACTTGCAGGGTCTATTGAAGCCACAGAAAAGCTGAGCACTTCAGCAATGGTAAGATCTTTCTGGGCTGGCACAGGAAAACTCAGCTCATGGGATATAAATCAGCAACCCTACACTCTAATTTCCACCCTTCACATGTAGCGTGATTATACAACCGAGCCGTACGAACGTCAAGTCAAAAACCGAGGTTTGCTTGCCAGAGGGAAGCCAAACCTTCAATTCTGTGGTTAATGCCACCTAGGGATATAATTACACCAGCTAATATCATCTTTCTTCTAAAAAAAAAAAAAAAGAGGAAAACGGATCCTCATGGCCAACATTCACATGAATTAACCATTTTAGGTTCAATACTAAGGTTAAGATCAAATTCCTAAGCTATTCATATTCAGAAGTTTAAAAGTGAAAAATTAAGCATCTGATAGTGACATTAACATGCTTCATGCATGTCTTCTCCAACTTATTAAATGTTCATTTCAGAAATGTTCTCAAAACACTGCCGCCCATGTTATGAAAGGAATTTTGCTTAAAATAAACCACTGTATTAGAGCCGTCACATTCACAGCAGATCCAGGGAGAGTTCAAGCATTTGGTAACTGTTGGTTCTCCTCATGGGGTCTCAAGAAATCAACATTAGGATGTTCAGCTGAAGGCAGGCACAGAAATTGTTTTTGTAAGAAGGCTCCGCAGGATATTTATTGAGAAAGAAAGCTTTATGGGAGTGGCATTTGTTTTCCAATTGAAAAATGAATTCCTGAAAAGTAAATCCGCCCTTCAGAATTATAGGAAGAGCTATACATGAATCACACCAAAACTTCAGAGCATAATGTCCTCTAGTGACTTCACAATTACACAAATATGATACGCCAATGGAAGAGAGTACTGAAATGAACGGTTTATCACGAAAACCATCCAGATGGAAACTTCCTGGGCTAAGGATCTCCTCCACCAGCACACTCTCCGGCAGCTTCTTAAAAGCTGAACTTGGCATTACCCTGTGACTCAGTAACTCCACCCCCCCATATGTGTCCCAGGGAAATGAAGACAGAGCCTCCTGAGACTTATATAGCAAAATTCATTGCAGCATTATTCATGCTAGCCCAAAAGCGCAGCCCAAATGTTCTTCAAACAACAAATGGATGAGTAACATGTAGCACATTGTGGACAGTGGAATATTATTTAATCATAAAAAAGAACAAAGGCATGATGTATGAACATCATGGATGAACTTCAAAAACATAGTGAATGAAACTAAGTGAATGAAAGATGCCAGCACAAAAGGCCACCTACTATATAGTCCCATTTATAGGACACATCCAAAAAAAACATAGATTCAAATATAAATAATTTTCCCAAAACCTAATTGTCTCCTTTCCTTCATCATACATAAGTTAACACCATCCCCAAGAGAAATTTTTAAATTTATTTCTTAAAGTATATTACTTCCTTGTTCTAAGATGAGAACTACAAACATAATTACCAGAATCCACCCAACAAAACAAAACTATGCCACTTCAATGTCCAGTAAGAAATTCCAAATATTGCAACCAAAAAAATACAAAGAATTCTCTTTTAAAGAGGTAACAGCACCATTAACTTCTGTCTTCTGACATGTTTGTTCCAAATTCTAATCACCATTCTCTAAACATCTCACCTTGGACTCTTCTGTTGAAAAGCAATGAGACGTTAAGCATTTCAAAGTCTCCCAGGATTATCAAGGAACCAAAAATAAATCCCAAATTGCCTTTTAAGTGTGAAATGTGGTTTTTTTCCACTTTCAGTTGAAAAATGGCTGCAGAGATTGTACTCAGATTTTCCAAGCTATAAATCTCTCCCAAGCAAAGACTAGGCAAGGACATTTTTAGCCTCAAAGAATATTTTTGTCAGAAAGATATGACTAAAGGAATTGGGGAGCAAGGATGGCTCTCTGTGCATTGCCTTGGCATGGTAACCAGGGTGGTGACACGAAGTCATTACCTAAGAATCAAAACAACAAAAGTAACAAAAACTTAGAAAAATGCATGCCATCCAATCAAATCCAATGAAAACAGTATCCATCAAGGACCATAAAAATGTTCATGTCCTTTGGTTCAGTGACCCTGTTTTTAGAAATCTATCCTAAAGAAAAACAAACCACAGCAGCGTGATTTATAACAGGAAAAGATCGCAGGCAACCTCAACTTGAAACAATAGGGATTGGTTAATTAAAGTATGGCACATCCTTTGATGGAATGTTATGTCCCCATAAAGACTAACTATAAAAGACATGGAAATGCACTTATGATATAATATATGATATAATATAGATATAATGGGGAAAGGATAAAATATCTGTACACTATAGTAATTATGCAAGCAAACATATCTCCTTGGAAAAGGACTAGAAGAGAAAGTATAAATCACTGGGCTAGGATGGTGGGCCTTAGTTTTTCTCCATGTTCCCAAATTGCTGAAATGTTACCATATAGTCTTTAGAAAAAATTAAGTCAAGCATACAAGTTTTATGGGAAGGAATTCCATTAATCAAGGTGTACTGTTACTACTGACTACACTTTTACTTGGCTATTTATGTCAAAGTAATGGCCATCAGAGACCCTTCAGTCAAGAAGCAGGGAAAGGAAATCCCAGGCTCAGCTGTGAGTCCAACTGTGATTCCACCATAAACTTAGCAGTGAGGAGAATTTTCTGCACAACAGAAGTAACAGAAGAAGCTCCTTCTGCTTTCTGAATGCTGCACATGCAACACTAACTTTTCCCATTAAATTTTATTCCATCTCTTGGGAGGAAATGGCAGGTAGGGGAAGATCAGAGCCCCTGCCCTTATCTACTGAGCCCCTCTGATAACTCACTATCCACCTAGCTGACCACTCTTCTGCCAGGGAGTAAGCCTGCTCTTGCAAGTTGGGCCAGACAGCCCACCACTGAGAACCACAGAGTCTGTGGTGGGCAACTCTATGGGTCAACTTGACTGGGCCATGCTACCCACATATTTTGTCAAACATTATTCTAGATGTTTCTATGAAGGTATTTTTTAGATAAAATTAACACATCAATAGACTTGGCATAAAGGAGATTATTCTCCACAATATTGGTGGGCCTTATTCAAAGAGTTGAAGGTCTCAGTGGAAAGAAGACTGACCCTTTGGAAGAAGAAAGACTTCTGCCAGCAGATGACCTCAGACTTGAACCAAAACATCAGGTCTTCCCCAGTCTCCAGCTTGCTGGTCCACCTTGTAGATGTTGGACTTGCCAGCCTCTATAATCGCATAATCCAATTAAAATAAATCTCTCTTTCACATCATATTCTTGATGTCATATATATATACACATATATATATGTAATATACAGTTGATATCATACATGCACACAAGCACACGCGCGCACACACACAAACCATCCACCTCCTTTCAGTTTTGTTTCTCTGGAGACCCCGGGCCAGTAGAGCCCTATTTCCCGAAGGGTTGCATGTGATGTCGCTTGGCATGGAAGAGGTGTTCAAAAGACATTTGTGAAATGAGAAAGGCAGGAATGAGCTGCCGTGGGTCCCGGAAAGGAGCCCTCCCAGGCCAGTGGTTCATATGCCTCTGGGAAACTCAAGTGAATTAAAACAAAATCATTAAAGTAACTAAGTCAGAGAGCTCCTGTCTCTGTAGCGTTTCATGTCTCATTAATGTTTTATGTTTGTTAAGGAATCACTTTTACCACTCCACGCCCTAAACCTGGTTCACTTGCCTCAGGTGAACACACCTGAGACCATTGTCGAGGCCAGTGAAGTCACAGCTTTTATGTCTACCAAGGCTGATTCAATATGAAGTCACGGCAATTGCAAGTCTCAGTCTGGCTTTCAGGTGAACATCTGTGGCATAGAAGCCAAAGGCTCACTGTTCCCCTAACTTAAGCTAAATACTTACTGCAACAGATGACGACCCCCTCTCTTTTCAGTGTCCTTTCTGATGAACCCTGTCCATCAGTGATATGTTAAGGACTTCTCACATTTCAAGACGTGTATCTGCTGATGTTAATATTTAATCTAATTTCAGTGTTTAATTTTCAGCTCCTAATCTTTGACGATTCTACGTCTTTGACAATTCTAATTCTACGGTTCAGTCCAAGTTACACATTTTTGGATTTTAAAAATTGCCCTTACAAAGTTTTTATTTTACTGGTGAAAACCAAAGTTCTGATTTTAACACAACATTTTGCATAACTAGTTTAAGTTAGCAAAATGACCAGAAGCACACTGATTTATAGTTTTAACATGTTTTTACTGAAAAGGATAATTTCGTACATGAGTAAATTGCCTGATTGCTTCACTGTCCTAAAGCCAGCTTGCCCTTGGGCACACACACCCCAGGTTCCAGCAGGGTGTGGAAAAGCACCATCCTGAGGCCCTATTTGAGCCTCAGGATTTAAACATCCTCGTAGACAGAAAATAAAGAATAAAAATCTGCATTTTGTATTCTCTTTATTTCCCTTCAGTTTCAATTCTGAAACTCAGTCTTAAGGAAAAGAGTCAATAGTCAGTCTCCTTTGGGGGACTTGCTCTATCATGGAGTAAACGAGAGCCAGTCTACTTAAGGTCATGTGACATTTATACTTTAAGGAAGCCAGTCTGCAGATTAATAACAACAGAAAAACCATCAGTGCTCTTACTTCCCAGGAACACAAATCCTACAACAAAGATGTCATTGCAAAGGGCCAAATATCCACTTCCATCCGCAAAGGGAGACATGCACCCCTTCACCACTGTGGGGTAGCTTGAAGTAGGACTGTGGACTCTGACCACCAGGTCACCTTCCTGAGCCCACATACACCACTAGATCAGGTGTCCTTCATCCTAACTAGAGTCATAGGATTGCAATTGTCCAGGGGGGCTTTCACAGAGCAGAATTGCCGAGCCCCACCCCAGACTATTTAAATCAGAATCCACAGAGTGGAGCCTGCGTCCCTTCCAGTGACTCAGGTAGAATGCTCAGACATTCTACCTGAGGGGGGAGGGCTTTCTAAAGAAAGCCTTGAGAATCAGTTGAAATAAACCTCCTCTGAAAACTGCCCCCCAACATACTACAGGCCTCACACTTCACTGCCCAGATAACTGAGAGACAGTGGGCTCCCAGGGTTCCTCCACCGCACCCTCAAAATACTTGCCTAAAATGACAAGCCTTCCAAAGAATTCCCCAGAGGTTCATGTGTGCAACAGTTGAATCTATGTTGTGTTGAGAGTTTTTTTCCCTAAAAACACATGTGTCCTTTTGTTTCATGGTCTCACTTGGCACCAAGTACCCAGTTCATGTGCCCATCAGATTAGCTCAAATTACATGCTTTCACTGCTCCACAAGCTAATGCAAGAGACCTACAATTACCTGTGGGCTGGCTTAAGCCCTAAATGGAACTAATGTCTGCCCCGACCAAATGCCTCAGGACCGCTCCTTTTTTTTTCTCTCCCTGTAAATTGCTATTTTTATAGGCTGTTTTCCAGAAACTGAGCCCCTAAACAAGTTGGAACCGCAACCCTACTAGATGCTGCTCACAATTTTTGCTGAGCCTTTGCCACTTGCGCTGTGTCTGAAAGCTTAGCAAATGCACAACAATGTCCTCACCGCGGAAGACAGAATTGCTACTCCCAATGTAATCTTATTCGAGTTCATATAATAAAAGAAGTGAGAAGAAAGTAGCAAACCCCGGCCTTCCATGGGTAGGTTCCAAGTGCTGGGGCCTATGAAGGCATGATGTCACCTGTTTGTATCTGCATATTGAAGAGCTAACTCATGTCGAAGGAAAAATGAAATCTATTTGGCACTCGAATTGAAAATACCAGGGACGTTAGAATATTCCAGCGCCAGTTCTCAAATGATGACAGGGTACACAAATTTGTTCTGGCTGGTTAAATTGTGCAAACTTCACAAAGAGAAAAAGATGAATGGATAATAAGCATAATTCTTGCTTATTGGCCCTCATGGAAAAGTAGCAAGATAGCAGTATTACATTACCTTTCATTTCCATCAGCAGCGAGTTCCACTGTGTCAGTCCCCGAGAGGGACAATCAGATAAAACCCCACCGAGTGCCTGAGGAATTCGCTGCTCCTGGCCTCAGCACTGAAAGAGCAAGAGCCATCCAACAGAGCCAACTGTGCCTTCAGAGGCGGGAGGGATGGGGCCACCTGTCTGTTCCGCAGAGCTTGCAGGCCTTGTTTGACCACAGGTCACATTCCCTCACTGCTGTCATAAAACCCAGTGGAGGCCGCTCTCACTAATGGGAATTGGAAGTGGGAAAATAGGGTCCTGAGCTTAGATCTTCACTTGTCTAACTTCGAATTCATGCTTCTGCAATGGCTTGGATCATTACCTCTCTGAGAGTCATATTCTTAGCCTGACATTCTTAGATTGCCATTTCCTTGGGCTGTACTTTGTTATCAAACCATTCACAGTGGAGGCATGGCCAATGGTGGGTTATACAGAAAGTCAAAAGGTCCGCAGATGCTAAGAAGATAAGCACTTTCATGCTACTTGAAAAAATATCCATTTCTCTCACTTTAGCATTGAAATATACCTGAAATGATGGGTCCCAACCTCTGGGGACCTATGAGTCCACTTGTTCAGGAAGCACATCCTAAGCAAAGAGATGGTCTCCGCCATGTAGATATGACAGTTTTCAACATGGGTTGATGATATCCTAATGGTAACAAATTCATTTAAAAGCATTTCTTAATTTAAAAATAGTTTTTGACATTATGTGTTTCATTAATGTTTGATACTAAATAGACAACTGTAATCTGTGTGCACCTGCACAACTTTTTGAAATTAGGAACAGGTCTGCCACATTTGGAATCACTGAGCGAGGAGTTCATCGAATTTCATTATCGTCTAAAGTTACTTTCAGATCCCCATAGAAATCCTTTTGAAAGTCTGAGAAACAAAAAGATGCTGCAGCTTTATCATTCCTGTTCCACACATTGGGACTGACACACCACAATGGAGTCATCCTGATTCCATTGGGAACAGCATCCAGAAATCTTGCTGACCACCCCAGTAGTGGGGGGCCCCTGGGTTGCTGAGCGAGGCCTGCTGTTCTCCAGCTCCCCGCCCTCTTCCTCATAGGCCCTCCTGTTTGTGGTTTCCATAGGCCGCCTTCACCTGTGCTGGAGTAACAGCTGACCGTGGGGTCAGGCTGAATTTGAATTGCAGCCCTCCTCCTCTCGAGCGTGGTCATCTTCGCCTCTCTCAACCTCAGGATGCTCATGGGAAAAACGCGTGCCGGGTAAGATGGGCCGTGGAGGCCTTCGCCTCATGAGCCATGTCTGTCCTTCCTCTTCTTACACTTCTCTCCTGCCAGTGCACCCAGCTCTCCTGGACAGACCATTTTGGACACATCTCCAAGCCAGGCACTGACCACAGCATGGTTCCGGTCCTGCCTCTTCCAAAAACTTTCCACAGTTTAATTTTTTTTTCTTTGAATCCTCTACATTTTCAAACTTAGCTACAGATTTATTCCCAATACAATGCTTTAGTTTTCTAGATCTTTATTTATAAGCCCTGGCTATTCATGTCCAGGTAGAGAGTGTAGAACATGCTCCCAAGTTGCCTGCAAAGACACAGTTAACCACAGCCTGAATGTATGTGCGCATGCACACGCACACGTACATCAGAGACCTGTCAGCAGGTAATTATCTTCCATGCTGATGGCTCTGAATTGCTGGGTGCCTTCCAGCTACCTTCACTCTTCAAACTTCCCTTCCTGTCCTCCCCAGCTGTTCCTGACTCCAGGGGCCCTGGGGCAACAGACCAGCTCAGCCTTTCAGTCATGCCTCTTCTTGCCCCCATAACGATATGCAGCCCTGAGCTATACAATTTCCAGAACAAACATGTAAGATACTTTACAGCCAACCCAGTGCAGGAGCAGAAAGCCATCTTTCTGTAAAGTCAGTCCAACTGCTCTTATTAATTAGTATTTTATTGGCCAAACAGTGCTTGCCCAGACACACCGGGGCTATTTTTACCCAGGCTGTCACTTTGCAGGTGTGGCTGGCAGTGGCGCCTGGGCCTGTGTGGAATCATCCTACCTGGGGATGGAGGGAACACACAGGTGTGGGCTTGGTGAGCTCAGACACCTGTGGGATCCTCCCTGCCCCTCTTTTCTCTGCTGTTCTCCACACAGCACATGGGTGAAAACTGCTGGGGTTTGAAAATGGAGCCAGGCAGGAGAGCTCACGCGGCCTGGATTCCTTAGCAGAGGGGACTGTTTCAATGTGCACTTCCTGAGAGAACAACAAAAAAGACAAGCTAGAGGGGATAAGTGGTTCTGCAGAGTTGGCCTGACACCCGGGCGGCTCTCTGGGGTCAGCGGGTCACTGTTCCCGCTGCTAGTCAAACTGTGTCAAGGTTTCATTCCCTGGGCCTTATTATTCCGCAGTCTTTCTGCATTTGTATGATGGCTAAATGCCTCCCAATTTGACCTTGTTATAGGAAAATTGCTCTCATTTGGCACTTCGAGGATAATAAGCAATTTTAAAAGCAAGGTGTGAGGGCATTGTAACTGTTCTGAAATAGTCAGCCTAGAACAAAAATCATCCCAAAACTTTTGTGTGTGACTGTCACTCTCCCCGCTTCGCATTCCTCAAACCACCAACCAAAAAGAACATTGCTTTTTGTTTTTTCTCCCCGCTTTTAGAAAACTACTCA
The DNA here is from genome assembly GCA_028644305.1 of Xerus rutilus. NCBI lineage: Eukaryota > Metazoa > Chordata > Mammalia > Rodentia > Sciuridae > Xerus > Xerus rutilus. The sequence goes on along the minus strand of CM053404.1, from coordinate 8,538,718 downwards.
ATGTGTGTTCAGGAGGAATACACCCCTGTGGCTACTTGCAAGAGAAACAAATCCCAGCATGAAAATACCAATGCTTTCCTCTTTTCTTATGTAAATAAATCTCCAGATGGCTCATTTGCAGCACTGTGTTTACTAATTCTTGTTTTCTTTCTAGACAATCTGTTCCCAGTAACCATTTTATCACTGAAATTTGAGGTAATGCTTACAATTCCATCCAATGAAAAGCCCATCAGAAGACTTGCTGCCCCTGAGGTACAGCTTGGTGGTACCGATGCCACACACACACAGCCCCTCAGAAGAGCTAGTGATTCTCATGCTGTTGTTATTGTTGCTGGACAGAGATATTTGTCCGGACAGAGAGTCAGAAGAGGATGATCAACTTCAGAGTTATTGGAGTAGCAGCGCTGGACAGGGCCACAGGCTGCTGTAGTTGAGGAATGGAAAGTCATGCCTTGTACCTCTTTCCCCTCTCAGTTATTCAGTGCTCATGGCAGACATCACCAATCACTCACAGCATCGTTTTCACTGGAGCTCAGAGCTGATCTCAGAAACGTTTTCAAGGGGCCTAAGTCATTACCAATCAATCATAGATGGTATGAGCAATCACAGTGGACAGGTAAGACGATACACCTTTGCCATGACTAAGCCCTTCACTTTACTGACCAGATGAGGCTGTGAGGATAGGAACAATGTCACACAATGTCTCTTAGGTAGTTAGGAGCATTAATTCTTAGGCCAGGAAATGCAAACAGAGGATTATAGCACTGGATGAACACAAAGGAGCTTAACCACTAAGCTACACCCCCTCTTTATATTTTAGTTTGAAACAGGGTCTTACTGAATTGCTTAGGGCCTCACCAAGTTGCTGAGGCTGGTCTCAAATTTGCAATCCTCCTGCTTCAGCCTACTGAGTGGCTGGGATTCCAGCAGTGCTGGGCTCTAGTCCTCATTTTTACTACCTCAACTGGGATTATTTCCTTTATCTATGAGGACAGGTGGCATATCACAGTAGCATTAGAGTATCTGACTTTGTCCACAATTAGAAATAACAGAGGTTTCATGTAATACCCAGTTGTGGACTTCTCAAAATGTCACTTCTGCTCATTGCTAGTTCTAGATTAAGCCTGTGATAAAATCTTATCTTTCAATGTATTAAGAGGCACATCCATTACTATATCCAAATTTTTAAAAAAAAATTTTGATAAGTATACCTCCATATGTTTGGCTTCCTTTGAAATTCTATATATTTTACTTTATGTATTTAAGGCATTGTCCTAAGAAGGGATCCAAAGATGTCCTCAGACTTCAACAGAGTCCATGCACAGAACCTAAATGCTCAGTTCCCCTCATTTATTAACACACAAAAAGGGCCTCACTGTAAGACCCCTGACATCAGGGATGGGCTCAATATTTACCCCCAATGTCTAGTAAGGGCAATTTATGTTGAGTAGGGGTGGCGTGGGGACAGAGATATACAGTTACAAGTCTCCAAGTTCCTCTTCCCAGAACTTCCAACTGGAACTCCCAAGTTCTAGTCCAATAGCAGAAAGAAGGTTCTGAGTCCTGTGTTTCCCATGGTCTCGGGGACACTGCAGCAGATGTCACCATCGACACTCTAGGGGGATTGGTGATGACCCTTGAGTTCCACCAGACTCCAGGACCCAGCTAGAGAGGGTGCCACTCTGGGCCATGGGATGAGTCTCCCCATCAGCCCTCTGTTTCCAGATGCAGTTCTTGCTGTGGCCATACATGACCCTCTACAAACCCTTCTACTTCAGAGTCACAACCAAACCTAGCCACCTGGGATTGTCATCAACTGCCATGGAGTAGATGAAGAGGGGGCTCATTAGTCAAAATCATGGTGCCAAACACTACTACAGCACCAGGAAACTCAGAACCAGCCAATGCAAGATCAAAGTCTCCAAACAAAGGGAAAACTTGTTTTTAGAAAGTGAAATAACAAGACAGTGGGACCCCAGGGAGCAGGCAAGACCCCAGCAAAAGGCAGCTCTTGTCTTCCCTCAGTGCCTCAATGTGCAGGAACCCTGAACTGAGAGTCAGAGGACAAGTGCTAGCCGCTGGACTCCAGGTCCCCTGTGCTATAGGAGGTGGCTTCCCTGCTGGGACCTCATTTCCCCCACTGTGATATTAAGGATCAGCCATGAAAGCCCTTTCTACTGGACATCATGCCCCGCCCCCATCTTTCCTAGCTACTAACACTCTGCACCCAGTTGGCTGCAGATCAAGGGGAGACAAGACCTGAGAGAGGGCTCCTGCCTGACCACCTTTTCTTTTTCTTTATGTTTCTGTATTCTCAAAAAACTGGGCTGCCACACTGTCCCACCTCACCAGGGTAAGACGTTCTCTTCTCCTCCCACATGCTCTGCCCCTTCCCATCGCATCTTGCCGTCTCTATTCTGCTTTGGGTTTCAGCAATTTTAAATTCCCTGGCTTGGAGTCAGCTCTTCTATCGAACCAACGTGGCTCCAGACTGTTCTACCCGGTTTGATGCAGGAAATAAAACAAAGCCAGGCTTGTTCCCAGTTTGATAGGCTGCAAGTTTAGGGAACGGGGGCTTCAAATCTCTTCACGATTTTGTTTTGGCACCAGAGCGTCTGTGTTTAATTCTGCGTCTCCTGCCAGACTTGGGAAGCTGAAGTGATAATATCAACATGCGGAGAGACGAGCGCGCCACCCGCCAGCCTCTCCAACCAGGCGGGGCAGAGGGCTGGGGTGCTCCAGTGCACACAGACACACTCACATCCAGAGGAACACATCCCTCAGTCACGCGAACACACCCACATGTGGACATGGACATTACAGGCACACACACATACACACGTGCACACACTGGAAACATACTCCCATAAATAGCCACGTGCATAGTCACATACACACGCGGGCATGCACGGACACATCTGCCTGTTACACCCATAACACACATTCTCACACTCTCATGTACACACATATACACCTCCCCACACAGTCACGATCACACACACACAGATGTACAGACATCCACACACACACAGGAACACACATACACACAGGTGTGCACATTCATGCGCCCCTCACACTCATGCACCACCCAAGGAGCACAGGATTGTCACAGGTGAGTGGTCACAACTGACCCCAAGCCCAAGACCTGAGAAGAAGCAGTTCTGATCACCAGACCTCTCCGGGAGGGCCCATCCTGAAGTTCAACCCTCTAAGGAAGGCTCCAGTTTCTATGGAGACGTTTACTTTTCTGGGTTCTGCAGTTCAGCAGCCCTGTGCTCTGACAGATGGGATGCGGGTGCAAGCTGTGGTCAATCTATGGCAACTGAGAAATGTAATATCTTTGGATTACTTTCTGTAGGTAACTGAGTGGTTGTTAATTGTTTTAAAAAAATAAGACATGGGACTGAGATGGCATCAACTGACCAGAGTACCTGAGATGTCCAGAGGACATCAGCAAGCACCCCTGCGAGGCCACCCAGGCCTGTCAATCATCCACCCTCCTTCTCTCCCACTCTCGTGCTCAGCCAGGCATCCCTGAGGGCCGTGCAGGACCAGAGACACTCCAGGCCCTAGGAGCAGCTCGGGAAACGAGGTCCTTGTCCTGCATCCTGCAGTCAGGGCAGGAGCAGACCCTGGACCAATAGTCACAGAGAAGGATGTAAAATGACAACTGGGAGAGGAACCCCAATTCCTTCATCAAGTAAGATGGGGGAACAAGACCCTTTCACACAGTGGCAGGGAGGCTGGGACCAGAAGAGGAATCTGCCACACACCTGGCCCACATGGGTACCCAGTGACATTGTTAATGTTATCTGATGCTATAGAGCCCAGAATCCAGAAGAGAAGGCGACAATCTAAAAACTCGTGAAAACTCCCCTGCTCGCACATGTGTGTGCAGCTGGAGACGTCCTTGCGTGCCTTTAGCAAGAGAACAGATTTAGGAGAAAAAGGCTATTGAGAAAAATAAATAAGATAATGGATGTGTGACGCCAGCAGTGGATCTGGCACCTAGAAGCTGCCTAAGAAGAGTGGCTGGTGCTGTTTTTGTGTTATTCAGTGTCCAAGTTATGCCTGCCTCCAGGCCTCCAGCAAAGAGGTGTGTATCCCTCGGAGAGAGAACTTGCCCTGAAGGTGAAAGGGGCACAAACACCCCACAAGGAGGTGCAGAGACAGGAGCCAAGTAGGCTGGGTTAGAGTTTACCATTGCACCATCCAGCCAGAGATAAGGCAGAACTGGTTGGAATCCCCTCTCTGATGCTGCAGACTGACCCTTCGAGAAGTGCTACGTAAAGATATGGAAAGGAGAATGCTATGGTAGACGGTCACATAATGGTGATGAATGGGGTGGAATGGAGTCTGCTGTCTTTGCTGAACAAAATCCACTGCCAATAGCCTTTGCTTTCCCCGGAGCTGCTAGCCCATGAGTACAGGGAGGGAGGGGCGGCCACCCTCATCAAGGGTCCCATGATCACCACGAGGGACTCTCTCTCCCGAGCTCAACTACTAGGTTTCATGGGACATCTGCCCCGACCTGCTCCCAGTTCCTTACGAAAGTGGACACCCTGAAATCTGATCCCAATGATCCTAGACAGCAGGAGAGCAAAGTTTTCAACATTATCTGTTTATACACACACACACACACAAATGGTATAATCCACTGATTCGGGATTCTGACAAATTCTTGTTTAAATTCTGTTGTGGCCTTGGCAAGCTGGGAACCTTGGGCAAGTCTATCATCACTCAAGCCTTAGTTTCCTTATTTTCAAAATGAGGAGGATAGCCAGGCACTGGGGTGCACACCTGTAATCCCTCAGGAGGCTAAGGCAGGAGGATGGCAAGTTCGAGGCCAGCCTCAGCAACTTAGGGGAGACCCTGTCTCAAAATAAAAAGGGCTGAGGATGTAGCTCAGTGGTGGAGCACCCCAGGGCTCAATGCCTGCTACCAAAATAAAACAAAATGAGGACAATGATAAGACCTACGTTGTGAAGTTACTGTGAGAATTAGATGAGATAATACCTATGTATAGCGCACCATTTGACACGTGATGGGTTCTCTGTAAATGTTAGCTTCGATTTATTCCTTTCTACTCCACGTTTTTCCAGAATAGGTATAGGGTGTGTGTGCATGCACGCGCACATGCGTCAGTGTTGAGTAGGTCAGGTGGGTGGAAGGAAAAAGGGATGGATACATGAAGCTAACACAGGCGTCCCATGGAGATGTGAGGCAGGCCACCAACAGAGCCCTGGTAAGCTGTTCCTACAGCCACCCTTGCAGCGTTGATGGGTTCAGGACATACCAGTTGTTCAGCAGAAGTATCACATTTCGTACTGGTAAGATCATATAGAAATTTCTCCCCAGGACACACTACTTTTTTAATTATAAACATATTCCAGTCAATGCCTTATGATCAAAATAGAATTCAAACTATCTCTTGTGATGGTGATTTAAAGCTTATTAATCACTGTAAATTATTTTGATACCCAAGTGAAAAGTCTTCTGTAATGCTTTTAGAATCCCATTTTTATTTAACATTAATTAAAAGGCCACTAGCCATAACACATTAATAAAAATCAAATTCCCAAAAGGAGCTCCAGCTGACAGGCTGCGGCTCTGTGCGAGTTAGGGGACCCTGAGCAAAACCCAGGCCATAATGAAATTTTAACCATGGAAATGCAATCAGCATGACTGTGATCAAGAAAGGGCATCTCTCACGAAGATAACAGATACTTTCAGTAATAAATTTTATGATCATCATTAGCATGACTCTAGCAGTTTATGGCTAATCTGGCTATTTAGCAAAGACTTTCAAACCAAACAGCCTTACAGACATACTGTAATGCTGAGTGGCACTCCTCGATTATCCTGTAAATACTGGGCCCAGGATATGTATTGGAGGGAGAGAAGTTGACCCTGGTGGTGTCAGAGCAGAAGAATGTGAGGCTAAGACCAAGGACAATCCCTGGACAGTGACCAGAAAACTGAGAGAAAGGCTGACGTCACTCCTAGAGTTTATGTCCTAAAGAGCAAAGGTTGCCCACCAACGCCCTTCCTTAGTAAACGCAAATGTTAATTGCCGTGCAGTTTCTTTAATCCTGTGGCGCTGGGGATCGACTAGACATCCTATTCACAACACCCAGCCCCGCAGCTCAGGCACAGGGAAAGATGGAGCTGTCTTCTCGAGCAGCTGCATATCCAAAGTTATGCCAAGAAGCCATCATGGCAAAATTCACAGAGCTGAGAGGGGGACCCTGGGAGACATGTGCACACATGCCAGTACTTCCGCTCAAATCTGGGGTATTGTTCTAGGAGGGCTCTTCTGTGGTTGGGTGCCATTTGTCCCACAGCATCTGTGTAGGGAGGTGTTGGAATTGAAAAGGTGGGACTTGATGGGAGGTGATTAGGTCATGGGCACTGCCTTGGACACTAACCTGGGATCTTGACTTAGTGCTCTTGAGAACAAGCTTGGCCATTGCCAGCCTCCAGGCTTCCTGTCTAGCTGTGTGATTTCCTTTGCCCCTCCCCGACCCTTAGGGTGCTCTCAACCCTGAGGTCCTCATCACAGCCTGATGCTGGTGCTGTGCCCTTGAACCTCCAGAACTGTGAGCTAAAGAAATCTCTTTTCTGTATAAAGTTATCCAAACAGCAATGGAAAAGAAAGTGGACTAATACAGGCTTCAACAATCCACTGTTTTGCCCCTCCCCACTCCCACTGGACAATTAATTCAATAGAACTCAGATATTTTCAATCTATACTTCATGAACTAAAAACCGTGGTTAAACACCTGAAACACTTCTCGCTTCTAGCCCGTTTCCATCGGAAATCCAAATGATTTGCTGAAACAGAGTTTGTCATTAATGAAGCTGTTAGCCTGGATCTGGCCCCAGTTTAAACACTAGGGGCTTTGTTATCATGAGACAGCGCTCTTCAGGTGTGGGGAAATGTCTTCACTTGTCTTGGTAGCATAAAGTTCTCATGAAGATTTGTTCTAAAATAATAATAATTGTTATTGTTGTTTAGTTTCTATCCCAAATAAGGACTTTCTCCATGCTAGTGATGCCACTGTCCAACGACAACTCTAACATTCTAACAGCTTAATGACCTCCACTGCAGCCCACAAAAGTCCTAGGGAATTTATCTTTGGGACCTTCTCAGGAGCCACAGAGAGGGGAAGGAAGAAGGATTTGGACATCGCCCAACCCTATAACTTCACATAGGATAAATTTGAATGAAATAAATATTGAATCCAATTCTTGTTGGAGAAGAAACAGCCACAGCCACTAACTTGGGGAGAAGGAAAGATATTTAAAGATGCTAATTTCATCTGTGAAAGTGCCTGGACTTTTTAACATCACCCTTCCCAGCCACCACCATCTCTCTTCAATCAGGGCCCCCCAACGCACAGCATCTCCATGATGTGAGACCTCAAGAGAACACTGAGACCCTCTGTTTTTGACAGTTCCATCCACTTAGGTGGGCAAAGATCCCCCAACGTTCTGCTGCAAGCTTGCCAGCTGAGCAGGCAATAATGACAATGAGGAGCAGATGGGATAGCAGAAGTGATGACAGGCCAGCCTTGCCAAGGCCCTTGAGAGGGGACCCTATGGTCATGTGATCAACGTGTTCACAAATCCATTGAGCTTTTCCATCTAAATGGCGGCTGTTCTCAAGAGATCACCTTAAAAGGAAGTCTAATTGCTCTTTTCCTCAAAATCTCTTAGAAATCTACCCAGGGTAGACAGTTCCCAAGTCACCTGGTAAAAGGGAAACTTGTGGATTAGATGAGAGGATTAAAGGAAGTTGATCCAAAGCATACCTTCCATGGTGCTAGGTATGTGGAAGGCACTTAGTAGATGCTGGTTTTTATCATAAGTAATACCCTTCTGACCGCCTAAGATGTGGTTGGAGGCAAGGAAGCCTGAGCCCCAACAAGTAGATGCTGTCAGACATCCAAATCACTTCCCATCTTATTCCCACAAGGCACTAGGAGCACATGTTACAAATCAAGGAAGAAAGTTGCAGTCCCTGGTTAAATAATGCTACTGAGGTGCAGGATTCCATCAAGGCATCAAGGATTCATGTCTTCAGAAGCTCAATGCAAGTTACTAGTTTTATTCTGAAATCTATCCTGCTTTACTCTGAGGGCTAAGGATAATCATCCCACCTCTATCTCTTTATTTCTCCAAAGCAGGAGGCCAAGTCACTGTGGCACAGATAATACCATGTGCACGCCAAGCCTGTGCCCGCCTCCTGACCACGCAGGAAGATGCCTTCACAACATCTTTGAAGGTTGGCTGAGATCATGTGATTCCTGGTGCCATCTTCTTTGCGCTCGCTCTCTCCCCCTCTCCTTCTTCCAGGCCATAAGCATAGACTTGGAGGTGAAATCCAAAGATAGAAGAAACTAAGTCACTTGGTGAGGAGGCTCCTACACCTCCATAAAGCAACCCAACCAGGGACATCTACCTTAGACTTTCTATGAGCAAGCCATAGAATTTTATTGTGTTCCCTGAGATTTGGGGGATTGTTATTAAAGCGTCTACTATGAAACATATTGATTAATACAGTTACCTTCTCACTACAGATTTGGGAAACTTTCTGTCTGGGAGAAACCATCTCAGATAGGACAGAACCAGGAGGAAAAGTGGGTCACCTAGGACCTGAGTGGGACACTCAAGATTTATTCCCATCTCAAACAGTTTGGAGCTCTAAGCTGCAGTGTGGAAAATCCCTGCTCTATGGGGAATTTTGTAGATTGATTATTTCCTGCTCCCCAACTAGTTTTGCAGATAGTTGAAATAAATACATCCACCAGAGAAACTTAATTCGAGGACTAGAATCAAAGTGAGATAGGGACAACACCGACACCCAGGAAAAGTTAAAGTAACGTATCCGAGGCACTACCCGTTAGCACAGAGGCCAGGACCCTCCTCTTCCAAGTCTAGTCAGCCTGCCCTCATTCTTTGTAGTCCAAAGAACTAAAGCCTGGATTCTTAAGTGAGAGAGAGATGGTAGATTGAGGTCTACCTATTTCTTCAGCAGGTTTCAGAGGGCTCCAAGGGATTCTCCATAAACTGTGCCTTTGAAAAACCACTGAATGGTTGATTCGGTATTGTTGGATCTTGACTTAAACAAACAAACAAACAAACAAAAATCACTAAACAAAGTAATAAGAGAAATGAACAAAGGGTTTAAGGATCATATGCCATAGACATGCCTGGACATGCTGGGACTCACTAAGTGGCTGGCCATAAGGAACGGCAGTCACTGACATGCTTAGCCAAAGCTGCTTGCAATCGATAAGGGGCTGTAAGGGGCGCTAGCCACAGGCATGCTTAACAATGACTGGTTACAACTGATAGGGGCACAGCTCCATGGACATGTGCAAAGAATATGCCCAGTGGCAATTGCATTATCTCACTGGATACAACCAATGGACATTGTCTTTCACTGGGTGTAACCAATCACCAGCTCACACCACCAACTTGGAACTATATATAAACAGCTTATCTTGCCACACTGGGGGTTTTGCTCCAAGGACATCAGTGAGACTGGCCACCTTGCTGTCCATCCCTGGATCAACTACACCATTCCCTGACGTGCAGACATCGGCTGAAGAGAACTACCAGACAAAAACAATGGCTGCTCTTTGGCTAAGAGAAGTCACGTGGCACCAGAGGTTTTTGGGGGCTCGTGGTTGCCCCAGGATTGTGTGAATTACTGGTAGCTTTTAGTTACCTTGGATAGTGTGACTTACTTAGAGTGTTTAGTTAGTGCACATTGAATGCTAGTTGGGGTCTTCAACACACCCAGCACTTTTTGCATTAATTGATTATATTTGATGATTGGTGTGATTGAATGTTCGCTTGCATTTAAAGACAATCCACCTCAGAGTAATTATTAATTGTGCCACTCGTGCCAGGATTGTTTTTCAAAGAAGCCATTGCCTTGCTTCTGGGGTGGACTTAGAATTTCACTGCTGGAAGGGCCTTGATTTGACTGAGAACAAATAAGAACTATCTTTGGAAAAAGAAAGATGCTATCTTTCATCATTGCTAAAAACTGGTCCAAATCCTGGTTGAAGTGAGAAAGACGTTTTCCAAACTGTCTCTACATGAAGAACCAGCACCTTTTAAGCAGTGCACTGTTAAGTAATCGAGTGTGGTTTAGTTGGTATTCACAAGTAATTAGCAATTGCTGTAGATGTTTGGCCCCAGGTCCTGGAAGAAGAGGCTCCTTGTTAAATTAAGGGGCACTGACTACAAACAAAAGGCAAAGGACAGTCTGAATGCATGTCCTGGCTCCACGAACAGGGAAGCATGGGTGACCGGAGAGAGAGCAGAAGCGAGCCCTGGCCCTGGACTGTTTGCTTGGTGGTACCAAAATCCAATCCAACCAGAGGTCTAGTCTTTCAGTTGGAGACTGTAAACCTCTAAAACTCAGTCCCCTCTGCACAACTCACACCTGGGGGTATAGGGAATTGAATGGTGACCCCAAAAGATATGTTCACATCCAAATCCCTAGAACCTATAAACGTGGCCCAGTTGGAAAAAGGATGTTTGTAGGTGTGATTTACTCTAGGATCTTAAGATGGGATCATGCCTTACATAGATGGTCCCTAAATCCAAAGACAGACGTCCTTGTAAGAGAAGATGAGAGAGAAGAAGGAAAGCCAGGTGAAGACAGAGACAATGAGCAAAGAGCCGCTGGTGCAAGGCAGGGGACCCTGAGCCAGCAGGAGATAGAAGAGGCAGGAAGGATTCTCCCTAGAGCCTTCTATAGGACAGCTTCCTCCTAAGGCTTGGATGCCGGACTTATGGCATCTGAAACTGTGGGAGGATACATCGCTGTTGTTTTCAGCCACCAGGTTTGTGCTACTGTGTTACAGCAGCCCTGGGAAACTGATCCAGGTACTACTGGGAAACCAGAGCTACCAAAGTCTGTGTCACCTTGGACCAAGCCAGGGAGGCCTCCCTCCTTTCCTTAAAGTAACAAGGAAATACTCAACACTGACATTTTTGTATTCACTCAACAGACATTCGCTAATCGAGATATCTCACTAAAGCCAGAATTAGACAGGCAGCCAGTATAGATAGGTAAATCAAGTCAGGTCAGATCAAGGAGGCCAATTTGAATCTGTGAAGTTGGAGAGGGATTGAAAAGCTAAAGCCTTCAGAGCCCTTCCTTCACTCTTATCAAGATAACCTGCCCCTGTTCCAACCTGTTGCTAAGGTAACCTGTCCCAGGGATTGTCCCTCCCTACAGGGAGTTGTTCATTACGCCCCCTTCCTGCCCAGATCACTCCACCTTGTCCATGTGCTTTTCACCTTTTGGCCATCCCACCAAGCACCTCCTGGGCCTAGTCACGTAGGCAGGAAGGAGAGAGATAGGAGAAGAGGACAGGAGAACAAAGGAAGCCTAGGACATATAAAAAGGCAGGATGCCCTCACTTCTTGGGATACCAGGATACTAGCTATGGCCCCCTTCTCCCTCCCAGGAGAAGTCTATGTTACCCTGCTTTATATGCTGCCTCAGCGTACTTCTCTAATATTCAAACTTCAACATGTGAAGAAGCAGAACTCGTCACCGGTAACGGGTGGTGTCATCACTAACCTCAACTAGTTGAGCAGAGAAAAGCAGGATGAGGAAGAACTAACGAAAGCAGTGTGAGACCCACCAGAGGGGACACAAAGGGCAGGAGACTGGTGTGGGGGCTGAGTCTCCTAAGACACCTCCAAAAAGAGGAGCATGAGTTTTGTAACCCACATATACCAGAGTCGTGAGTAAAATGTCCCTGTGCATCCCTCCCTTCTCTTCTGTTCCTAACTCTGGGCAGTCAAGGCAGGGAGAGGGGAGGCTGAGAGGACAGTGAATTGGTTTCCATGGAGGGACAAGGCTCGTATTTTCTTCAAAGCCCCTCCCAAGACTATGTTTGGGACCACAGCTGCTGTTGACAGGTTGCTACCAGGTGATGCCTGCTACTTCACACAGAAATGTTGATTCAAGCCCATGTGCCACCCAGGGCAGGTGCACCCCTGAGGGTCTTTCCTCAGCACCTAGCATCCAGCTACACCCAGCACAGTCCTCAGTTAACTCTGAGGACAAAATGGGGGGAAAAAATCCTCCAGAAAGCTCACACTTTCCACTTGGTTTTTCTCAGATTGGAAAATGAAAAGGGAGTTATAATCTGCTGAAAATAAACTTTGGGGAGAATTTGCAGATTTCGTGCACAGAAGATCATATGTTGCAATCGAAGGGAATGAGGATGTTTAATCTAACCGGAAAAGAAAGCTCCACATTGCAGAACAATCAGAATCCACCGCGTCTGCGCTTTTGTGACAGGAAACCACCAACTTGAACACTAGAGACGTTCATTCAGAAATCCAAAGTCTTGGTTTTTTATGGCTCCAGTCCTTAAAAAATAACAGCAGGGGCCAGACCAGCAGGAGTGGAGGTCGCGGGGCTGAGAGTGAGAGGATGTGGGTGTGGGGTGGGCAGATGCCCACAGGACCTCCAGAGTCAAGTTCAAGCAGGGCTCAGGGTCAGTGACCCCAAATGAAATCGCACAACTGGTCAGCAGCCTCTGACTAAAACCAGTTCTGGGAAAGAGACGACATCCCTGGAAATGTTTATAGCACGTACTGGCTCCATTCTTTTCTGCTCTCCAAGGAGGACTGAATCCATTTTGCTCAACACAGCATTTTTAGACAATGTGGGTTTTATGGTTTTTGTGAAACAGAGGAAGGAATGAATTGCAAAACCAAATATAACTAGAAATGTCTTTGTAATTTTAAAATAAAATAAATGAAAACAGTTCAGACCAAGGATTGCCCTCCAAGAATGGAAACCCAAACACAATCTCTTTCTGCTAAAATATAGGGGAAGGAGCAGAAATAAATCCAAACGAACTAAGATCCAAAACTGAAACCCAATAAACTCAATGGTAGAAATTAAATACAAATTATTAAAATCTTACCAACCCTAGAGGCTAAGAGTAACATACACAAAGAAATCTATTGTCCTTTCAAATTTTCATGTGCCAGCATCAAATGTAGATTTTTAAAGCTTCCTATTGCTTTGGGAATATAGAGGTTTATATTGTGATAAGTATTCCTATCTGAGAAATCCTGTCTTTAGTAGCAAAAGAACCAGTGAACTGCAAATGCTTTGTAAATGCCCCAGCAAGGCAAATGTTGGAACTGTCTAACTTATTTTTCTCCCAGAGCAAGTGTAGATACAAAATCAGGCTATTCTACATTTACTTAACCAGTGGAACTGTCCAGAAAGAGAATGGTTGAGTAAATATTGAATAGTCACTTAGGAGACTAAAACAAAGCCCTTTAGAGATGCCTACGACATCTGTACTGCCAGAGACTCTTGTGGATGATGCTCTGGGAAAGGCAGGGTTAAAGACACATGCACTTTCAGCAATACCACATCAAGTCCACTTGGATTGACACCAAAATGTGAACACCAACTGTCTGTGGGTGCTAGGATCAGGCATGATATTTTCCTCTTTCTTTTTCATTATAATACAATTATAATGAAGAAAAATGATGGATGACAGATGCTTTTAGAAGCTTCTGGAAAGCATATGATCCTAAATTATTCTACTCCATGTTGTCTTCCCAGCAGGGATGTCAGGCAAGAAGCTGTAACAGAATGGTAGGGGAGATTTGTTTCTTACCCTGGACTTTGTTCTGTCTGGGACCCTGGGTTGCAAGGTTGGGGAATTAAGAGCCTATTTTGGACACTTGAGGTCTGAGGTGCTGTGAAGTATACAAGTAGTAGTGGCGATTAAGGGGTTGAGTCTACAAATCTTCAACAAAGAAGATTCTTTTTATGTACTTTAAATTTTGCCATTGGGACTATCTGGGGGAAAATATTTTCTATCTTCAGTTAATGGTTCTTTTGACCAATTTTAATGGGAAAGATGTTGAAATTGTTTTGTTTTGTATTGGGGATTGAACCCAGGGCATTCTACCACTAGCCCTTTTTCTATCTCTAGCCCTTTTTCTTTTTCTTTTGAAATAGAGTCTAGCTAAGTTGCTGAGCTGCCTTTGAATTCACAATCCTCTGGCCTTGGCTTCCTCAATTACTAGAATCACAGGCTTGCACCTGACTACTTTTAATGTTCGAAATAATAATACAATAAAATAACTTGGCCAACTGTTCAGATGCAAATTCCAATGCATTTCCACTCTATCTTTAAGCTTCCATCCAAATGAAATTCTACCATTTTAAGTCAAATACAAATAGATACTGAAACAGAATTTTTGTTTGCTGGTAATAGAAACCAACAATGCAAACAGCTTCCATCCATCCTTTTATTAAATATGCAGATTCCCAAGAAAGTTAATTCTAATGGGCTTTGCTTAGTCACATGCTCATGTCTTGACCAAGGGAGAGTAGGACAGCCCAGTTGATAATCCCACCACCACCATACATTAGGAATGACACCCAACCCAAGAGAAGGAACAGACATGGTAGGAAGATGACCAGGACCTCATTCCCTGCTAGCCCAGGTACATGTGTTCCACATACAGTGTTGTACACAGATGCCTTGCGGAAAGAAAACAAGAGCAATAACCACCTCTGTGAGGATGGAGACACCTCCAGCTCACGGCCATATGCATGACATTGTCGTGGGGACACCCCGCCTGACAAGGACCTTGAGTACACACACTGTACACAAAATCCATGGCTCAGAGCTTTAGAAAATCAAACAAGAAATCGATGACAAAGACAGTGACTTTGCAGTTATGTTTATAAATTCAAAACCAAATGAGCCAAATAGTGGCTAGAGGAATGATTCCTTTGAGTGAAATGCTTGAAGAGTTAAATTAACAACAGAGGCCTCATTGTACCATGAGATGTTTTATTGACTTGTTTTCTAACTCACTTTTGAACACAATGAAAGTTGTGTGTTTTTAAATAAAACAAATATTTTTTTTTTCCTTTCTCAATACTACATAGAAACCTCCAGGGCAAAGTAAAATAAAACCTCATTATTTCAGATTCCACTCATTCCAGAATTATAATAATTTGGCTTGGGCCGTACTGAAGCCTGCCTTTGTACTCTCTCTGAGTCATGGTTTTACTAAACAAATCACTGATACACACAAGATTGCTGGGAGTCAAGTTTAAGCTGCTCAAGAGAGCCTCCGGGCACAGCTCACACGCAAGTGCCCCGGGCTCCTCAAGGAGCCTCTTAATGACCATTAAAGCAAACTGGAAGGACTTGGTGGCAGCTGGTTCCCATTGCCACAGGGCCCCTGTATTTCTTTTAAAACTCATCTATAATTCAAATCTTCCACTTACTACAATATGTTTTCATTCTATAAGTTCAATCAGTGTTTGACCAAGAGGTTTAATGTAAAAAGATAGTGCCCATAGAACCAATCTGCCCATCAGCCTTAAAGTGAAGCCATGGTGGCTGCTTTTCCTTCAAAGTGAGGTGACACTGAAGAACAGTGTGTCCAAATGCCAGCAGGCGTATCTAAAGGAGCACATGTCTTAGATGGACCGTAAAGTAACATAATCCTCTTAGAAATGTGATAAATTACTTACAACATTCCATAATCTCTAATCTCATTCAAACATAACGGAACATACCTGAGACCCTCGGGGCAAAGACAGGAAGTGCTCAGCAAACGGTCCACGCGCTCCCTGGCACTCCCCAGCCTCCCTCGAGGGACTTGCGCTGTGCGCGGAAGTAATGAGTAGCACTTCCTGTCAGGGCAGGTAAAAGGCAGTGTGCTTCCTCTACCTGGCCCTCCTCCCTGACAGGACGCCTGCAAGCCCCTTGGTGAGATGGCAAGAATAAGATGTAGAGCGCTGGATCCTTGAGTCACCAGATGGAAGAGAGACTCTGGAGAACTCCTGCCTGAGATGCTCAAGAAGTAATAAATAATGAATTGTGCTCCAGGGAAAATTTAGGCGCTGTGACTAAAATTTAGCCATAGAGATTGATGTCATATTGGCGACTGCAGTACAGCTTAGCCTGTTCTGATAGTGCACTACCTGTGGGTGTTTCTGTCTCACAGGTAAGAAAGCTGAGACTGAAAGAGAATACCTGGGCAGACTGAAAATCACACTGGCAGTGAGTGGCAGGACTCAGAATATAACTGAAACCTTTTGATTCTGGTGTGCTTTCCCCCAAGATCCAAGTGTTAAGATGTTGCCTGAATGCAAAAATTAATGACCAACTGATATCCAATAACAAGCTGTACAACCAACATGCACTACCAGAGGGACAGACACTTCATTCCCAATTTATTTAATCCGGCCTCTTCACCCTCTTCAGTTCAGGCACAGGAGACCAGAAAGTCGTGTGCAACAACAAGGCCTAGACCTCGCCGTGGATCTCTGCAGCATTTCATACTTTTTTGTAAAGGCTTCTTCATAAAAAGAGTATTGTTAGGGGCGAGTGGTGAGAACAGACTTGGGAACCAGAAAAATGTAAATATAAGTCCAATTTTTCATCCTGCCAAATTCAAACAAACATCATTTTAATGACCTGGCAGCCCCCGAAAGTCAGCAGCCACCAGTTAAATAAAAAGCCCATTCACTTAGGAGCAGAAGTGTCAACACAAGCATTTAACATAAGTCAGGTTTCCATAGCAGAGAGACCCTGTGTATGGTGACAGGCACATGTAAGCTGGAATTAGCCAAACATTATCACCCAAAGTAAATGCAAGGAACACACAGAAGGCCCTTTCTCCCAACTCACACACCATCTCAGGGGCAGATTCTAATGTAAATATGGAGAACTTAGTTGGGATTTTCAAAGGTTGTCATAATTCATCAATCTGGGAGGTAATGTCTCCTCCATCAGTGCTCATAGGTTATGAAAGTATAGACTACCAACTTTTATTGTAAGAAATATAAATTGTACCACCTATCCAGAACAAATCAGAATATGTCTCATAAAAACACAAAGCTCATAGAAGAAAACTTAGAGACACATCCTTATGACTTTGGATGAGACAGAGATCATTTACTGAAGACAAAGAAGGCCGTGAACATCACAGAGAAAACAATTATAGAACGAAGTCAAACTTTAACATTTTTGCTTATTAATAGGCACTTTTAAAATGAACAGGCAAGCCACAGACCAGAAGAGATGATTTGCAACCTGGATATCTACAAATGAACCTGAGTCTGGAATATGCAAAGAATTCCTATAACTCAATAGCAAAAAGACAACTCAATAAAAGCTAAGGAAAAGGTTTGAACAGATGTTTTACCAAAGGAAATATTCAAACAGCCAATAAGCACCTGCAAGAGTGCTCAGCATCACTAGTTATCAGCTGAAACCACAATACCTGTTCCATACCCCCAGAATGGCTCCAATAAATGAATGACTGACCACATTAGGTCTGGAGAGGAAGGATGTGGAGCAATGGACCTCTCATACGGACAGCCCCTTCTGTTACACACAGGTGGAGCGTCCCCAAACTTTTGGATTTCAGAGCATTTCAGATTTTTCAGAGACTTTCAGATTTGGGGATTAGAGATGCTCAACCAGTGAAGTCTATGCAAATACTCTAAAATATGAAAAACTCCAAAATCTGAAACACTTCTGGTCCCAAGCGTTGCAGATGAAGATGCTCAACCTGTACAGTTAGAGACATCTATCCTAGGACCCATCAATCTTCTAAGTATTAGGAAATAAAAACACATCCAAAGACTTGTTCAGAGCAGCTTTATCCAACAGCACAAGCTGGAAACCTCTCAAGAGCTAATTAATAGTAAAATGGATCAGTGAATTGTGGTAGAGTCAGACAATAGAATACCACATGGAAACAAGGTTCAAAGGGCAGAGACATGAAACAGTACCGATTTCCAAGACATGCTGAGTGCTGAGTGAAAACATCATATTGAATCTACCCAGACACAAAGTAGCATATGCCAGGTGATCCCATCTATATGGAGTTTTTAACATGGAAAAATTAATGTATGGTGATATAAATCAAATCAGGGATTGCTTCCAGAGTTGGAAGGGAATGGCTGGGAAGGGTACAGGATGCTTCCTGGGATGGTGGAAATATTCTCTATCTTGCTGGGGTGTGGGTTACACAGGGATATGCATTTGTCAAAATGCATCAAACAAAAACACTTAAAATCTGCACGTTTCACTCTATGAAAATTATACACCAATTTTTTTAAAGCATTGAAAATAATCTTTATTAGGCCAAGAGTAAAGACTCAGCTCAAAGATAGCACATATAAACACCAGAAGAAAACAGGCTCCCTCCAGGAAGCAAAGGCCTCCTCCCAACCTGGGAGGAGGTTATTATTATTTTCAGCTAATCTGCAGTCTTGGGCCAAGGTAAGAGATGACTGCATGAAGCAACCCACATGTCACAGCTGCATGTCCTTGGTGGCATTTGCTGAGATGAAGGCCAGTGCCACATGCCCCTGTACAGGTGCCTCTTCAGATCTGGTGCAGTCCCTCTCCTACTGCAGCCACCATGTCCACCCTCAGCTTGGAGCAGGGTCAGAGGGGGTTCACTTAGGGCAACTTGACAGTGCCCAACCATGGCCTCACCACAACCTCTCACCTTCTGCCCTGGAGCTTCCCTGACACCTGGGGGTGGGACTCAACAGATGTACCTGCATTCAAGGAGTACAGGTGAGATAGAGCCCTCTGGGCCAACTTGGGCCAGTACCAACTTGGGCCGGGAGGCTGATGGATCCCACTGCGACACTGTGCAGGTCTCCATCTTCCTAAGGCTTCTCAGAAGGTCCTTGGGGATAGAGCAGCAGTCCCAGCGTGGTGGTCAACGCAGTAACACATCCCTAGGCTGACCACTGTCCTTCCCTTGTCCAATCTCCCCATCCCTCCCTGCTGTTCCTTGGGACCACTTTTCAAATAAACCATCTGCACATGGTTCTTGGTCTCAAGCTCTACTTCCAGAGAACTAGCTAAGACAAGGTTTGTGAATATATATGTATAGAAATACACAGCTACAAACACGAATGCTTTTCCAGGTATCAAAACCTTATATAACACAGATCCCCATTCAACTGGCTGCTCAGCTGGATGCTCTCCCTTGTACAAACCCTAGAGAGACCGAATGAAGTCAGCTCTTGCTAAGACACACACCTGGATGGGCAACAGCAAGAATCATTACCTCCCACTCACTCCAGAACCCTTGCATTGGTAAACAATGAACCCGTGGCTGGACTGAATTCAATCCCAGGATGACTGATTGATGGGTGAGAGAATACTGCCTCCAGGGGAGCACCTACCTTGTCAAAGAAAAACTCTTAAAACTTGTGATTTTAACTTTTGAATGGCTATTGATTTCATACTCAGTGAATCATGACAAAGAATCAAAGCTGTATTGAAAGAGCCCTAACACATGCCGAGCATGGTTCTGTTCCGTGGCATCTTGGTATGGTTTAGAGGTGAGGTGTCCCCAAAATCTCGTGTGTGAGACAATGCAAGAGGGTTTAGAGGTGAAACGAGAGCCTCAGCCTAATCAGTGCATTAATATAGAAGCTATAGGCAGGCAGGGCTGGAGGAGGTGGGTAATTAGGGAGTATGACTTTGGGGTATATATTTTATACCTTGTGAGTGGAGTCTCTCTGCTTCCTGGTGCCAAGTCCTGAGCATACCTGTCTACCATGATGCTCTGCCTCACCTTGGGCCTAGAGAAATGGAGTCAGTGGTCTATGGACTAAGACCTCTGAAACCCTGAGCCCCCAAATAAACTCTTCCTCCTCTGCATTGTTCTCGTCAGGTCTTTTGGTCACAGTGGTGAAACATCTGACTAAAACATATCTCTCACTGGGCCCCGTGGTCCAGCTGATCCTCAACCACCTGGTGCTCTGGACAGGCAGAGGAGAGTCTGGACTTCCACTCTCAGGTCCCCCTTTATTCATCTACTATGTATTCTGTGTGGACCACGTGGTTCCAAGCAAGAAATTTTGCCCTTCGTGTTTCTGTCTGTCTCTCCTGGGTAGCAGTAACTCACCTTTAAAAATTCTTTCTTTTCTTTTCTTTTTTTCAGCTTAAGAAGAAACTAGTTAGTGAAAGACATAGTGTAAATATGACAAAATCCCTTCAGAGGAGATAGTTCATTAAAGTCAAAGGGCTTGTTACGACAGGTTTCCAGGAGAATTGCTTCATGGATGTGTTGTAAGACTTTACAAGGCCTTTGCCAACACTTAGCTGGAGCGGCAGGTTGGTGTGTTGGTTTTCCTCTGCAGGGAAGATTCAAGAAAATGGTAATGGGATGCAAAGACAATTACTTAGAAGCATGTTGATGAAACCTGGAAAGATAAATGAGGAGCTATTAAATCATCCAGAATTGGAGCCAGGCTCTAACTGTGTGCAGAGACAGACAGGCCTGGGCCCCGTGGAGGCATGTGGAGATCAAGGCCATGGAGAGTTCATCAGCCTCCCTCCTAATTGCGCGGCTGCTGTTCTCTGTCCCACACGGCTGCCACTCCAGACCCAGGCGGTGCAAGAAGCACAGAGAGCCCAGCAGAAATGCCCCTTGTATTTTAGAATCCCTGTGCGCAAGAGGGGCATGAAATGCATCCGGACTGATCCCATTTTCTCTGGTTTCTAGATTAACCCAAAAGAGAGTCTGGGTTTCACTGACAAAGGGAACACAATCTCTACTGAGAGGAATATCTACAGTTAAGTGCCCCAATAGCCATTTGTGACATAAGCTGCTCAATTGAGCAGTGAGGAATGTCCGGGAGTGTGGCTGCCCACTGTCTGCCTCTCCATACCCTCCAGCCACCACCAGCCAAGACATGTGTTCCCATATTCCAGAGTGTCTTGCTCTTCCTGTGCACACCAAGTGGTCTCCAGCCTCGGGGCTTTCGCTTGTCCTGCCCTGGACTCTGAGATGTCTCTCCTTGTCTCCTCCTCCTTCATGACACAGTTCTCAGACCAGCTTCTCTAGGAAATTCTCACCCAAGCTTTTCCATTTCTTCTTTGTGATTCCCAGGGCAGCTACTTCATCCTCCCATCTAACCTCCTGGAACACTACAAAGCAAATTCTTTGGGAAATGGAAGCTTTCTCAAACTCACTTCTGTACCTTCCCTGTCAGCCCAATACTGAACTCAACTCAAGGGTTGCTGCCTTAAGAAACACTTGGAAGGATTCAGGGCTATATTCAGCTGGAGACTCCAGAACATTGCACACAATGCCCTCATAATGCCACAAACCTCCTAACACCATGAAGAAACATGTTCTGCAAAGTCACAAAATCCAGGTGGAGTCCAGGTCCACACAGGCTTAATCCACAAGTGGTCCTGAGTGGATTTCCTGATTAAAACATGCACTAGGCTGAGTGCAGTGGCAGGCACCTATAATCCTAGTGGCTCAGGTGGCTAGAACAGGAGAATTGCGAGTTCAAAGCCAGCCTCAGCAACAGCGAGGCACTAAGCAACTCAGTGAGACCCTGTCTCTAAATAAAACACAAAATAGGGCTGGAGATGTGGCTCAGTGGTTAAGTACCCCTGAGTTCAATCCCCTGTACCAGAAAAAAAAAAAATGCACACTAGGTTTCTAGAAGAAACACTCAGCCAGACAAATGAATGAGGAAGTTAAAGGAAAACCATTTGCGAGGCAAAAAACAAAGGCTCTTAAAGTTTGGACTTCTCCAACTTGTGAGAATGTTCCTCCTTGAAGAATCCTTGAGAGAATTCAGCTTTGTGATCCTGAACATGACCTCTCTTGGAATATGAAGGACAGAGTTGGAAACTAAAAAGTTCCTAATAGCTCGTGAATCCAGAGAGCCCTTCATAATATTTCTTTCTCTTCCTCTCCTCATCACCGAGTCATGATTACGCAACAAAGCTCATTCCCAAAGACTGAAAACTTGCCTCGAGCAAAATTCAGAGATAACACAGGGAAGGAACCAGAAGAGAGAAAATAATATAATTTAGAAATACTTTTCCTCCTACAAAGGGAACAACTAGTTATTATGTCACATTAAAAACAATGGTTTCACCAGACGAGGTGGCGCACACCTGTAATCCCAGCAGATCATGAGGCTGAGGCAGGAGGATCGTGAGTTCAAAGCCAGCCTCAGCAACAGGAAGGCACTAAGCAACTCAGTGAGACTCTGTCTCTATATAAAACACAAAATAGGGCTGGGAATGTGGCTTAGTGGTTGAATGCCCCTGAGTTCAATCCCTGGTTCCTTGGTACCTAAAAAACAAAACAATGGTTTCTCACAATTCATCAAAGAGAGAAATCTGAATGCACCAGCCATGGCCTGATGAATGTCCCAAGGCAGGGCAAGGCAAGGGGGACAGCTCCTGAGCAGCCCATGAGACTCTGGCTGCACACCCCACAGGGGGGAGAAGGCTAAATCAGCTGGAAAAAGGTGGAGCCAGACAGTTCTGTAAGCACAAGTGTAGACAAGCGTGGATAATTTTAACTCCCACCGCAGCTGGACTGACCACGAAACTGTCACCTCACATCGAGCTTGTAACTGAGAAACCACAATTATCCTTTTGAGCACATTTACGAGGAAGCACAGGGCACCCATGGTGGCATCACGGGGGAGACCATTTAGAACAGGTGGATGAGACAGTAAGGAGGATTGTCACATGCGGGTCCCTGCGGAGATGGGGAAGAGAAGCCAGAAGGCCAGCCCCACAGCAACCTTGACAACAGAAGGGACAGCAGAGGCATGGATGAGATGGAGCTGGAAAGAGAACAAGGAAGGGAGGCAAAGGACCGTGGCTGACTTGGTCACAAGCACCCACAATGAAATGTCTCTTAGCCAAAGAGGTAGCTCTGAAATGAGGGCAAAGATTAGTTTCTTTTTTGCTTTCAGAGGAAAAGTTTTCCCCAGCTAAATCTGATTCTCCTTTCCTTTCCAATCTCTAAGCCCCAGGCGGTGACATGTGCGATGTTATCTAGAGCTCCATCCAATATTTAACCACAACCTGAGAACACGATGTGTATTCCTGACACCCGCTGACATGTTTTGGATCATTAAGATTAATGAATCATTTACATTCTGTGAATTCCTTTAAAATTTCTTCAAAGAAATAAGTCTTGAGTGCCACCCCCAGTTTGGGATGCACAGCAGGCTCCTGTTTCTAATTGTCCCCATTGACTCCCCAGATTCAATTTGGAAAGATCATCAAGTGGTCAAATTCTGTTGCTTTCCCCATGACGTGATTGTCCCATTTATTCCCATTTTAGAACCCCAGGAAGTGAAAATCCCCTCAGGTCTCACCCTGGTCATGAATACATTTGGGAACAATTATGAATTTGGGGGATTCAAAACCTGAGACACTGGTTTACTTTATACACCCAAGTACTTCAATTGACAGGATTCTGCAGGTGTGGCAGAAGATTTAGGAGCCAGTTTCTCCAAATGACATCAGACATTAAGTATCTACTAATGTCAGACACTGGAAAACTCAGAGGGTGAGAGGAAAGTTGCATTCTAAGAATGTTTCAGGTGCAATCGGTCAGTCTACAGGAACAGGAGAAATTTCTATTGATGAGGGATGGACCAAGTGTTGAGACACAAGGTAAGATGAAACTGGGAGAAGAGATCCCAGGATGGAGGAAATTATCTGGAAGAAGGTGGAACCATACAGTTCAGCATGCAGGAACATGGGCAAGCGCCAAGGCCAGTATCCTATACCAGAATGCCAGGAGCCTGACACTGGGTCTCTGCCTTATCAGAGCTCTTCTGCTCAGCTCTCAGAGATTTCCACTCCCAGGGAACACTTCCTGCGTGTTACAGTAGAGAAGGGCAAGTAAATAGCCGCGTTTGTATCCAGATTGCTCTATACAAATAAAACCAGAATTATTTGTATTTACATTTAAGACAAAAAATATTACAGTAGTTCCCCTTTATCTGTGGGGGATACATTCCAACATCCACAGAGGATGTCTGAAACCAAGGATGGTGTCAAACCTTATATGTACTATGTGTTTTCCTATGCACAAATACCCATAACAAAGTTCAATGTATAAATTAGGCACAGTATATATTTTAAGTATAAAATAATTATAATAATATACTGTAATAAAAGTTATGTGAACATGGTCTTTCTCTCTTAAAACAATCTCATTGAACTGCAGATTTTAGCAACTTTCATAGACAATTTATTTTCTAAAGTTGAAAACTTCCACATTATCACTTAAAGGAAGCACTTTATGGCTTCTCCCTGGTATAGTTGAATTGCCAGCCTTACTAATCTTGCGCGTTAGGCATTATTAAGTCAGAAAAGGGTTACTTGAACACAACCACTATGGCACCATGATAGTGGTTCTGATAACCTAAACAGCTTCTAAGTGACTAACAGGCAGGCAGTGTATACAGGGTAGATACACTGAACAAAAGGGCCATTCAAATCCTGGGCAAAAGAAAGAGGAACAGTGTGAGATTTCATATGCAACTCAGAATAACGTGCCATTTAAAACGTATGAAATGTTTATTTCTGGAATTTTCCATTTACTCTTTTCAGATCAAGATTTATCTCAGGTAGCTAAAACCACAGGAAATGAAACTGAGGATAAGGATGGACTATTGCATTTTTCATAGGATGATTTCTCCTCTAAAATGGATAAGAGAAGTAAAGAATTATGTCCAGCATGAAATTTTGGCCTCCTTCCCTTTGACCTTAACTGGTAAGACCCGTTGTGCCTTTTAGCTTATGTCAGTGATGCTCAAAATGTGTTCCTGAACCAGCAGCATCAGCATCACCTGGGGACTGGTCAGAATGCACATTCTTGGGGCTATCCCTACCCATGCCTAACTGAATCGGAATTCCTCAGAATAGAGCCCACAACACAAGGGTTCATAAATTCTCTCAATAACTCTGATGCTCACAAAAAGCACGAGGACCATTTCTGTAGATTAACTGCCATCCCTGGCATTTCACCATCCGCTGCCTACAGGCTTATTCTCACTGCAGAGGGGCAAGGCAAAGGCAGCTCCCTGCTCTGCTCTCAGTTGTTTTTCCTCTGGTCTGTTTACAGCTCTGCTCTGTTCTTCCCATGCACGTGATGGGCACACATTTAAGTAGGAACACTATTTCCCTCCCAACAGTGTGAACATCTTGTACTGAGATTTGAAAAACACTTTTTTAGCCATTTCAGGTAACGATCTCCCACGTGGCCTGGAACACTCAGAACTCTGATGAAGGTTCTGACTGCTCTGCAGACCCGAAGCGACTGCAGCATGAACACTGTCCAGAAATGAGTGGTGATAAACTCTGGCACTGCTACAGAAAGAAAAACCCAGGCTCAGAGACGCAGAAAGTCCAAGAATACATTCTGCAGTGGAGAGGAAAAACCCACACACACTCAAAACAAAACCGGTTCAAATAAACCTCACTCTTTGCCATCTATAAACAGAGCGAGTTCAAGGGAGAATCTTTTGGCCCCCACAGGAACCATGGAAGGAGATAAGATGTTTTCTCCTTTATTTAACATGTGAGCTGCGTGGCTTCCCATTATCATGGCATTTCAAACATCCATTAATGATTTAATTGACGAAGTCCTTTTCTCCCCACGTTGGGTTTTATCTGGGCAGCGCTTCCTGTAATTATCTGACATGTCTGGCGGCTTAATGAAGACTGTATGTCAGCAAACACTATTTCTTAAAAATGGAAGGGCAAACATAAGGAATCAAGGCTCCATTAGACGCCGAGAGGCCACGCGTGCCCCGACTTGACTTGAATATCTGACACAGCTGCTCTACGAGGCCCACATGGCTTGGGGCGACAGAGCTGTTCAATCATGTTTATGGAGAACATTCTTCTGGTTTGAAATACAACCCAGTTAATGAATTTACCTTCCTCACGTCCCAGGTACCACTCAGCATACCCGACGAGAAAATCTTCAGTGCTAAGTATTTTCAAATCTCTATCATCTTGAATTCCTACAGGAAATCAGCCCTCAGTATTGCTTCTCTGGAAAAGCCACGCTCACTTCCAGTCCGTTGTGACATATCGGAACTGTTAGACCTGGCTGTGTTTTCCAGGAGCAATTGCTGGAATTCTCTCTAACCCACCCGAACCCCGTTTAATGACTTCTGGGGAATCAGCATGTTTGTGTTGGCTCACGGGGTCCCGAGGCCTACAGACCTGGCCTGCTCAGGCCTGGAGGCAGCCGGGGAAGGCATTAGTCCCCCTACATGGCTCCCCCACAAGTTTCATGGCCAAGAGCAATGCCAGGGAGTTCAAGTGATTACTTGCTTTAGGGAAACAAAAGCCAACAGCCCAAGAATCAACGTCCCCAGGGAAAGGTCAGTAGTCCTCAGTGCTGTAATGGATGTAACAAATATTTAAATAAGGATAATATAAAAATGTGTTCAGTCATTTTGATTTATTTCCAATTACTTGGCTTTCACTCCACCGAATGGTTCACAAATTCAGACCTGATTTCTGCTGACTTGTCAAGCCATACCACTTTTATTTTCCTTCCTTCTACTGGCTTTCAATCATATTTCACAGTCCCTTCCAAAAGGACCGCAAAGCGTAGCACCAGCAATAGGCTCAGTCTATCGAGTGACTACATATTGTGTGGTTGTAGAAAGCTGAGAAGCTGAGCCAAGCTCTGGACAATGCAGAGTGAAAGTGAAGGCTCCACATGGAACGGTCCAAAGCCAGTGAATGGCCAGGCCCAGTTCAAAGCAGCTTCTTCCCTTCTTCAAAGCAGCATGAGTCCTAGTGGGATGGAGAAGATGAGAACCCCTTGAATTTAGAATTGCCTCAACTGGAGGGACCCAGCACATTCTCTAGGTTGGCCTCGGGAAGCAGAGGCTGGGCCGGATGAAGTGGATTGCCAGAGATGCTCAGCCAGCAGCACTGCGAGGATACACACAGGAGGAAGGGCGTGGCCTGGCGTGCGTTCTCCTCACACCCCCCGCTGCAAAGCATGCATTCAACTTAATCCTAAGTGAACTCAAAGGGCAGCCTGCTCGAGCCCCTACTGGGCAATACCTCAGTGCCTTCTCTGGGTAGAGTGGAGTCCATGAGGTAGGAGTGGGGGCATATGGGAGATGGGCTCCACAGACTGGTATCACTACCCACCTCCATGTCCATTCTGCACACTGTTTCTCAGGACGCCAATGGGCATGTGTGCTTCTCTCCTGATATTTTATTGTAAAAAAATTTCCATGGGCTTGCCAGAACCACTTCAAGATCACTGGCTGGAGCCAGGCGTGGTGGTGCATACTACAATCCCAGCACTTTGGGAGGCCGAGACAGGAGAATCGCAAGTTCAAAGACAGCCTCAGCAACGGTGAGGCGCTAAGCAACTCAGTGAGACTCTGTTTCTACATAAAACACAATTAGGGCTGGGAATGTGGCTCAGTAGCCAAGTGCCCCTGAGTCCAACCCCCAGTACCAAAAAAAAAAAAGATCATTGACTGCATCCTTGCCACCTGCAAATTGGTCTCTTAAAGAGGAAAGGAAAATGACAGTCTTCAACTACAGCTCTTCTGTCAACTCATTTACTGGGCTGTACCATGCAACTACAGAAGTACATTTTCTCACTGATTCTTGTAACAGCCATCAGATAAGTCTCATGACTGCTTTATAAGATGTGATTTGCACTGAGTTACTATTATATCTATTTTTTGCTTGTTTTTTTTTTAACTTTAAATTTCAGGCAGAATGCAGGTTCCACAATTATAATGCCCTTGCCTTTCTTGCTGACAATTCTATTCCCAGCGCCTAAAATCATACCCACATATTTAGTAAGTGTTTACTATATGAATGAAAATCCTCATCTCAGGTAAGGAATCTCAGCCTCAGGGAAGTGAGTTAATTTATTAGAGGGAAAGTTGTCTTTCAAACACACACACACACACACACACACACACATATTATAAATACAATTAGATGCAAAAGATGTCCTCATGATAAAAGGAACTGGAAAATATCCATATTCCTAATGGTCTCATCTAAGGCCCATCCAGCACAAGTGAGCTTCCTAGAGACCCTGACTTTTATGACTCCTGAACTGGTTATAACACAAAATAACAAAATGTGGTGCTTTTAATAGGTGGTGCATTCTACCTCCATGATACATTTCTACTACTCTGGAGATGGAAACTTGTTGAGAAATAGTATCTACTGCTACTGACTTTATCTGAACAATGGCAGCTAAGTCCATACCAAACTTGTAGGAAGAACACTGGGTTCTTCAGGTAGACCACAGTTGGTGACAAATTCCATGTCACCCACAGCAACAAAATGAGTTATTAGGAATTTTGTTAAATACCTAGAGTTACAGGCTTCCACAGTAGTGCTATCATTGGACACATGGATATAACAGAAATTGATCAGGGAGAGGAAAAAGACCGCTTGGGGAACTGTTAATAGGCTTTGGGTTCGTGAACATTTATTGAACAAAGAATATTTTCCAGATGCTTCAGGTCTTCACAGAACCAGGCAATAACTGCCACTAAAACCTGCAGTGCAACAAGCATGGGCTCAGTATAAAACAGAAACTCCCCCGCGGGCCAGGTGGAGGTAGAGAAATATTATGTCCAGGAGTTTTCTGAAAATAGTTTTCACCAGGCTGGCGGTGACCTAAGCTAAGGCAGGAGTGAAATGAGCTGGCCCATCACAGGCCCTGGAATGATTCATCTTTTACATTAGGAGAGGGTAAAGGCCACCTCAGAAGAGAACGTCGCCAGCATTCAAGTAACCTGCTTTGTACCAGGTTACAAATAAAATTTAAGGAATCTAACAGACTCTTAATGAAAAAAATAAATCTTCAGAAGTTATTATCTGGGAAACCTGGACATTGTCTGAGGACCCGGCTGCCTGTGACACTCAACATTTGCCTGGTGGGATTGCCAGAGGGTCAGATATCAGCCCGTAAAGTTGCTACTATAATTGATGCGGCTCGACAGGAGGAAAAGCATCAGTTGGAGCTGGAAGTCTGCACAGCAAAGGGAGGGGGTAGGGATGCCAACTTCAAGGCCTTGATTCTGAAAACATAAGGTCTCTGTGGAATTTTTCCACAGACTACCATGGGAGACCAAGTAAAACCAGGCACCCGGAACAGGTGATGAGCACCACACTGGACTTCTCCAAGTTTAGGATGTGACCTACTTTTTCCTCCAAATTACAGCGACAGGAAATTTACTTCCTTCTTTCTATGATGACTTCAAAGTTTAGAAAATTCCCATTTTAAGTCGTCCATGTTTGATAGCAAACAAGCAATAAAAAAAATACACATGAACAGAAATATATAAACATGGAATCATTTCACCTTGCTTTCCAGATTTCACAGGCAGATGGTTGAGTTTATTTTATACCCAGGTTCATGGTCTAGTAGCCTCCTCAGTCCAGGCCAATCCGCACTCTGGCATTAATTATGTACTGCCTTCTCACCACCCTGATCTCCTGCTCCTTTTCTTCTCTCCACACAAGCCACAGTTCTAATGCATTTAATATGCATCCTCAAATTGGTAGGTATCTCTATAAAATGTTTAACTCTTTTGCATGCATATTTTAATTTTACATCAATGGCATTCAGGCTAAGAACCCCATTTTCCCCCTTTTGAAATTCAACGCCAAGTTTTAAAGATCTGCTGCCACTGCTGAGAGTACATCAACTGTAGCCTCTGACTACTCAGTGGTACTTCATGATGCTCCTCCTCTACATGTACTAAGCCTCTCCTCTCTAATGGAAATGCACACTGACTCCATCTCCCCATGACAACAACAGCAAGCTGCAAGCATCTGCACCCATATCTTTCTCTGGACTCATGTACGGATTTTTTTCTGGTTGCCCACAGGTAGGATTCTGAGTAGCCTTGTCCCCATTGCTCTCCAGAATGCCTGACCAGTTCCCCTCCCCACCAGCAGGGTGCAAGGGTTCCTATTATCCCATCACTGCCAACCCAGGGGCATAAACTGGATACAATTTTACCAATTAAAATGGGTAGAGAATGTTATCCTACTCTTAATTTGCATTTCTCTGAAATCTGAGTTTGAGCATCTCTTAGCCACACATTTCCCTTCTATGAACTGCTGTTCATCTCCTTTATCCATAATTTTCTAGCATTTTCTCTCTTGTATCTTGGCAGAATTCCTTGTATCTTAGTTACTGGTCTTTCATTGGTCTGGAACATTGTCCATATATTTTCCTAATCTCTCATCTGTCTGTTATCTTTCTCTGTTGTCCTTTTTAAAGCTTGTCCCTTTATGTTATGTATAAATAGTTTATTCCATTGGGGTCATGTTGAAGAAGTCCATCTTTTGCGCGAGGTCCAATATATTCTCCACTGGAAGTTTAGATTTGCTTTACACACTGTAGTTTTCCATCCATCCTGGTCTATGTTCTATATGGTGTGAGGCAGGGCTCTAGCTTTATTTTTCTCTCTATGGTCTCTTTGTTTTCTCCACACTGTCTATTAAGTGATTTTTTTCTATTGCCAATTGACCTTTACATATCCAGGTGCCATATCTAAAGGAATCAGTCTCTGAGTCATTTCTGTTCAAGAAGTCTATGTTTGTGTTTGTAACAGTGGCACACTGTTTTATTCCTGTTGTTTTGTCCTAGGTAGGTCTCAAAATCTGGTAATAGAAGGTTGCCTTTTTGCTCTTCTTGTACAAAGTAACTTAGCTATTCATGGACCTATACCCTTTTGTATATAGAGTAACTTTGTCACATTCCTTTAAAAAAGAAAAAGTCCATTGGAATTTAGATTGATTTGGAAACAATTGATGACTTTAGCTGCCTATCCATGCCTCCCAAATAAATATCTCACATGGGAAAAAAAAAAGTCAAAGCATTGCTTTTGAAAGCATGAAGCTCTCCATTGATCCATAAATTCTTGAAATGTTACCCATGATATATATTCTTTGTTAATTCCTAGATAATTTTACAATTTTTGTTGCCATTAGGAAGGGTCTTGTTTTCCATCATTTCTAAAAATTTGTTCTTTTTAGATATACATGACCGTACATCATATTTTGTGATTAGCTTCTGGAAGGATGGAGAGATTTGGATGATTTTTCAATCTATGTCTTGGAAATTTCCTGAGCTCCCTTAGTCTAGTCTTCTGCCAATTCTGTTAGATTTGTATCTAGATCCTATCATCAGCAAGTGACAGTGTAACCCCCTCCCCATCACTGAATACCAATGTTTGGTTTAGTCTTCATCTTAGAGTTGTCCAGGCCCTGGATGGCATGTTCAGTGTGAGTTCCTAGTCATAATGGGGATGAATCCAAAGGCTATGGGGTTTCATCTGCTGTAGGTTAGAGGCAAAAATCATCACCCTAGCAAGGTGATGCCCTCCTCAACACAGTTTGCCTTGAGTTTTTATCATGAATGGACTTTAAGCCTTATAAAAATTATTTTTATGTCTTTTGAGATGATCAGGGGATTTTCTCCTTTGGATTAATGTAGTGATTCATTTTTAAGGTTTAACCATCTTTGCTTTTCTGAGTTACAGAAACTCTACATAATCATCTCTTACTTTTACCCATGTATACTTGTTTAGCTAGTGTTACATTGTGCATTTTTAAAGGTTTATGTTCGAAGGTCAAAAGGCCCTTTGCACTATCCTTGACACAAATGGAATCAAGAATATCCTAGTTAGTCTCACTGATTAAAACAAATAAATAAATAGAACGAAGACCAGTAGGATAGAAAAAGAGGATTGGGCAGGGAGGAGGTGAAGGAAAAGGGAGGTACTGGGGATGCAATGAGAAAATTACATTACATGCATTTATGAATACACCCCAATGGGCCCCAACATTATGCATAACTATAATACACAAATAAAAACACATAAAAAAGAATATACTGGTCTCATAAAATGATTTCTAATGCCTTTACCGGTTTTCTACTTCCTATAGTTATCTATTTCTTAAAAATTTGGTAGAACTCACCTATAAAACCCCTGGATCCGGGACTTTTATGAAAGAAAAGACCTTGATTACCATTTTAATTTTATTATGACTTACTGATCTATTTACTTTTTTCCAATTTTTCTTTCATCAACTCCGGCATTTTATATTTTTCCAGAAATGTAGTTTTCACAGAAAACTTTCCATGAAAGTTTCCATTTCCTATAGTTTTTAAATCTGATAGTTTTTCATACTATCCTTTCATAGTACTTTCTTCAACTATGTCTAGTTTATTTCCTTCTTTTTCATTCTCTATTTTTATTATTTAGTTTTTCTCTCTTTATTCTGATCATTCCTGCCAGGAGGAAGCTGCCTGCCTTATAGGGTCTTATAGTTGTTTTCACACAGTACTCCATTTAGGTTTTGTTAACCTTCTCTATTATTTTTAATGTCCCTTAAGTTCCTATTATAAATTTATTATCTTTATCCTTCTTGTTTTTGGGGGCTTATTTCTTTTCTAACTCTTCCATATGAATCCTTAATTTGTTTTCAGTCTTTCTATACAATCCCACCAAGTTCTATTTTAGCTGTATAAATAAATTTTAATAGGTGATTTTTAGAATGTTATTGTTTTGTTCTTTGTATTTTTAGAATTTCCCTTATGGTTCCTCTTTTAACCTAGATTATTGAGGTTCCAGATATTTGGGCTATTTTGGTGACCTTTCCTCTGACTTAGATTTCTCATTTTATTGCAATTTTATCAGAGAACACATTCTGAATTAAATATGATTCTTCAGAATATAGAAGATTCCTTGGTGGCCTAGTAGACAATGATGATTCTGATGAACAATCTATTCTTCAAAAAGAAAAAAAAAACTACCTTTTCTGTTGGTTGGGTCTAGAATTCCATACATATCTTAATAGTTTCTCAATTTTCTGCATTATTCACATCTGTCTTATCTTTGCCCACCTTTGGTCTTAATCCATCAGTTTGAAAGAACCGTTTTAAAATTACTGTCCAACAACAAATCCCATCAGTCGTATAATGCACCAATAAAAAAAGTGAGAAAAAATAAATAAAATTATCATCCACAATTGTTGACTTATTTCTTCCCAGAGTTCAGTCAATTGTCATTTGATATATTTTTAAAGCAATATCGCCAGGAGTACTTGTGTTCATTATGATGACGCGTTACCCCAGTGTTGCACTTACAAATAGGTCACATTCCTCTGTGTCCCTTTATAGTTTTTATCTTTGACTTGATTTCATCAGATGTGAATATTGCCATTCCAGCTTTCTTTTGGTTCACGTTTGCCTACTATATGGTTTTTCCTCCTCTTCTTATTACTCTCACTGGATTCTTTTTTATCAATATTCTCTCCCTGACAAAATATCACTGGAGTTTAGTTCTGTATCAAATCTGCATACTTGACTTTTGATGGTATTGTAATTACAGTGATGTTAGGATTTTCTTCTGCCATTTTATTTTCCTTTTTTTTTTTCACTCACTATACTTATTTTGGGATTTTTCTTCACCTTTCCTGCTCTCCAATGGGTTATCAAACTCTGCCTGGTTGAAACATTTGCATTCTGTGTTTGTTCTCTGAGAGTGAGCGGCTCCTAACTCGAGAAGAACCATAATTACATCTTACTCCCCCCCATTTCTTAAACTCATCAATACCTGTGTCTCACACGGAAGGAATCAGAGCCTTGGCCCGCCTCACCCACCTCTATCACCCTGTCCTCCCCTGGCCCCGCAAGGCAAGGTTCATCATGGCTCAGACTGGGTTCTTGATCGCTATGTACATCACTGATAGGGAGAGCGCATCTGTTTCTCTTCTGGAGGTGGGTAACTTCAAAAGATGCTTCTTCCTTCTTCACTCAATAAACTTGGACACACATATAGTAAAACATAACAGCAGAGCAAAGCTGTTGACTCACAGGCAATTAACAAAAACAAACCTGACCACATGAATGAACACCCATCATCACAAACAACATTAGCTTTGGAGAGCTGGTGAGTGAGAAGGGAATGTTTCTCCATCCCCAGGAGATGAGTGATCCCACTTTGTGGCTTGACAAGAGCCACGGATGCTGATGGCTCCAAGTCCCAAGCCACACTCTACTGAACAACTAGCGCCTATGTTCACAGAGGGTCCAAGGAGAAGGTGCATAGTGAGCAAGCAGACACAAGCCAAGGCCTGGCCGTGGTATCATTTCACACGTATGTGCTACCATGCAGAGAGCCCTTGGCGATGGCTAGATGTGTGCTTCTACACATGCGCGTGCGCACACACACACACATGCATGCACATTCTAAACAATACTTAAGTTTCAGGATTCGGTAATTTGAGCATGCAATCCTGATTCCTTTTCTAACAGAAGTCAATGTTGTTGCTTGTACTGCCATTCAAGAACAAAGAAGCTAGTCTGCTCCAGGACAGCCAACGCTAAAGTACCTACAATGGACCCATTTTCTAAGGCTCTCACTCACAGTCCAGTTCTTTCCTTCCACAGACTCTTCAAAATCTTCTTAAGTTGTTGCACAACTAGAATGTCTCCCAGCTTCACAAGACTTTGGATAGAAATGGGATGATATTAAAGGAATGCTTACTATCTGCAAGCTCCTAAACTTCCCTGCTTATGTGCAAAAGACCAGCCCTCCACTTCCACCTTCCCCAGTTATTTCCAGGGTACCACAGGTGTGTCTCACCTATATCCCCACTCCGGCCTCTCTACACGAGCCTGCTGCCCAGTGCACCATCTGAAGAGGGCACCTCATGTATGTTCCTTCCCCGGTCACAATGATACCACACACCCTTCAAGACCTCACTGGACACCAGGAAAGAAAGAGAAGGAGGGTCCCCATCTTTACGCTGGGGGGCTCCATCATCATTAAGAACTCTGCCCCATGCCACTCCTGCTACACTACTTCTGTCCAGAATCTTACAGAGTACTTTATCCAAAAACATTCCTTCAGCTCTTCATTTGCAGCTTCCTCTCTCACCAGCCTTCTCCAATGAAGATAAATATCAAGCCATCACAGACAGGAAACCATGGAAAGAGACACGAAAGAGGAACCGTTCCAACACAGCCATGCCCTGAATCTTGGTTTAGACCTGGTGGGAAGACCTCCTATACTATAAGCCTTTTTGCAACTTCCTTTCCCTGAAAAAATTATGGCTATTTTGAGATATTCATTTTATTCAACAAATATTTTGAGGACTTGCCATCTAAGTGGAAAGGTATCCCATGAATTACCTGTAAATTGTTTCCTTAATAACACTCTACCCATACAGTGCTAGTTTTTGTATTTCAAGGCTGTGGTGGTTGTTAGGCTGTTCACAAACACCTCAGCTCACTTTCTCCCAGGTACATGGTGGGATTGTCCTTCTCTGGATTCATGAAGTTAGGCATAGCCTGTGACTTGGTTTAGCCAATGAAAGTTATGAGAAAAGGATGAATGTTACTTCCAGAAATTGATGATTGTCAGGGTAAGATATGAAGCACTATGAAGATCTTGACATGCCACAAGGGAGCCCAGAGCAGCCTAGGTTTCCAAGAACTACAAAGAGCAGAGTCATCTCTGACCCTACAGCACACATAGCATAAATGAGAAATACATCTTTGATATTTTTCATCATTGAGATTGAAAGGATGTTTGCTACCAAAGCATAACCTTTCCAATACTGACTAATATAAGGGGAGAAATAGGCTAGGGACTTCTTTGGGATCTTAAACTCAGGGCTGATGCCTTGTACAACTGCAGGTGGCACCATCCATGCTTAATCTATGGGAATAGCATGCATGCACCACAGCTGTTCACTCTGTATTCTGTGTCTATGGAATTATTTGAACCTAAATTAATTATTTCTTGAATCTGTTAATTTAATTCCTGAATGGGGGCATCCTTACTGGAATATACTAGCTTCATGCCTTTAGGACAAAAATCTTTTTTTACTCTATATGTACTTTTTGAAGATCTTTCTTTGTAGTGCCATCAGAGTAGCACGATTTACCACAAACGTTCTTAACCAGGGGCTGGGGGAAGTTCTTAACCAGAGGCTGGGGGCAGGAGGAATTTTGTCCTCCAGGGGACATTTGGAAATTTGTGGAGGTGTGTTTGGTTGTCTTCACAGGGGGCTGTGCTGCTGGTGTCTAGTATGTGGAGCTCAGGGAAGCTGGTAAGCCTCCTCCAAAGCAGAGGTGGCCCCATGATGACAAATTATCCTGCTCAACATGTCAACTCTGTCGCTGTGCAGAAACGACCTGGAGTGAAGACTGAGGGTCATGTAATCATCGTCCTCAGGTGTGTCCTCTCATTTTATACTGACCAAATGCACTCCTTCACTGAGAACAGGAAGGAGGAGAACATTTCAATGGTATAAAGCTCATAAAGCGCCAGTAGTTGGGGCAGAACTTTCAGCTCCTTCGGGGTGGGCTGTGCTTCTTACTTCCTTTCCCAGGGTACAGCATGAGAGGGAGGAAGGAGCAGCCCACTCTGTAGTGAAAAACCCTGGCAAACGCAATGGAGCCCATGGTCAAGGACAATGTCAACAGCGATCTCATGCTGTCAGAGAGTGCCCTTGATACGATGGGACAAGAATGGCAGTTCATCTCCCCAAAGCCCAAAATTGCAGGCTGATTGAGAAAAAAATCAGAAAAATGCCATTTGAGAGATCCCACAAAATACCTGATCGGCACTCCTTAAAACCGTCAAAGTCATCAAAAATAAGGAAAGTTTAAGAAACTGTTAGAACCAAGGTGAACCTAAGGAACACAATGTGGAATTCTAGATGGAATTCCAGATCAGGAAAAGGGTAACAAGTGAAACCAAGGAAATCTGAATGCAGGATGGACTGGTTAATGATACATCAATATTGATTCATTCATTACAAATGTACCACACTAATGTCAGACATTAATAGCAGGGGAAACTAGGTATGGGGTATATAAAAACTTTTTGCAATTTTTTTTGGTAAATCTAAAAATAGTATAAGATGGAATGTTTAATGTTTTTTAAAGATGGTATGAGCAATGTAGGAGAACTACAAAGAATGTTCTAGCAGTTGCAAAGGCCGGAAGTGGAATTGCTCATAGAATTACTTGCATAATAAACTGGACAGGCGACCATTCATCAAGTTTGATTCACGGCAGTTCTGTCTGAAGACAAGCAGCTAAAGCTGTCCTTGACTAAACAATGATTCTTAAAACTCATAAGCCAGGACTCAAAATAAATGTGGGCTGCAATAAGATTGCAATCCACTCCAAGACATGACTGGACGAGGCTCAATAGAATCTGATACAATGTTAGCAGTGGTTTTCAAATCCTGTCGTCTGAGCCCATGACCTACAAATGCTGGTCTAGATCTGTTTACATTTTTTCAACTATTTTTAACACCGTAATAAAAAGCAACACAATGCCGCAACTGTTCTCCCTAACCCAGCACACATGACCGCACACGTGGTTCTGAGAACAAAGCTGTCGCCGTCCTTGCATACACCCTGGAATGCCTTGCACAGTGGCCTCGGTGGGCAGGCCTGGAGCTTCCCGCTCCTTTTACCAACACCTACCTGCATGTGGGCTCTGCACACAGCTGTGCCAGTGAAGACGCACAGAGCCACGGCAGATGATCTTCTCTCACATGGTTTCATCACAGGCAAAACTGGAGGGAAAAAGAGTTTTGGGGATGATTAAACACCTGATGGATGCCGAGCCCTGACCATGCTGCCCGCATGTGATAAGCACCCAATGAATGCTGGTGGCTGGCTTCTTTTGTTCCCCCTGTTACACTATGTCTAGCCCATCCCTCTCACCAACCTCACCCACCCTGCAAGAAGACTCAATCCAGAAGCTTTCGATGCTACTCAAGCTGCCGTACACTTCCCCCCTCTGCCGGGAGGCACCCCTTCTCTTCAAGATCCTGCCCTCGGGAGGTCACCTCTGTCCATAAGCTTGTCCCATCAAACACCCCAGACAGGGGAGACCTCTCTCTTCACACAAGTCCCCCAGGCTGGAATCACACATCTCTTAACATCTTCATAAAGCCATCAGCAATCATTGTTTGGTTTTTTAATAATGTATTTTAATTGCAACAAAATGGACATAAAGTTAACATAAAGTATCATTTAGCACCAGCAGTTCTAGAATCTTCCTCACTCTAAAAGGAAAATCTGTGCCCATGAAGCGGCCACTGCCATCCCACCTGCTCGATTCCTGCAGCCTCTCTTCTCTGCCTCTGTGGATTTGCTCTTCTTAACGGAAGTCTTTCAATATGTTGTCTGTCTGGCTTCTTTTACCTAACGTGTTTTCCACACTGCAATGCATATCAGTTCTTCATTCCTTTTTAGGGCTAAATAATATTCTGTTGTATAGGTGGGCCATATATTTTTTTCATTTGTCTATTGATGGACATTCAAGATGTTTAGATCTTGTGGCTGTTGTAAATAGTGCTGCTATGAACATTAGTGTGTGTTTTTGTTTAAGCACATTTTCAATTATTTAGGTCTATACCAAGGACAGGAATTTCTAGGTTCTATGCTAATTCCGTGTTTAGCTTTTCGAAGAATCTCGGAACTGTTTCCCCCGTGGCTGCACTATTTTATATTGCTACCTGCAATGCCCAAGGGTTTCAATGTCTCTAAGTCCAGCCAACGTGCTATTTCCCCATTTTCTTCATTATTATAATTGTCTGTGCTACTGTTATAGCCATCCTAATGGGTATGAAGTGGCTTCTCATTGTGGTTTTGATTTACATTTCTTTGATGACTAAAGATGTTGAACATTTTTGAGTATATATGTTGTCCATTTATGTCTCTTTTTTGGAAAAATGTTGACTACTTGTTTTGTTGTTGTTTTTAATCAGTCTTGCCCCCAGTATCAGCTCAACAACAGAGGAGGCCACACCCCCTTCTTATCAGGGTCTTCAGTGCGAAGGGCTGTCCCAAGTTCACAGCTGACACTCTAGGGGAGAAATCCCTCCGGTTTTAAAAATAGGCTGAATTTATGAGTGACCTTGAGACTTGAGTAAAGAAAGGCCCAAGCGTTCTGCCAATGATACAAAGCATAGGAATCAGGTGGGAAGGGCGCACAGGTGTGAGGGTGGTGCTCCACCTGGGACTGGAGTAAGCAGACTTTGATTTTGAGTCCTTGCCTCTCCTTTCTGCCTCCATCAATTCGTTTGTTCATTGATGTAATAAATATATCCCGAGCAATTCATCGTACCAGGAGCCTGGGTGGGCTTGAGATGGATTGTCAGCCCTGGAGACCTCACAGCTGCCTCAGGTCAGCTTCCCACCCTGCTCAGGTCCCACCTGGTGCCCCAACTATGGCTACTCAGAGCCCAGTGATGCTTCTCTCTCTCGGGAGAACTGTTTGTCATCCCAAACTGATGGATGTGTGGAAACGAGAGCAAGATGAGGATCTCCAAGGACTCTGCTTATGAGACTCAGCGACGACAGATTTAACCCCATTATTCTTGTGTCCTCTTCCTGCCTGTGCTTACTATCTGCCCCCCACCACCTTCCAAATCCAGTCCCCAAGAATTAGAGCAGAAACAGTTTCCCTGGCTTTTTTCTTTGATTATTTAATTAAATAGCCATAGAGATCTTTAAAAAAAAAAAAAAGGTTGAAATTCGTATTTCCTAAGTATTATTACAGTGCTCAGTGGTAAGCCTCAGCTTGTGACAGTCACTAAAGTTATCAGACCTATTTGCACATACTCAAAGGGGAAAGTATGATCTCATTTATTCATCTCAAAAATTTGTGAGGTGTACAAGACCACTCCCCATTTACAGATGAGTAAACTGAGGCACAAGGAAATGAGATGATTTGCCCAAGTTCATGCCATTCATAAGTGAAAAAGCCAAAGCTTCGTCCTGGCCATTTTACTTTTAATGCTTCTGATACATCCACTTACCCTCAAGAGGGTTACAGACATGACACATAGAACAGATTATATGTGATTAATGAGATAGAGCTGCTCAGCAATCTTGTTTTCTAACAGGTTAGTAATAGTTAAATTTTGACAAGCAGTGCTCCCTGCCTTAGTTTCCAATTCTCTTAACATTTTTCATATTTAATTTTTGGACACCAATTTCTCGGCAACTGATCCAAACAAAATCTCCGACCCACGCTGTACCCTTGATGAAATGACTGTTTTTCCCAAAATAGTCCACAGGCAAACTGTTACACGTCGTGCTCCATGACCAGGGACACAGCTGGCAGAAAGCATCATACAAAGTTTTTCTATTTGCTGAGATGGTTTCGTGCTTGATCCTCACAGACTGTTCTTAATAATTCAGTCACGCACACCGCTGGAGCGTACGCTTCCACGTCGCCAACTCCAGCCATGCTGGTGTGCCTGCAGTGTGACTGACAGTGTCCGAAACTTTAAAAAAGGAACTCGTTCTTCAAATTAAATGCGTACCATTCATCTGTGAACCTTGTGCTTGAGTCGCTATTTAAAATTTCCTCTCTTCTTTTCTCTCTTCCTCCCTCTCCCCAACCTTCTTATTTCCTCTCTCCTTTTTCTTCTCCTTTCTTGCCCTTCCCTCCCTCTCTTTTCTTTTTCCTCTATCTCTCTGTCTCTCCCTCTCTCTTTGTCTCCCTCTCCCTTTCCCTCTCCCTCTCTCTCTCTCTCTCTCTCTCTCTCTCTCACACACACACACACACACACACACACACACACACACACACTGCCTTGGGATAATTTCCAAGTATCTAACATACTCTTTACTGAAACAGGCTGCCCTGGACCACACGCACAAGAGCAAATGGCCTAAATAAGTCAGATGCATAAGCAACAGCCACTCGGGTGCAAAGAATGTTTAAACTTTACGGAAAAAACAATAAATGAAAGCAGTCTTTCTTCTCAAGTGATTGCTTATTGAGGCTTCTGCTCTGAATTAAAAGGAGTTTGGGTCAGGGTGGTATACATATCTGGGGCCCACCCTGAACTCTCTCTTTCTCCAGGACAAGTCATGGGGAGGGTCAGCCATTGAAAACACTTTGCAATGAAGTGAAGGCCAGAGCTTGGGCTGTATTGTCCTCGGGTTTTCCAGGATAGACTCTGAGTCCTTTGAGACAGACAAACTTCTAAGGCTTAAGGTCATTCTTGCAAGTTTCCAAAACTGCCCTGCCCTGCTGGCCTTACCTGCCAACAACAGACACCAGACTCTGCTAAGAGTTTTCATCTGAAAGCACAAATAGACAGGTCACCCCATTGTTCCCACTGCAAAACCCAAACTCATCACTGTGCTCCACAGGGCCACATGGCCAAGTGCCTGTGGGGTTCTCTGAGTCTCCTTCTTGCCCCCAGCACTCCAGCCACCCTTGATGGTATTTACCCACTGCTCCCGTCTGCTCCCGCAAGGACCCTTCTCCCACCTGTGCCCTCTGCCCGTGACTCTTCATCAAGATCAGCATGAGGCTGGTTCCTTCTCTGTTTGGGTCTCAGCTTAAATGTCACCTACTCTAAGGGCTTCCCAATCCCTAGGGTAGTCCACATTTTGTGTCTCAACTCTTGTCCCCTGGTGGTAGGACCATGCACCCAAAGCCAGGGGACTTTGCAGGACCTCTCACCATGGGCAGGGCAACTTCTAAGGACAGAGGTCACATGACTTGCTTTGGCCAGAGACACATGGGTGTCAGAACAGGAGTCCAGGCCTGAGCTGAAGCTCCAAGAGCTATTCCGTATTTCCACCCACCCGCTTGCTCTGCTAACGTCCAGCACGAGAAGCACATGCCCAGTCATCAGCCAGGGCCATTCATCCAGTGCAAATGAGGAACCCGTGGATAAATGAGGAACCCCAAAATAAGTCTGTTGTCATAAGCCACTGAGATCTTAATGTTGCCTGCTACACAGCAAAAAAGGTAATACACTATGCAATCTAAAATGGCCCATTCCAATTACAATATATCACTTTTTTTTCTGTTATAGCACTTACATTCCTAAGTTTTTGATTTATTTGCCCATTTCCTTCCACAGTAATGCAAGTTCCCTGAGGGCACACATCCCCACCCCTGAAACAGGGACTGGCTCATAGTAGGCACTCAATAAATATTTGTCAAATGGATGAAAGAGATTATTGTTCTTGTCCTTGGGAAGATTCATATATTTTTCAGTCTGAAGACCTAAACCTCTGAGTTCTAAAGCAAAGCCATTATTCTTTTATTGTTTGGTTTCTAAAAAATTGACAAAAATAATACTATTAATATCTGAGTTAAACTTCATCAGAACACTGATGTTTCAAGGACTGGCATGCCTATTATGTTGTTCTCCATAATGGGAAAGTCTAACTGATCTTACTGTGATACCAGGTTTAAGATTACCAAAATGATGATGATGGTGGTGGAGGAGGTAATAGTGATAATAATGATGATGGAGGTGTTGGTGGTGATGACGATGGTGATGGAGGTGGTAGTGGTGGTGATGGTAATGGTGATGGTGATGGTGATGGAGGTGGTAGGGGTGGTGATGGTGATGGTGATGGAGGTGGTAGAGGTGGTGATGGTGATGAAGGTGATGATGGTGGTGATGATGGTGGAGGTGGTGGTGCTGGTTGTACCAATGATGGTGGTGGTGA
Organism: Xerus rutilus; assembly: GCA_028644305.1. Classification (NCBI taxonomy): domain Eukaryota; kingdom Metazoa; phylum Chordata; class Mammalia; order Rodentia; family Sciuridae; genus Xerus; species Xerus rutilus. Next base: position 8,496,310 of record CM053404.1, on the reverse strand, counting down.
TGGTGATGACGGTGATGATGATAATGATAGAGACAGTGATGATGGTGAAGGTGGTGCTGGTGGTGGTGGTGGTGATGATGATGGAGATGGTGGTGGTGATAATAATAATGTAATGTGATGATGATAATGGTGATGATGGTGATGATGGAGATAGTGATGATGATGGAGTTGGTGACGATGAAGGAGATGGTGGTGAAGATGATGACAATAATGATGTAATGGTGGAGGTGGTGCTGGTGGTGGTAATGATGGAGGTGGTGGTGGAGGTGGTGCTGGTGGTGGTGGTAGTGATGGCAATGCTAATTTAAACCAGTTACTCCCACCAGTTACCTGGGACTGACACTAGCACGCTCTCCAAAACACGCAAGGGAGACTAGGATCCACTACCTGCTCTACTCAATCTGGAATGCAATATGGGCAGTGGGGTAAATATAGATGGGGTCCCTGTGCTCAGAGAGGATAGGAGAGATTAACCATCACAAGAACAAGCATTTTAAACTAAAACTATGAGAAGGCTACAGAGTGGCAGCCAGGGTCATGAGAGCCTGGAGAAGCTCCGACCCAGGAGAGGTAGGCCTGAGCAGCGATAAAGAACGAGAGCCCCACAACCAGAGCAACGGGACCACAAAACAGAGTCAAAATGGCTGCGGAGAGAGGGGCGGGCTGCAGAGTTGGAGGTGTGACGAGCAGAAAGACGATGGGCATGGCTGGAGGGGAGAGAGCGCCAAGGAGCACGGCCTTGATGAGGCCACAGAGAAAGAGTGGCTGGGCTGGAGAGGGCGTGGCAGGCCAGGTCAGGGAATTCCCTTTTCACTCTAAACAAGAACCCCTGGGCAGATCTAGGTCCTGCAGACCCGCTCTCTGAAAGGAGCCCCTGGCACTGAGCAGTGGTCAGGAGCCACAGAAAGGCAGTGTGGCCTCAGGTGGCCACGGAGGAGGCAGCATGGACGGCACCATTCCAAGGATCCAGGGGCCAAAGTGGTCCCAGGTTCAATCCACGTAAAGGCAAAAAGAAAATGTCCTTGGTCAATTCCCAGCTTCCTGATCACAGAGCGGGATGAACAGTTGTGCTGTCCCCGGGAGAGAACGCGCTAGATGAGAGGTTTGGGGGTGAAGATGCAGTTGGGCACATTGAGTTGGGGTGGAGGAGATGACATCAGTGGACATCAGACACCCCAGTGAGAGGCACTGCCTGAGGGGGCCAAGTGGGCCTGTGACCTGCACTGCCCTGGCACAGATGCTCCAGGGAGAAGGTAATGAGCGAGGGTCTGTGAGAGTCCAGCACCACCTTTCAAACCTCAGCATCTCCTGACTCCGAAAGAGGGAGAACTGGTGGAGAGGAGGGATCTGCAGGGGGCTGGAGCCTAGGGAACTCGGGAGGGGAGGGAGGGGGCATGGTCATTTCTCTAGAGGCCCCAGACCCTCCCCACTTTAACCCATCACACTGGAGAATCCACTTCACTTGTTTCGTCATAAAAATACAAATAATAAATCTTACAGGTACAGCAGGAGCTCTGAATGGAACCTGTTCCTTAAGACCATGCCCGACCTCCTGTTAGGGCAAGGCAGCACCTGCCACTCCAGGAAGCCCCCAGAACCAAAAACACCCCTCCCCCCTGTGATGCTTAGTGTCCAAGTATAGTAGCTAAAGGCCGGGCATGGACTCAGGTCACCCAGGGGTATCAACCGTCCTGCCGTAGGCAAACCCTACAATCAGAAGGTACCAGTGGGGATGTGCCACTGTAAAGTGACCCCCTAGTGGCCTGGGTCTGGGGAGGAGGAAGCAGCGGGGAGGAAGATGATGAGTGGAATACGCTGCAGATTCAGACTGTGAAGACCAGGTTCAAGTCCTGTCCAGGCCACTGGACATGTGTGCAGCTTGGGCAACCTCTTAGCTACTCTTCAGGAGCCCAGGGTCTCTGGCCACAGAACAGGGTGAGGGCCGATGCTTTGGAGGGTTGAGGGGCAGTGTGGCAATCACCTGGAGCAGCAGTCACAAAAGCGCCCAGGAGCAGGGGAGGGCAGGGGCAGGTGGAGCTGCGTGTGGGGCGGGGCCTGTGGATGCTGCCTCACAGCCCTCATCGGGGCTGACTTTCTGCCCCAGGCAACCATGTGATTCCAGAGGACAGTTCCCATCAGCGCCAGTGCAGTGGACCCAGCACCAGACAGACCCCTGGGCAGTCTAGGCAGACATTGTCGCCTATCCAATTCATCCAAACAAGATAAGTCTTTTATTATTCTACTTCAGGGGAGAGGAGGATAAAACCAGCAGCTAGGTGGTGCTGGGAAAGAGCAAGGGCTGTGGGGCTTTGATCTGTTCTACCTTTTTGGGTGCTGTGACCTTGAGCTACTCACTTGACTTCTCTGACCTTTGGTGACCTTGAAAGGAAAATGGAGACAACTTGGTCACTCTTTATTCAGAACCTTATCAGAACCTGAAGTTGTCTTATGCATATTGCTTAGTGTTAATTGTCTCTTCCAAGTAGACTGTAAGCTCCATGAAGGCAGGGAAGACCACATCGGCCTTATTCACGGGTGTTTCCAACCCCCGACGCACAGCAGAAGCGCCGTAAGCATGTGTGGGATGAGTGAAGGAGGACTCAGTCCAGTGACAGCGTGAATCCAACTACATAGCTGAGATCTGGGGCTCAGAGAAGCCAAAGGACTCTTGAAGGTAGTGGTTGGCAGGAGGTGGAGGCAGGTTCAAAGCGAAGTCTGTGTGATTCTCAAGCCCAAAGCTCTTCTGGGACACCACTCAAGCTGCTCAAGCAGAAACCAGAGGCTGCGTGTCTGTGAAAGGCACAGCACCCCAGTAATGTAGACATCCATGCTCCTGAGTGGTCCGTAAGCTCCTGCCTATGTTACTCCATCTCACTGGCACCCAACTCCTCATTCATTAAGCCCCTGCTACATCAGCCAAGGCTTCGCCCCTCAAATGCAGAAAGCTTGCTCCCACCCCAGGACCTTTGCACTTGCTCTTTGCTAGACCTGGTGTACTCTTTCCCAGGTCTTCCTCAGGGTCTGTCTTTTTATCATCGGAATCTCAGTGCAAACAGCAGGTGGGAGTGGGACAGGTGGGGCCAAGGCATTCCCAGCTGACCTCAGCCACCAGGCTGTTATCTCCACCTGCCCCCTTGAGCCACTCCCCAGTCTCCCCACCTGTTCTAACTTCTTTCCAGTGTCTATCAATACCTACACTTATCTTATTTGTTTTTACTTGCTATTGTCTTCATCCTTCCACCCACTCAGAGTCCAAGTGCCACAAGAGACCCATGCGCTGGGAACAGTGCTGGGCACATGGTGATAATTCATTCACTGCATGAGCTCCTCCCTGAAATGAGGGCTCACACCAACTTCTGCTGTAGAGTAAAACAAGGAAAGGGATCTTCTCTCTTCTCAGAAGTAGTCGCCCTATTCTGAAACTGCCAGGAACTGACCCAAAATGTTGTTACAGGACTCAAATAAAATGACATTATATATAATTTTTTTCCAAAATACAAATGCAGGCAGCATCATTCATTGTGTTTTTAAAAATATTTATTGCATGCTCGCCAGGTCCTGGAACCGGGCTTACAGCAGTAAAATGGAAGTTCCTGAACTCAGAGACCTGAGCGTCAAAGACCATCACGTTTAAATTTCATTTTGAGCACTAGGTGACCAGGAAGCATGGCCAGGGCTGTGTGGCCAGCAGAGAGCCAGCCAGCCTCATCAGGTGGGCAGATGACAGACTGTCCAGCCAAGAGCTCTAGAAAGAGGGAGGAAAGGTGACTTGAAGCACAGGGGACACAGTATGAAATGACAAATGCAAAGGAGTTCAAAGGCCCAGCAAACATCGCAGACAGAGATCGCCATAGGAAGGAGCCCACTCGATGTTTTGTTAAGTGTACAGCCATCTGGGTGGTTTTCTGCATTTCTACTTGGATAAAGGCATGAGTACAGAGAAACATTTCTCTAAGAAAAACAAAGGTGCTATGAGAAATTGCCAAATCAAGCCTCCAAGGGAGGGAGACAAGAGAGAGTGGCGGGGACTGTGGAGTCAGGGCAAGCACAGGCCCTGTGGAGACCCTGTGTTGCTGGATCGTTTGATATTTCAAGAGAAGATAGAAATTCAAATGTTTATTTTCAGACCTCTTCTTTATGGTGATTCATAAAATATTTAAACAGCATAAAAGCCAAGAAAAACCCTAGAGAAATCAATCTATGAATCCATAAAATGGAATAATAACAACAAAGTTTCTAAACATACTCATTTTGAATTCAGTAGAATTGGAATTATTTGCAGCTAGCATTCATCTTGAAAGTGCCCAGCAGCCTGTAATAACTAAAACCTGCTCAGCAGTACAAAGTAGGCCACAAGTAGGCATTTTTAAAGTTTTAGAGAATGACATAATATTAGTAATCTAGATCTTTTCTAGATCTTTTCAAAATTATTACAGTGCTATTCCATGGACAGACTAAATCCACAGGACAATTACTAGGATTCTAATTGCAAAAACATCTGTCAATTTTTTTTCAAGTTTCTAATCACAGACCTGTATACTGGCAGGAAAACTTCTCATGAAGTAACTGTTCCACGTATGGGCTTAGCACCATAAATTTAAATACGATAAGGAATGCCACCAAGCCAGCAATCCAGCCTCTCCCTTTCTTCTTGGGGGTGGTCTTTTCCTACATTTTCCCCCCATTTTGCAAGTCAGAACTGCACTAAGCAAACAGTTCCCACTCAACAGTCCAACTGCAACGCCCTCATCATACTTTAGCAAGAGCTTTATTTAGAAGTTCCCAGAGAAAGAAAGTGAGAAAACCCAGTTCATAAAGGCAGTGGACATAAAGAGCACCATTAATACAGCTGCTGGGCTTGGAAAGTCAACAAAGCCTGATAATGTGTTTTATTTGGACCTATCCTCCACTGCGCTGGTGATAAGGAGGTACTTGAGGCTCAGACACTCACTGTACGACACACATTCAGCCCCTTATTGATTCAGAAACAAAGCTCCCTTTCAGATCATACCCACCTACGTGAATAACTGTGAGGCGAGGGGTGGGTCACCCACCTCCCGGAGCGCCAGGAGGCAGCGCTGGGGGCTGGCTCAGTGCGAGGCTTGTAGAGATCGGGCTGATTCGTTCAACCCCCCCGGGCCCTTGGAGCTCTGTTTGCGGCCACATTGCTTTTTAAAAAATTATTACTTTTTTAAACCACTTCATTGAGGTGTGATTGATGTAAACAGTTGTACATGTTTAATGTATACAACTCAGTGAGTTCAGGAATAACAATACCTGTGAATCACTGCCACCATCTAGACTGTATTTCCATGTCCTCCCAAAGTCTCCTTGGGCCCTTATTAAGGGAGATATTTATTATCCTTGTCTGTTGTCCAAGGAACTCTGGAAGACTCCAGTTCCCATTTTATGGACAGCTTGGTGGCCAGTCTCAATATGACTTACACAGGCAACAGCCAGTCTCTCAGGATCGGATTTGGAAGGGACATTAACAGGCCCCATGGGTACCACATGTAGATCCCGCTCCAGGATCCCTACAGTGGCTTGCACAACCTGCCCCCAGCTGGCAGGGACCATCACCCTGCTGTCCTTTCTTCCATTCTCCCCAACTCCTGCCCCACAGCACTGGCCTTCTGCCATCTCAGTTCAGCCTCCTGCATCTGTGTCTGCTACTCCCTGTGCACGGAAGGCCACTCTTTTTAATGTCACAGAGCTCAGCTTCAGGCCCCCTCACCGTGACCTTCCCTCCCTGTCACCATCTTTAACATTAACTTCCACTGCTTTCTAAAGAGCACACCTCTCTCTCAGAAATGGCCTCGGTGGTTATCTAATCAGTTATTTTGTTTCAGTCTCCGCCTCTGGCACGAAAGCTTCATGAGGCCAAAGTCTTGCTGTCCTGTCTGCAGTAATATATCCCCAATGCCTGAAAGTGGACATGACAGCATCTTCAGTGGCCTTGGAAGTTAGGCAGGTGAGATCTGTGGTGATAGGACAGGGAGAGGTGACAGGGAAAGAGTGGCACTCTGTGAGTCCAGACTCAACATGCAGTATGTGAATCAAGCCTCAGGAGGTTGGAAGAAGCGCTCTCTGCCACCAGCTCCACCTAGGCCAAGCCCATCTCCAAATGCAATTCCCATCCTGCCACCCACTAAGCTAGATGGGGCCTGGCCCACCCCAAGCAGCTTCTCTCCCCAGGGTCCAGCAGCCTCCTGGTTCTTTGGTGTTCGGGGGTTTTTTATTGTTTTGTTCTACGTGACTATGTCTCTCCATGGGCAAAAATCATATTCAACCAAAGAACCAGTTCAAACTTGTTCTGCAAACACAACTACCTTCTCTCAGAAAATGCATCTGAAATTATAAACCAAATTTTAATCAAGAGAAATAGAGAATTTAAACAGAAAGAAATCAAGAATGGCAGGTTATTTTTTTATAATCAGGGATGGGAAGAGCAGAATATATTGTCCAGTTTGCTCTTCAACATGATTTATCCTCTGAATCCCCTTTGGTTTAGGTTATCAGTAGAAAGAAATTTCTTTCTGGAGTCTGAGAGCGCACACTGACAGATGCGTGCTGCCTGGAAGCAGACCCTCCACGTCAGCTGACCTTGAACGTTTTGCAACGGGCTGTGTATCATCAGAACGATCACCACGGGGATCTCTAAAATAAACTTATGTGTTCACCAGGAGGAGCAAAACCCCCAAAGACAAGAAATTCATAGTCCACAGCAAATTCTGAGCAGACCTGAATCAAAATATCCTTTTGAGGTTGGAAAATTTCAGCATTTCTCAAACTTGGGGGGAAAAAAAACAACAATAACTGAAGAATGGAAGTATGTGTTGTCAGAAAGCTGTTTCCTCCAGGTTTTCTGTTCAGTCTAAACCAAAAAACCATGGAAACACACCAGGCAAGGCTCCGTGTCTCGTTCCAGTTTCCACTGTGGCTGGGGGCTTTTCTGCAGGCACGAGCCTTTAAAGTCCTGGGGTCTATTCCTCCAAATAAGCTAACCTTCTATGGCTCTTCATCCACCAGCCATTAAAAATGCCCAAAGGGAATTAATCTGAAACGTCAGTGATCTACATTTCTCAAACCAGAAACGGATATGAAAGGACAAAGTTAAACACACTGAAAATCCAAACACTGATACCCCAACAGGGTCCCCCAGCACCTCCCAAATACTTTGGTTATCAGCTCTTGAATGACTTGAGGACTGTCTAACACTCCTTGAATGTTGCCAATTTTAGGTGGTGAGTAAAAGTATCTTTGATCTGCAGACTTCAGTCCCTCTGTGGGTTGTCAGAGTCTGCTGTGGCCACTGTGCACAGGCAGGGATCTGAACAGTCCAAAAGAAAATCAGGAATCCCCAGGATCTGCACCACCTCTTGCTGACAAAGCCATCAGCCCAATTCATGCAGCCAAACATGAATGAGTCTGCTAGAAACCACCCCCTCCCTTCAGCCACTTTCTTCCATCTGGAAACAGGACTGGAGGAGAAACGCAAAGCCCTGGCAGAGCCGCTTACATTCTGGCATTCCCACAATCCCATTGTTAGGCTCAATTTGGGGAGGTCAGAGGAGGAGAGTTCACAGGGCGCAGGGCTCTGAGTGGCAAAGCCCCTGCCCCATTGTTTCCAGCAGCAGCTCACAGGCTCCCTCCCTCCTCTGAAGTGGCAGGTCCCCCACCCCCTCCAGGGCTCTCAGTCTCTGAAAGGCTTGGCATCCGCTTCACATAATGCCAGAGGAGGAATATTTAGGTTCCCTGGGACAATGGTCCCAACAGCTGACCGCCCTCTCCCCAGGACTGGACATCAAACAAGAAAAGGGCCAGCCTGTCCCAAAGCCCTCATCCCAGCAGCAGACTTTTAAATAAAGTCCTCTGCTGTCCCCATCCCTTTGGACTTGCTTAGTCAAATGGGGTAAGCTTCAGAGGGGCTTTATTATGGCTTTGTGCCTTACAGGGGCGGGAGGGGACACAAACCCCTCCCCCCACACTTTGCCCCAAGTTGCAAATCTGAGGTGGAAGAAGGCAACCGGAAGGGGGGGTGCCAAGTTTGTCCCCCATTAACACTCAGAAGTTTATAAGAGAAGAGGGGAGTGATCTGAGTGGGGGGAGTGATCTGAGTAGGGGGAGACCACTGCGAAGCCATAAAGCTTTCCATGGAGGTGCTGGTCATAAAAGAGGGCATGCTTAAGGGTCTTCTTGGGAAGGGCTTCTTGAAGATTGATGAAGGGTTGGAGGCAGATGTTGGCAGTTGGATTGTTATAAACTTTAAGATTGGAAAGCATTCTAAACCCCCATTGTTCGCCAGGCATAAATACATGATTGATTCCAAGAGCTGCTCTCCTGACAAAGAAGGCTTTCTCAGGGGGAGAAACACGCAGCCCCCAACTGGTGATGGTTCGACTTACAACTTTTCTGCTTTTCAAGGTGCAGGATCAGTCAGCCCCGCCACAGCGACAGGGAACCGCCACTGCCCTGGGGCACTGACCCCCAGTAGGTTAGGTGTATTAAATGCATTTTCAACTTACGATATTTTCAATTGATGATGGGCTTCCCACTTGGAACATCATCCCAAGAAACCCATCCTGAGTTAAAAGTTGTAAGTCAGGAGCACCTGCACGTCACCTGTCAGATCACAAAAATTCCTACCAATTTTAAAAGACAAGTCATTCGTCTGATTACCCAGAAAGTTAAGGGGTAAAGAGAGAGTTCATTGTCAGACTGGTCCCAGGCCAGCTGACTCCCTCCCTTGCTGGGTGCCTTCAAGGACTGACCTCCTGCTTACCTTTACTCCAGGACAGACCTGGAGACAGTGGTATTGGGGTGGCCCTAGGGAGTCTCTTGAGGTGAGAATGGACACCAACCTGCACAAGTCCCCTGGGTGCCTTTCCTGGACCTTCCCGCCTGCAAAGCCTGTCAAGGACCAGGAGGCCCCATGCGTTGACGGTCCAGGCGACAGGAAAAGAGCTCAGACTCCAGGCTCCACCCCCCCCCCCTGCCAGGGTGCCGCTGAACCTGAACAGAGTCCTGCAAATTGGTTACAGGGACACAGTTCTGAGGGAGAAAGTCATTCCAGATGATCCAAAGCATAGGGCTTAATACCAATGAACACCTCAGTAAAACAACTGCAAAATCTGAGGTTCTGCCAGAACGCAGAGATAGCCGAGGATCTTCATTTATACCCAGAGCCAGAACCTGAGGGGCAGGCCCTTAAGACAGTCCTGCTTTTATGGGGGTTGTTTTCCATCTGCCAGTAACAACACATTTTTTTGTTAATTCTACATTCATCTCTTTTGAATTTAGGGAAATCATCCAGCGAATACAATTTCTTCAAGTACCTCCATATTCTTAACATTAGTTCCACATTTTTAATTAAAATAACGTAGTGGGTTAGATACTTGAATTACAGAAGCTGAATGCATGAAGCAAACATTTATTTTTAATTATCTGACTGGTTAGTGTTCTCTAAAGGGAAAGAGCCAGGGAAGGGTTCTGTAGAAACCCAGGGTCCTTACCCCCAATGACAGTTGGGTCTGACCCTGTTCTGAGCCTGGGCAGGCACTTCCTGGGAATGGGCCACTCAACCATGTGAGATGAATTAACTGTTTAGGGCAAAGGAACATGATACTGTTGGTTTCTTCTCACACCAGAGAGGGGGCTGTCAAACTGGACTTAAGGCCAAGGCAGTGACCCATATGATTTAGAGATGAGAGGGGGGCAGATCATTTGGATAAATATTTTATGGCTAAATACTAAACAGAGGCTACTGTCCAAAGCAGAGTGGAGCAACCCAAAATTAACGAATCAAGAGTGTTTTATGCCATCTTCTATTCTGAAAGATAATTATTTCTTTAAGGAAAATCTAATCTGCTCATCGTAGGCATCAGCGCTGGAGAATGTTGACTCAGCCTGCTAATTTTAAGACCGTAATCCATTTCTGGGAAGACAAACAGGTCTTCCTTTCCTTGTGAACAGTGTTGTCCTTAAAAAGAAGCCCAGTGGCCAAGTCAGCCGTTTTTCGGTTTCATGGAAGAGAATGTGCTGGAAACACAATGTTAGGTATGTGGGCAGCAGACACCCTGTCTTCACCCCCAGGTGCACCAGCTCCCCCGCCACATTTACTAATCCATGTTATTTTACCGAGTTTCCTGACAGAACTGGTGTTGCTCTGATGTGTACCTCTGCTGGAAAGAAGAGCCAGCCTCCAGCTCCAGCCTCTCCACGGGTGCCATCTTGCTAAACCCTCCTTGGATCTTTGATTGGATCTGTTACCTTCTCTGACATAATGAGGCACACCCTCTTCTGTTCTCCTCAAGTATTTTTAATTAACAGGAGATAAGTCACTTTCTCACTGAACCTCAGTTTCTTCATCTGTAGAATAGAGCTCATGCCTTACAAGAGTGAAAACAGGAAATAAACTCCATGGAGACAACCCAGAACCTAGTGCCCAGCACCTAGTGGGTATTTCCTAAGTGTCGTCTCTTCTTCCCTTCTACCCATATCACTTTTATAGAGTGTGGGTTTTGTGGTGGTGTTTTTCCTATTCCCTGATGTTCCTTCTCTGAGTGACAAGGACCTGCTCGATTCATTTTTGTATGCCCGGAATTGAGCACAGGGCCTAAGAGGTAGTGTTTGATGAATGAGTTTCAAAATGACATTGAGTTGATACATTGATGGACATTTATTTAGCACTTAGTATGTGCCAAGCAGTTTCCCAAGTCTGGGGGCTACAGGGGTGATCAGGACACACTTGACATAGACCCTCATGGCAGATATGGTGTAGAGGACACATGTGGGAAATGTGCAGGGTTCAGAAATAAGCCAGCCACGGGGCTTCTGTCTGGGGAAGGCCTTGTTCCACATGGTGTCCAGAGGTGGATGGATCCATGGGGAGGGGACTGACAGTGGATGGGAACTGGGAAGTTTTGAAGTGAAGTTCAGAGCAGACCTACCCAGAACCCGCTTTGGGCTAAGGAAACATGAAACTATTATTCTGGATCTTCACTCGCTTCCTGCTGGCAGTTCCTGACCCTCTTTACACTGCAGCTTTTAGAAACTCGTGGTTTCCACAGAAGCCTTTCTGGAACAAACAGAAGAGCCCCAGCCTCTATGGCTGCCTGCTGGCCTTCCTGCAGCCACCTCTGGGTCAACGCAGTCCCCTACCCAGGCTTGGTGTGGCCTCCAGCATGTCTCCTGGGTGCTCCTTTCCCCCTCCCTCAACTGTGTCTCCTCCTGTCACCCCAGGATATATGAGCTTCGTCACCGCCCCGTCCAGCTTGAATAATGTGGGTGATGCCCCCTCCCTGCCCAAAGAAGGGGTGAGACAGCCTCTCCTGGTGTCGTGGCTGCGCCCATGTTTGGCTTTGAAACATCCGATGAAGGAGGAGACTCGCTGCCTGACAATAGTTTACTTTTATAAACTCACCACAGAATCACAGCCTCAAATAAAATGAGAAGTGCTTTGTTTTATTTTTAAATAAAAGAAGTGCCTTCTAAGTCCAAGATTTCTAAGTCGCTCTTAGAACAAGTCATATTTACCCATCCATGTAAGGGTTTTTGTTAGAGAGGGGGAAGAGGCAAGAACAGAAAAGGACTCCACCAAGGACGGCTGGTATCCTCAGTGGACCCCAAGAGAGATGCCAAGACCCAAGATGCCCTCTGACACCTATGGAGGCGTTGCCCTAGTCTCACGGCCCCCTAGGGTCTGGCTTCACCTTGCCCTCCCTATCTGGCCTCTATCCCATCAGTCAAATGGGAGTAGCTGTCGCGCCTCAAGCAGACCATCATCTCACGGCCCAAGCAGCTCACAACTCGCGTACCTGTCATCTGCCTCACCCTCATCTTTGCCTCCCACAGGCCCATCTGCTTTTCAAGGGTCCAGTTCACTGTCATTTTCTCTGTGAAATCTTCTCACATCTCCTTGGCACAAGAGTATATTTGACCTTTTTGTAGAAGTGGTTGCATCATTATTATGGGGCACATTTCCTATCAGCACTACCAACCTGTGTACCCTGAATTTTCAGGAATAACCCCAATGTCAGCTCTGTCTCATCTAGTCTCATGGCTACGGAACTTAGTGTGGTCCACAGCGGGTGGATTGCACACTAATGCTTGCTAAATGAATGAACGTGTGAACGCACGGCCCCGTCACTGGGGAGAGCTCCTCTTTGACGAGTTCTCTTCCATCACAAATCTAGTAACCACAAAGATGAGGAAGTTAGGGCTGAGGGCATAGCTCAGTGGTAGGGCACCTGCCTAGCATACATAAAGCCCTGGGTTTGATTCCCAGCAGCACAAAAAGGGGAAAAAAAATGGTGTAGTTAATTTTTTTCTTTTTCAGGGTTTAATTGTAAGTCTCTCAAGCTAGATTTTTCTGTTAAACACCTTTCAAAAGTCCCCTAGGTTTTGTTAATAAGACTAATGGAAATTTTGTTTCCGCCATTGCTGACTTCTAACAGAATTTTCTAGAGGTACTTTTCTTTCCTTCTTCACTTTTTCAGACAAAATACTATTTTTATTTTATATCAATAACTTTAAACATCTAGAAACACTGATTCTAATGTATAACTAAAGCCAAAACTGTCATTTAAAAAATCTTAAATCTCAGAGATAGAGAAGGAAAAAGATTTAATGCCATTTCCCTGTGATTAGATTTCCAATAAGCAAGCTACTTGGTGCTTCTTACAGAGATGTGTGGATTTATTTTGCTTCTGGAAATTGAGGCCAGGTGAGCAAATTATTAATTCACATTCAAGTTTTAATTCCTAGAGACTCCAGACAACTTTATAGTCAATAATCATTCCCTCACGAAATGAGTAATTAAAGAACCAAGCTAGTCCACCACACAGGCTCTGGGAGCTGTCTTTTCATTAAATAGCACCCTGCCACCATATTGAAACATTGGCACTTCCAGATTGCCTTTTAAAAATTATTTTTAGAAAGCTACATCTTGTCCTATTAGAAAGTCTATTTGAAGATAAACTAAATGCTACAAGAAATGTGTTGCCTCTGAATTTACCTGGAGAATTACTAGGAAAGTAATTGCCATTTCCTGGAATCAAAGTGTTGATCGAATTTCTTTTGTTTTCAAAGGAATGTGCTCTTCTCCGATGGCCTGGCCTAGATAAGCTGACATAGATGAAGAGCCCATTAACCCCAGTAAGGTTCCTCACTGGTTCCCTGAGCAATCACATACCAGAGAGTAGCTGGGTTTCTGTTTGTTTTCATTAAGGTAAAATATACTATTTAATCTTTAAGGCATAGAATTGAGTGGCATTGAGCACAACCCCCGTGCTCTCTCACTGACAACCACTCATTCTGTTGCTATAAATTCGCCTGTTCTGGGTATTTCATGTCAACAGAATCATACAATATTAGACCCTTACTCCACTTAGCATAATGTTCTTCAAGTTCGCCCACATTGGAGCATGTATCAGAACTTCATTCCTTTCGTGGATGAATAATATTCCGTTGTATGTGTGTAAACCACACTTTGTTTATCCATCACACCAGACAGTTTTCCTGTATGATCTATTAACAGTGCAAAGGTGTCTACATTCTGGAGCGTTGGAATTCATGCCTGGTTTACAAAATATTTATGTTCAAGGACGAGCAGGTCAACAGTGAGTCCTAACAATTGGGTAGGTATGCCAAAAGCTGGAATATGTTCAGATCACTAATAAGGACACATTTAGGAATTTATTAGTGATAAATGAAAACAAATATTATGTTCCAGGGTGTTTCTCACATGGCTAATCATACTAACAAAAAAAAAAACCCCACATAAATGTCTAACAAAATGAGAACGACTAAAGAAATTGTACAGTCGTTCAAATAATACAACAAAATGTTTAATACTATAAATGCATTTTTTCTTAAAGCTGTGTATGTGGCTGTGTGTAAATACACACGCACCAGCAAATAAATACACTCACGCTAGAGAATGCATGATTATGGGATAGTCTTACTTCTTATAATTTTCTGGACTTCCCATGTCCTCATGTTGCATACGTATGACATTTAGAATTATAGAAAGCTCAGCAGGTGAGTGGGAACCAGCCAAGATATGGCTCCTGTGGCCCCCAACCCTCCCTGCCCCATTCACAGATCTACTGACCACCTGCAAGTTTCTCCTTTCCAACAGCCCAACAGCCCATTCAGGACATCTACAGCAGCCGGTCCCTCGCACTCAACAGTTGCTTTCCAAATAAAACACAGACTCTGCTCGACCTCATGAGAGAAGACAGGGCTCCCCAAGCATTACCCTCCACCAGGAGTCTGTGCATCTTTTCCCGCCCCTGTGCCTCCTATTTCCGAGTCTGCTGTGCCCTCACCTGTCTCGCCTGACCCTTCCCTGGCCCTCAGCCCCTCCTCCACCATTCCCAGACCCCCTGCCCCCAGTAGCTGTGCAGCCTTTAGCTCCAGACTGCCTTTTCCAGCTGAACTATAAATACCATGTTTCCCTAACTCCACTTTTGGGTAGAAAAAGGTGGGTTTTGTGTCCTCATTCTATTGTAGCTTTATCAACACAGGGTGGAGTATTTTCCTAAGGGGAAAGGGGATTCTTAGAAAATGTGATGCAGTACCTGGCACAGAGCAAACATTCACTGCCTTCTTGTCAAAGGGACAGTTCTTCAAGGGCAGCTATGCTCCTTTAAGTCATTACAGTAGGAAGTTTGGCAGGCAAAGTTTTCTTTCATCCCACGGCACAGTAGACAATTCAGAAAATCAATGTCAGATTGCTGTTTCACCTTTAATTTCTCTGTGACTTCTCCCACACTGACCTGACCAGGTTCTCAATGGACCTAGACAAAATGATGGAGGAGAGAGAGATCCCTGGAGCCAGACCATATGTCTGGTTTCTCACCTGGAGTCCCTGAGGTAACCATCCCAGTGACGGCTCTGTTAGAAAAGCTTAAGGATGGCATCAGGCCTGGGATCCAAGCAAGAAGAAATCGTGTTTTTCTCAAATCTGTGTATTTCAAAAACTACAGGAGTATTTATAGAGATTCATCAACTCGACGGAGAGTTTATTGACAAGAAGAAGTCTTACAAAACAAAACTGAAACAGGTCTGTCGCCAGCTTTCCAAGAGCCCGACTCCAACACATCCCGTTCTTCTGGGGCTACTCCAGTACTCTCAACAGTAGACACCGGATTACTGAAACCATGAAACGGAAGTCCCCCACCCACACACCTTCTCAGAGTGGTTTCTATAAACAATAGGCTCAAAATTCCCATTTGGGTTCAGTGGAAAGAGGAATATTTTTATCACATTGCCTTAAGGATATTTGATTTTCCAAAGATGAATCCGAACCTTCACAGAAACTGAAGGAGACTGGATCCTTTTCCCCGTAGAAGGTAGGAAATCTCTAGGAGACAGGCTCGTTGCTCACAACCAACCTCCTGCAACAGGAGGGCCCTCCTAGAACTCTTGGCCCAGCCCCTCTCTGGGGAAGATGGCTTCCCCACCTTCTCTCTCTCTGTGTCTTGCTCTGGATCCAGCCAAGACCTTCAGCAGGGCAAGCTCTTCCCTACATTCTGAGCCATGTGTACATGTCCTTCCTTCAGCCGGCAAGGTTCTGGCCTCCTTCCGCCCTGGTCAGCCTCAGCCTCGGGTCTCAATCAGATATCTCTTCCTGGGTGGGGCTCCCTGAACACCCCACCCTTGACAATCTAGGTAAGTCTCCCTAACTCTGCTCCCGCAGAGCATCCTATGCTTGGTTTCTGTAGCAGTGTACACGGTTTGCCATTACACATTGGTGTGATTATTTAGTTAAGGTCTGTCACCTCTACCAGAATGTGAAGCTTGCAAAACCTGAGAATCTGCCTATTTTGCTCATCCCAAGAGCTGATTGGGAGAAGGTGTCAGTAAATATTTGCAGAATAGAGGAACCAGTCACAGACTCCCCAACCTGGACTTGGACATTAAACCTGTTCTGTGCTCGGCCTTGCTCTCCCGCTTTATCAAACAGGTAGTTTCTGACAATTTCCATTTCCTACCCTGCACATTTAAGAGGAGGATACAGCTAACTCACCTTTTGTGGGCACTCCAGGGACTTGAGCATGTTTACTGGGAAACTCTGAGACATGCAGAAGAGCAAAGCTATTAAGAGGCTTTCCAAATTTCCAAAAGAAAAACATGGTCGCACAGATGCAGTATCGTACACGTGTGTGTGTTGGAGCAGAAATGCGCTCCGTGGTGTCTGTTTATTTCCTGAGTTTTACAGGTTTTTTTGAAACTCAAATGAGTAGAGTGAATCAACCTGGAAATGGCTGCTCCATTGGCACCTGCCAGAGGAAGCACATGCAACTGGCCACGAGGAAGGAGGAATTAATGCCCCGATTGTGGCTGTGCATTCAAGATGGCCGCAGCAGCAGAGGCCAGACTGAAGCTATTAGAGGCTGGCTTTGAAATGTTATGTATTTTACTGATGATTGTATTTTAGCCCCCTATAATTCACCCCATCTCCGGTAAATAATTCCTTTACATCTGCTGCTGACAGTTCAATATTCCCTCTGATAATGTTCTCAGGTGTCAACAGATAAAGCAAGGACGCTTAGATCTCAAGGCACTGAATGTCATCACTTGCCACACTTTGGAGACATTCCCCTTGGAAGCCCATCCAACAAACTGGAACGTGAACACGGCGAGCTTTCAAACACACTCAGACTCTAAGGCCCCTGCCTAAAATGGGCCTAAATGGCTTCCACTGAATAATGCCAGATTCCCGAACACAATAATAATAATACTCTTCACCCCCACCTGTTTGCCCCACTCTTTCCCTAATCTGTACCTCCATTCCTCAAAACAAAAAACAAAAAAACAAAAACAAAAAGCTTGCGGCACTGCCCAAGTCTTTCAAGTACCATTTCAAGGAGCCTCGGACAACCTTGGCTCTCTAAAAGGATACCATTGTAACGGCGAGCACTCATATTTCAGTGACATACGTATGTGTCTCACAGAAACCAAGGTTTATGTGTCTCAGGATTTCTCCTTAGTTAACCACAATTGCAGGGAAATGGTACTGCATTCGCGGAGTTAAATGTGGTAGCAATTACTTTGCTGGCAAAGGAGACAGAGGGTCTTGACGGTCTGAGTTCCCCGAGTCAGGATTAAATAAACGTGTCTCTTGGAGTTACACTGATAACGGGGAACGCTCCCCGCACTGCCTGATATTGCAACAACAACCAAACCAGAATTTCTCGCAGACAGGCGCATTCATGTGGGATAACCTCAGAAAAAAACATCAGTTTAAAGAGAAAACATTTAATATGTATGTGTGTGTATTTATGCACACACATGCAAAGACACATGCACTGATTGAGAAAACCACTCCAAAATAATCTTGAACTTGTAGATTATTAAATGCCTTTACATATCAGGAAATAACTCGAAAATTGCTTTCCTGTATCATATTTACTAAAATGGCGCTATCACATACTTTAGGGAAGGAAAGATATGGGTCTGGTAACCTGAGCATAGTTTAATGGTCACTGATTTTACTAATAGCCAGCCAGTCTTTTGGATTTCATTAGAACACAAGAATGCGATAAGCTGCCTGCAAGCATGCTAACACCACAGGGTCATTTTCAAATGCAATATGGTTCATGTGGAAGGTCCCAGTTCCAGGTGAAACTGAAAATGATTCCTTTTCGGTATCTTTTCCCCAGTGACCAGAATACCACATACACATGATTTAGAAATAGAGCTTCACAGGTCAAAAAATATAAACAGAAATATAAACCCCATCATTCCTTCCACTACTAAAATGTGTCAACTCCTGGGTTAGAGGCTGGAGGTAATGGGACATAGCAGAAAAACAAGCCAGGAAGGAAAGCATTTTTCCAGCATAAAAAAATGATGAAGTCAGACATTTTCTTCTAATTGGGAATGGCAGAGATACTGAGTTCAGAAATCCAATAATCCTACAAATTCTCCAGTGTTTCTAATAGCTTTGGCCAGCCAGCCCAAGGTTAACAAGCAATCCCTAAGAAAAATGACCCAAAGAAATGAATGAGGTAATTATAAGGGAAATAAAAAGTATTTATGTAGCAGAAAAACTTTATTGGAAAAGAAATACCCTAAAACAAAAGGGTGTATTTAAATGGGTAAGCAGGCAGGAGGATGAAAAGGTAGGTGAATGGTAGGTGGGCAGGCAGGTAGATGGATGGATGGGTGAATGGACAGATAGATCGATAGATAACCTGTCTACCTAATTAGATATAGAGAGAGAGATGAAGATAAAAATGTAAGATACACTTCCACTTCATTCCCAATTCTGAGAGTTTGAACTGCATTTCTTCTTGGTAGGTTGATTAGTTCTCTTTCCAAAGAACTATTTTCTACAAATCCCTTTGGAGATGAAGTGGCTATAACTAACTACAACATTTATAGGACCCAGAACAAAAGTAAAATTGGGCCCCATATACTGCAAGCCTAAACATGTAAAAGTTATAAATCACAGTAACAAATTGTTAAATCAAATCCATTCTGGCGTCCCTTAACAAATGCATCACCATAATGACCAGAGGACCAGGTTCAATTCTGACTTCTCAGACTTTCTTTCCAGAAAGCTGTAAAAGAGCCACCCCATCACTCCACCACCATGGCCGTCCCTAAGGACATACACGTAGACACACTTGCCTGGGCATCTCAGATATCCCCAAGCCATAGGAACAGCCTCCTCTGCTCCCACAGACCACCAGCAGAGACCAAGCCTAGGGCTGATATCCCCAGGTCCTGGAAGCAGGCTTGGGTACCTTGAGGCAGAGAATCCCAAGGACCTGGATAGTTGTCCTGTGGGGGACATCAGGCAAGACAGGCTGCAGTCCTCTTAGCCTTGAGATTCTTAGTCCAGGGAAAGAGGCATGGCCATAGGAAGGTCAGAGTAGAGCTTACTAAAGCACAGGTCTGGGACAAGTCATCTCTTGCCATATCCAAAGCAATACCTCTAGCAGCCATGTTCCTTATTGGCCAGTAGAGACATTGGAGAGAGGAACAGGACAGTGATTGAAGATGAGAAACTAGCCTTCATTTTACTTATCAATTGCTGTATAACAAACTATTCCCAAAGTTAGCAGATTAAAACAAGAAACACTTTTGGGGGGCGGTACTGGGGATTGAACTCCGGGGTACTTGACCACTGAGCCACATCCCCAGCCCTATTTTTTGTGTTTTATGTAGAGACAGGGTCTCACTGAGTTCCTTAGCGCCTCGCCATTGCTGAGGCTGGCTTTGAACTTGCGATTCTCCTGTCTCAGCCTCCCTAAGTGCTGGGATTACAGGTTTGAGCCACCGCACCCGGCTAAGAAACACTTTTAATATCCAATTTCCCAGGTCAGGAATCTGGGAGTAACTTAGCAGGGTGTCCGTGGTCAAGCACTCTCTTCAAGTGTCGGTCAAGTTGCTGGCCAGGATCACCATCTCAGTCAAAGGCCTAACAAGGAAAAAGAGGAAGTAGCCACCACCAGATTCGCTCATGGGGGTGTTGACTGGCCTTGGTGCCTCACAAGATTCTGGCTGGAAACTTCCATTGCTCACCACATGGATCTCTCCACAGACTGGAGAACCAGGTTCAAATTAAGAATCACACCCCGCCCGGCAGCTGGCTCCTCCCAGAAGAAGTGACCTCTGCAAATAAGGGCACAACCAAGATGGAACCATAGTCTTTTTATAACCTAATCTCAGAAGTGACAGTATGTCACTTATGCTGTTGATCACACAAACCAACCTTGGCACAGTGACAGAGAAGACTATATAAAGGTGTGAATTCAGGAAGGCCCAAGCATTGGGGGCCAACTGCCCCACTCTTCTGAAATGAGTATTTGGTCTACCAGCTTTACCCAGAAAAGCCCTCAATAAATATCTTTGGAAGAAAGGAAGGAAGAGGGAGATGGAGAAAGAAATAAGGATAGTTAGAAAATCATGGAGTTCTTTTGCCCTAACTCTATTTCTCAGACCTAAAAGTTCCCTGAAGGGCAAAACAGCCCCTTCCCACATTTCTCTTCAAGAAATCAGTGTTGAGCACTTAGACTTGGAAGTGGACTGCCTTCTCCTAACTACTCCCACTCCATGTCCTCCTTCAAACCACCACACATCCCTCAAGTCCAGCTTGAACTTCCCATACTCCACCTGTGAACAATGGCCTGGCCTGACAAATGCCAGCTGGTCAGAGCTCTCCTGGTTACCATACTCCCCTGGGGCACTTTTCATATTCTAATGCAATTTTTGTTTTTTATTTATTTATTTATCTATTTATATCTTTAACTCCTTCATTAACTATCCAGCTCCAAGACTTAGCTCTTGAGTGGTATTGCAGCCTTTCCAGTGCATGTAGCATCACAAATACAGTTCTCACTATAAAGATGTCCCCACTACCCAACCTAGCCATGGCCTTCGACTCTCTTGTTTGGGGCAGGCCAGTATGCAGGGCACCTGCTCATGTACCCCTCCTTGAGCCAGGTTCCCTGAGACCATTGAGATTTTCTGCAGGAAAAAAAGCCCACCAAGCCCAGTGCCAGGGAAGAGGATTTCAGCCCAGAGAGAAAAAAGTTAAACATCTCTTATCCTCAAAATCTCATCTCTCTAGACCTGCATCCTTCTTCCTAAATCACACTGCAACACAGCTTGGAACTTTCTGGGAGTCACAAGAAAATGGTGCTCTGCTTGTCTAGGTTAAAAACCATCATCTGAGCTGGGTGCAGTGATGCATGCCTGTAATCCCAGCACTTTGGGAGGCTGAGACAGGAGAATCGCAAGTTCAAAGCCAGCCTCAGCAATGGCAAGGCGCTAAGCAACTCAGTGAGACCCTGTCTCTACATAAAACACAATATAGGGCTGGGAACGTGGCTCAGTGGTCGAGTAGCCCTGAGTTCAATCCCTAGCACCAAAACAAAACAACAACAACAACAAAAAAAAACCATCATCTATGTAATTTTGTATTGCAGCAATATTCTAAAAACTTGCATTGATGCACAGGAGTCATTTTAAGACACATTTCTTTTCACTGCAGTCTTTAGAAATACCACTTGAAAACTTTGTTTTTCTTCTTCAGAGTATCATTACCCTGCCCCAGGAAGGCAGCAGACCATAAGAATAGAAGGTATCCCTTATACTGTGTCAGAGAAAATGGCTGTGACATTTATTGATTCCCTACTTATTCTCTATTTCATTATGTTCATAACATCTGTTTTAATTTTTAATAACTCAGACAACTTTTGACTATGACTGGCTACTTAGCAGTCAGTCAATCATTTCTTATGTCTAAGGGTCACTCAAAGTAAGTATCAGTTAAATGAAAGCATAATGTGGCAAGTTGAAGTTAAGAAAAAGGATCACTTTTGCCATGTCCTTGTCCCCACCAGCAAGCACTGGAATGTAGGCCTTCTGTTTCTGAGAGCCATGTCACATCTGGTTCGGGTTGCTGATGGCCTACCGAGGCCCACATTCATTACCATCTAATAACTGCTTGGCCCCTGTCAGGGCTGTCCAGAGCTGAGTCTGAAGCCTGACACCCACATCTGCTGCAAGTCTCTGACTCCCTGAACCCCTACCTTTGCCACTCTCTTGCTGGCTGCTGCAGCGTCAAGGGCATGGTAAGTCAAATGGTCAGCTATCTGACTTCAGAGCCACAAAAATCAATACTGAAGGAGACCTTGGAGATCAGGGTGAGCCCACCTCCTGGAGCCTATAGGAGAGACAAAGTCATAGGTGCCAGGGCTCCAAGCAGCAGGAGGGTCCAGCATGCGGGCAGGAGATTGGAGCCAGTCTGTGTGGACTGGAGGGTCACTGCCAATGCACACTGTAGCCTGTGCCTCTGTCCTCTATTTACAGAATGGGCACAACTGGAGTCTCCACCTCTTGGGTCAGTTGTGAAGAGTCAATGAGTTTCTATTCATGATACCCCTAGAATAGAACCCAGCACCTTGGAAATGCTACAGCTGTTTATTAAATGAACAAAAAATAAATAGCCCTTTTAAATTTGACAGTAATTTTGGAATTTTCTATGTTAAAGTTGAGGAGTTCTTTGTTTAAACAAAATCTTACATACATGCCACATATATGTACTATAGATGTGTGTGTACACATATAAATACACACAACGAACATCTTCACAGTTACCCCAGTACGCACGTCGATCTCGGCATTCACTCTGAAGTTCTGGCAACTGGCTTGGGGCAGCCTCTGGGTTGAGGTTCTCGGCCAAGGCCCTGGATTACCGTCCAGCAAGCCTCAAAGCTCTGAGGACACAGGGCAGACCTCAGCAGTCAGGAGGTGCAATGTGTGCCCTGCTCTGGCCAGCTCAGGAAAGTTGTCAAGCAATGGTCCCTTTGTCTGGTGCTCTGACTGCCTCTGGAGTCCTGCGGAGACCCCAGAAGGATGTGGCTTCTGCCTTGGAAGCCTGTGAGCCCATATGGCTTCTCAGGAAAGTGAGAGGACAGTTTCCATTTCTTAGAACCCATCCCTGTCACAAATGTCCACAGTGGCCTGGCCACCTCAGTGGAGCCTAGAACCAACTGTTACCCCAGTGACAGGACGGTCACCAGGTCAGGCGGTGGTCACATAGGGTGTTTGGGGACTTTGCCAGCAGCAGGCTCAGAAACTTAGTTCTGGAAGGTCAGGACCGGGGGACTTTGATCTGAGGAGGAGCTCAGCATCTTGAGGAAGCCATATGTTCTTTTGCAGCAGCCCTTCTTGAATGTGATGTAGAGAAAACAAATTAAAATTTCAAGTGGAAAAATATAAACTGAAAAGAGATCTATAACGTTCCACTCCCCCCCATTTTAAGGTCACATTTTTTTCCTCCTCAGCCCTCAGCTTTCGGTTTTATACAGTGGAGCATCACCACCTCAGCTCTGCTCAGTAGGAATCCAGGGTAATTCAGGCAGAAACATGACTGGAAAGGGCAGACGGGAGGCCAGTGGAGGCTTTGCTTCTGGGTCCATAACTCACCCTGCTGGGGGGTTTTCACTGATTTCATTGGTGGGGCTTTGTGGATTGTGGTGATCCGTGTTGCAGACCACCCAGTGTGAAAATAAACTGCACTGCTAATTCCTTCAGTGCACAGCCAAACAGAACAAAATCAAAAGGAACAAGTAGACAGACCACCCCTTGCAAGAAGGGAGATCACACAGTGGGAGGATTGCACTGCAGGAGGCGATGTGGGGGGAGTGGTCACACAGTGGGAGATTTGCACTGTAAGAAGTCATATGCATGGATCACATGGAAAGGGTCTGCTGCCCCTCAGATCATGGGGCTATGGACAAAGACAGCTGGTCAGAGGCACAGAAGGACTTGGACTCCTGGGAACCTTCGTCTTCAGCTTGTTGCAATCCCCCTCATCTTGAGAGATGACCATTCAGTTATCCAACAGCTATTTTGAAGCTCACTCAACAACCATTCAATCAATATTTTCTGGGCATCCGAGAAGCCCAAAGTGAAGACTGAGATGCTAAGGAAGGAAAAAGAAAGTTTCCTGCTCTACAAAGTTCTGAATCCTATGGGACAGCAGACACACACCAAATTGAAAAGAAGCCCGTGAGCGGCACAGCCTGAGCTACCGACAGTCCCGGACACCCAGGAGTAGGAAAGGAACGCGTGCCACCTTCTCAGAGAGGGGCACACCTGAACAGGAAGAAGCTCACTCAAGGGAGAACATTCTAGAGTAAGGAGTAGAATAGACATTCCTCATGGCACACAGTGAGTACTCAAAACACCTATGAATTAATGTCAAAAACACAGTCTTGTGCTGGGGCTATAGCTCACCTGGTAGCGTGCTTGCCTTGCATGCACAAAGCCCTGGGTTCAATCCCCAACACCACAAGAAAACAAAAAACAAACAAACAAAAAAACACACATTCTCTCTTGTCACTGGGAAGCAGCCAAGATTCCAATGCTCAGCAAACCCAGAACATTCAGTGAAAATGATAAATCAATACCTGAAAGAACATGACCCATTTAAATCCTATCCAAAAAGCTTTTGAAGGTGCTACCTGCCAGGAGTCGAAGCCTGTGTAGGCTCCGGTTGTCTCGCTTCATTATATGTAGGAACAGAGTGCGTCAGGGAGGCACATCTGCAGACCGCAGAGAGCAGCGTGCAGCAGGCGACTTAGATAAAGCACCATGTGTGCACATTTCCAATAGATGTTCCTTTCAGATAAGCTTGATTAGGAGAGCTGGAAGATGGAATTAAAAAAAATAAATAAAGTCTCAAGGGAAAGCCATTTTATCAGGGATAATGTTAGGACACTCCAGGTAGGGATCAAGAACAAAGCAGCTCTATGCTTTACTCCCAAGGAAATGAAGCGTTCAGTTCATCCAGCTGATTTTATTATGTAAGGAAAATGAATAACTCACGGGACTACAAACCTATTTATTGCTAAGGTCAGCTCCTGTCCCTAGCTCACACTACCATTAGGTACTCACTCTATGAAGGGGATCTACATGGCATGAAATGTCACTCCCTGAGACCAAAATTACAGCTGCATTCAAAGTAAGTCTCCCTAAAAACACTCATTGCTAATCCTAAAAGGGCTGGGAAACATGAGTAACTGCAGCTGGTAGCAGGATTTTGTTAGAGATCAAGAAAAAGGCGGCGACAGAGACGATGCATACACCCGGGAACGCACGCTTCAGAGCCCACCATGTGGAAGAGTGCTCAGGACAAGGAAGGGGAACTCCAGCCCACAGGAGCAGGGAGCACCGGCCTCCTCCATACAGACGGACCACTGCCCATCGCTATGCCCCAAATCTGAAATGAACCCAAAGAGCTTTTGAGGCTCAGAAAGTCTCCCTTCACTCCCTCTGTCTGATTCCTGAGTTCTGCACCGCACATTTCCCCGTTCCGGCCAACCCCTGCCAAAACACACATGGGGCTGCCTAGACCCGGAGCAGGAAGCTCCAGAAAGCGTCTTATGAAATCTAAGCTCTTTTTGCAAGGCTGAGAAGTTTTGAGAAAGGTCATGCGATGTCCTCAAGTGTTACGTGCTCTTGAAGCCGCAGTTTCCGTCCTGGAGGCTGCGTTGAGGTAGAAGTCAGAGGCCTGAGCTCCAGCAGCACCCAGGAGGCCCCCTGCCTCTGCTCACTAGAACCCACAGCTCCAGAATGCTCCACTGCACACTCCCGACCCTCGTGCTGCTTCTGTTTTAATAGGGGCCCTGAGGTGACAAGCAGCAGCTGCCTGAGGGCTTCTGAGCACTGAGCCCATTCCCAATGCTGTGCTAAGCGTCTGACTTGATCCTCACATGCCTGTGAGCCCAAGAGCATTGTCCCATTTTACAGTCAAGTAAACTGAAGCTAAAAGAGGCTACAAATAATGCCACAGCCACCTAGCATTAAGTAGGGAGCCCAGCGTTCGGCGCGATTTTGCCAGAATGACCTAGATGGCCGCACAGCTTTGTTTGAAACAGCAACATCCAGGCCAGACCATGTCCTAAACACTGTCTCCTTTTAGCAACAGGAAGTGACAACTGGAGTCCATGAGGTCACCCCCAGCAGGACAGGTTATCTAATTTGCCATTGCCTTTATTATCCAGTACCATCAGGAGACAGAGCTGACCTTTGTAAAAGAGTTTTCAACAGAGTGAAATCTTGAAGGCTTCTTGGTTGACTCTCAGAAGGCCAGATCATGCAGGGCCCCCACGTCCTGAGTCCTCCTTCTATTAGAGACCTTCAGAGCAGTGGGTTCCCAGCTCACAGAGCATGTCCACAGGACTGACCTTCACATGTCAGCCAATGAGGTCTGGCCACTGTCTCCAAACAAGGACTCTCCCCTAGCTGTGAGTGCTCCAGCAAGGCACCTGGAGTGGCTTTCTTGGAGGATAAACACATGAAAAGGATTTTCTGTTCCACTGGCCCTGAGAGGTAAGGCCCCAGCTGTCACGTTGTCCCTGTGATCTAGGGTGCACAGTCCCACTGTCACTTTGAGAACTGTGCTAGGAAGTCAGGGAAATCAGTCCTGCCTCCTGGGGAGGAGCACGATTTCTTCATGTTAGAATCCTAATGCAGGTGTGGAATACGAGAGGCCCACGGAGCCCAAACGCTGGCATGGGAGGAAGCGACCTGGGAGAGGTAAAACTTCTCTCCTCCCTGGAACAGGTGGATAGAAAGGAATGTCGCTGGCCCGTGTGGCCTCCTCCAGTTTCTGCCTTTTTCAGCTTTGCTTTTGTTCTTAGTGTTTATGTGATGGAGGACTATTGAGGTCTCCTTGCCTATTGGACTTTGTAATACTTGGAAGCCCTTGTACATATGGCAATTGCTAGCCACCCCTAGCAGGGGCAAGGGCTTATCTTCCTGTCCCCATGGCTCCTTAGAACCCTAAAAACAATCCCAAAGCTTCTGAAATACATTAAGCACATATGCACACGTCACACTAAATGGGCACCACTTTACTTGAATGCCTTGGGTGACTTCCACCATCAAACAAGTCCTTGGGAGGTGGCTTGTTCTCTACTGAATGGCAACTTGGCCTCTCAGTAGCTGCCACCCACTTGTCCTGTGTGTCCTTTGTAGCTGCAGTCAATGAAGAAGTTTGGTCCCTCTGCCGGAGGGATGGAGGGATGGCGCTTGGTCCCTGTCTACCATGATAAAGCCAGACCATCAGGGTTTGGAAGGCAGTTGTGGTTCAAACCACATATAAATCAACTACTGAGGAAGGAAAACCTGCTCACACATCTACCGCGAAATCACTCGCCCACCCTCAGGAAGAAACCAGAACACCAAAGACTAGATTAAGTCTTATCTTCTCCTGGAGCTGATAAAGATCCCTGTCTCCATGTGTACTCCATGGAAAGACAGAATGTCAAATTCCAAGGAGCGACTGTAGACCCTATTTTACAGAGAGGGGAGACTGAGGCCCAGGTGCCAAATGTCTTGCCCAGGCACAATGACAACCACATTTCCTATAGGCAGGGGCGTGACATCTAACAAGCTTAGGGAAGCACTGGGATATGGAATAAGACAAAGTAGGCCTCCCTGCCTCCCTCAGAGGACTGACACACACACAGGAGATATTAAACATGACACGATGTGAAATCTACCACCAGGCAGGCCACGAGTCTGGACCTGCTGGGACCTGCCTGCCGGGTCACCTGTGTCCTGCACCCAGAAAGCCTTGCTCCTCTCTATCCACTTTCCCATGTTCAGATCACAGGATTCAGGTCAAATGCCACAACAGGAGTTTGGGGGTCCATCTGACCTGGATCCAAATCTTGGCTCTGCCTTTTAGTAATTATGTGACCGAGACCAAATTCCCTCTCAGAGACTTGGTTTCCCCGTTTCTAAAATGACAATGATATTTGTTGTTTAGAATTAAACTAGCACATCCAAAACTCAAATAGAATACCTCATTGCTTCCTTCTGTCAATTAGTTTCCATTAGTTTACTGTATCTATGTAGATCCCACCACAGTATGAGTGGTGGCCTTTGTTTTCCCGGCTATTTATTTGTAGCTTTGACTCAGGCCTTCAGACTTTCACCTTTCTGGGCGAACAGCACAGGAATGATAATAGGCAAGAAAGAGTCAGAGAGGAAAGATAAGCACAGAAATGAATGAGAGAACTACAACTCCATGTCCCCAGTGCCTGGTATGTACTAGGTGCTTAACAATGGAAATGCATCATTCTAAGCATCAAAATCATTATAAATATATGATTAAGTAATTAATGTATTCATGGAATAAAATTTGAAAATTGTGTGCAATGCAAACGGGAATACAGAGTCAGGCAGATGGACTCAGAAAAGAGTTGGTGACTCAGCTGAGTTCTGAAGGCTTGGTAGCCAGTGGGATGGTGGAGAGGGATGGGGGGGAATTGAGTCCCCAAAGCATCTTCACATGGGGTGGGCTTCATGAATGTGTGATTAGCTCAGTCACACAGGGCCCTGGGCTCCAAAGATACCATGCTCAGTTTGATTCTCCTCCTCTCACTATCCTGAAATTCTTGCTGCTTTTTGAGCAAGAAACCCTCATTTTCATTTTACACCAAGCCCTACAAATTACACAGATAGTTCTGAATATATAGTGGTGCTTTTTCCACTTGCCCTAGAAAAACATCTATTAATTCAAACATTTGAGGTATTTATACAGCCGCACCACCCCCAGATTGAGTAAATTGATTGAAGTAATGCTTAGAAAAGAAACCCTCGCTATGAATGGGGGGAGGGCTGAGGCACAAGGAGAAAGCAATTTGAATCTGATTTTCCTGGAGAGGTGCCTTTCTGCAAGAAAACAGTTCATACCAGGTGACAACTGGGCTATTTATTATAAGTCAGGAAAAAGCAGAAATCCTTGTCACGGAATGTGAGCCACAATTATTTGGTGACATTCCAAGGAACCATAAAAGGAAGGTCATGCAAATAACCAGGATCCAAGGGGTTAACTTTTTTCCATGCCGAACAGTAGGGTCTCAGAAGTTTTACACTGAACAAAATATCTATATACAATATGACAGCGAGGGGGGCCGGCTTTCAAGTCTCTGTGTAAACATCACGGCTGACTTTGGGTTTTGGAGCTCTTACTCTTGAAAACCTTATATTTTATTTTCAAATGACATGCCTCCTGCCAAGAAGTTACATTTTTTCCCTTCTTTAAATAAGCAGCAAGGGTAAGGGCCTGATGAACAAATTTTGCTTCTTCTGTTCAGCTTTTTTCCATCCCGAACGCGGCCTCCGTGAGGCCAGATGGCACCAAAGCAATTGCTAGTAAGTCAATACATCTGGCGACATTCCCGAAACATCCAGCCCTACACAAAGCCTCTTTTCAGAACATTTTCACTGGTACTTGTCTGCTATAAGCAGAACCTAATGTGTGAAAACAAAATAAAATCGAGCTCTTTCACCACCCATGCTGAAGTTTCATTTCGCTGCTCTTATGAATGTGACAGTCCCCTTGCCCCACTTCTGTACCTCGACCTGACACCAGGCTAGCCCCACAGCCTCCACAGGCCAACTTCTTGGAGCGGCTGAGAGTTCAAAGAGTCTACGGTGGCCCCACAGGTCCTCGCATTTCAGGCTGCCAGTTCATTTAGGAAATTATCTGCAGAAAAAAACCAGTGAGAGAGGCCAGCATAGCAAGCGATCAGAACCTGCCTTCATGCCAATCTTTCACCAGCAGGGTTTATGAGGTAGGCCTCTGAGTAACCTCTGACCCCCAGGAAGACTATGATCTGTTAGAGAGTTGCTGGCATAGCCACAAAGGCTGATGAGATGTGGCTGGAGGGGGAGGGGCCTGCTGGAATAAGAGGTTGGTCAATCTTAAAGCCACTCCCCAAAAATGACCCAAGTGGGTCTGGCCCCACTCAACCAAGGTCCCATTGTCTGTACCATCCTACAGTCAAGTCTCAACCAGATACGGTAGAGATATGGTCATTCGGTCTACTTTGGCCAGCATTTTTTCTAAATTCTAATCACCTAAAATTTATTGAGTACCATCAAGGTAACAGACTTCAGGATATAGTAAAATGGCAATATAGACATGATTTCTGCTCTCGGAGGTTTACTTTCATACAGTAAATTACGTATAATCAATTCACCCTAGTAGGATAGATAATAAACAAGAAGCCAATGGAATATGACACATCATCCCAGGAGGGATAAACATGATGAAAAAAATAAGTGAATATAACAGAAAATGGGGAAGGGACGAGAGCAGGAAGAGAGGTGGATTTAGATAGAAAGATGAGAGAAGGCCTTTGACATGAACCTCTGGGATAAGGAGACGGCCAGCCACGCCAAGACCTGAACAGAGGGCCTTCCAGGCTGAGCTGTCTGCCTTGAGCAGAAACCCAGAGGAGGGAAAGAACTTGGGAGACGGCAGGAGAAGTCAAAGAGGAAGCGACGGGTGTCACAGGCCACATAAAGGCAGCTAGATCTTGCTAAGTGAGGGGTTCTTAAGGGAGCCATTTTAGCTGCTTATAACTGGGGGCAGGAAGCAGAGAGTTCACTAGCATTTAATGGGGCAGAGACCAGAGATGCTGCTAACCATCCTACAACACACAGGATAGCCCTCTTCTACAATAAGTTACCTGGCCCAAAGCATCAGTAATGCTGGCCTTCAGAACCTGGCTCGAACCCTGGTGGGGAAACACTGGAAAGACTCAATCAGGAAAACAGCATGCCAGCAAAAAGAAAATACTGGAAAGAAAACACGATGTGAAACTCGTCCTGATCACCTGATACTTTAACTTGCTGGTGGGAACATTGTTCCCCTTTGGGAAGAAAGCCTACAAACATCTCAGTGCCGCCTTCCCCCTCCCAAAATGTCCCCAGGAAGAGGCAGCACCAAACGCTCCAGCTTCCTGGAGCAGCAGCCAGCTTGGCATGTCTTCATTTCTCGTTCCCATCGGGCATCTTCCCCTGGCAAACGCAGCTTCGCTTCCCAATTCTGAGTGACATCTGAGCTCCACGTTGGTTGCCCAGGACTGCTGGAAACGCACGTAGTGGGATACTCTTTCAGGTTTTACTTGGTCCTGGCGATGGGCTCAGATGCCCTGGCATGCATTCAGACAATAGGTCTGTTCCCAGGGTAGAAAGACAAGTTTAAAATTCTGGTCATGGTCAGCCCACTGATTCCACTTAGTGACTCTGACCCGCGTTCCTGACTGAACACCAGTGACAATCTATTTCCTTTCTTCAACCATTCAGCATCACCAGGACCTATTAATCAATGGAAGTGAAGATGATAAATGGCATTTCCTATGATGCCCTGTGAGTTTCCTTCCCCGGCTGTTAATTTCCTGTGAGTTCCTTCCAAGCTAATTCTATTCTGCTGTACCTGTCTTGCTCCTTATTTCCGCAACCTAAAATAGAGAAAAAGTGCCTTCCATGTACTTGCTAATACGTTGCTACAAAGCTGTTGCTAAATCATTTTGTAGGGAAGCTCCCATGGCTAGATTATAAATTCCTTAAAAGTGGAAACAATATCTGGCCATCTTTAAGAAGCTTTCCATTTCCAGTCTGCCATTCTATCTCCCTCCCTTCAGTTCTGCTATGAAATGGTTAAATTCTTTGAAATAGCCCGGATTTGTTTTATTAACACGAAGCACTTCTCTCTTTGAAGCCAAACACTGGAAGAATTTAACAAAGCATGTGGGGTATTTAGTATCTTAGCAAGAAATGAAAAACATATTCAAAAGGCATACCAATTGGAGATTTAGATTATGGGCCCAGAAAAATTGAAGCTAGGCTGTAAAAATAGGGGCACACATTATACTTGGCAGAAAGTGAGGGAGCAATTTGAAAGTTAAAAACGCAAAATTTGTAGTGTCTGTATTCAAACTTTGCTAAATGCATGTTTCACCAACTCGTTTCTTCGATTTCACAGAAATACTTAAGGTGGTTTTTGAACGTCACTACACCCTCAGTCTAAAGGTACAAACTATGGGAAAACTAGAGAACAATTTGTCAATATCTAATAAAGTTGAGCACATGCTTCCTTGCTTATTGCTTACACCAAGAGGGCCACCACTGTAGATAGGTTCACATGTGTCTACGCAATGGACAAGCATGTTCATTACAGCTCTGTGCTAATGGAAGCCTACCATCCCTTGGGGGGTGTTTTGGCAAATAAACTATATGTTAGTCATTTAGTGACATTTTATTTATCAAGTAAAATGCACTAACTAGACCTATGCATTTCAACATCATTCATCTGAAGTTTAAAATCATTGAAGATGTATTGCTTATGGATACATATACACATGGCTTAAAATACACAAAACAGACATACACCAAGCCCAAGAGGTAGAGGTGGTCTGGAGGCACAATGGTGACAATATTAATACTTAAAAAAAAGGACATTTACAGAATGAGTCAGCTACAAGAAGGCAGATGGATGAAGGAACTAACTTTGGCTACATCCATGGTATGTTCCTTTCAATGGATGCTGAAGCTAATGTGATAATGATTACCTTCATGTTAGTCAGTAAGTGACTTGTTTTCTCTCCTCTTATTTCTGTTGAAAAGAATGACCAAGTCTTCAAGTGTTTTAAAGCCCAAACTGAAACCAAGTCTCAGAAGTTAACTTCTACTCTTCTCTTATTCTAGATCAAAGAGCACAACTCTCCTGTCACCTCCCTGGTCACCTCAGATCCCAGTTCCAAAAGTATCACATTTATACCATCCTTTCCCCTCTGCCTGAAAACTCATCTAGAAGGTCCTCCTCTTGACTATGGAGATGCACAGCCTTCGAAAAAAAGTGAATAATGGGAAAAGCCTTTAGGAAAACAGAAAACTGGATTTCTGTTAGGGTTGACTTTTTAAAACCAGAGTGAGCAAACATTTCCTCCAAAGATGCAGAACTGTAATCCTGACACCCTGGAGAACAAGAGGTAATGGGACTACCAGTGACAACATCCACTGGCACCCAGGGAGCCCTGGCTGTGTGCCAGGCATCGGCTCAAGTGCTGCCCACCTTCACTAACCATGTAAGCCCCCACCAGATGAGGAAGTCCTATAATGATCCCTCTATCACAGGTGGGGAAACTGAGGCACACGGGAGATCAAGTCCCTTATCCAGTGTTACCCGGCTGGTGATCTTGGCCAAATCCTATTGACAAGCTTCTAAGGATATTAGCCACAAAATCCCTCAACCCTTCCATTTACCCTGGGCTAAGCCACATAGGTTAGCTGGGTCCTTTAATACTCTGTCAGGATACTATCAAAAGTTGGCCCAAACTGAGGATTTGACCACTAGCATGTGGACACTGACCTGTACCTTCCTGCTAGTGTTCAGAGCACATGTTTGTTTTTCTTATGACTCTCTCCAGATTTGAGTCTCAATCTGCACAAGACTTGAACACTATGGCTTGGGCACCGTGGCTCTTCAGGGAAGATGGAGGAGGATAAAAGCCAGCTCCATCCCTAGGACACCAGAGGGAAAGCAGTAACAGAAAGGGAAGGAGTAACAATTGTTCATCCAAATGATGCCAAGCAGTCGTGTCTCATAACCCACTGGAAATACCCTATAGCAGCCCCATCCAGGCAGAAGACAGTATCTCCCCATGAGGACAGGGACAAAAAGCAAGCCCAGGCAGCCCCACGCTCTGTCTGGCCTTAAAAACACTAAGCACGTTCACCATTTCCTGGTCCCCATTAAGTCCCAGGCACTGTACCATTTTTGTCTGAATCAGACAAAAATCTGTGAGCTCAGCAACAACATCTTCCTATCAAAAGTGAGAAAAATGTAGCTCAGAAGGTTAAAGAGCAGGCAGAGGGGCTGGGTGGTAGCTCACTGGTCAAGTGCTTGCCTAGCATGTGTGAGGCACTGGGTTCAATTTTCAGCACCGCATGTAAATAAAGATCCATCAATAACTAATAAAAAAATTGTTTAAAAAAATTTAAAAATTTAAAAGAGAAAAGAACAGACAGAGCCTCATGGGCCCAAGCTGAGATTCAAACTGGTGGCTCTCATTTCTAATCTGCACTCCTCCCGGCATACCTATGGCCTCTTCTCTGTGGGATGCTTGTGGGAGGTTGAATCATTTCCCCCAAAAGATATGCTCAGCTCCTGACCAGTGCCTATAATTATGGCCTTCTTTGGAAATAGGGTCTCCGTAGCCGTAATTACAAATCTCCAGATGAAATCATCCTGGATTTATCCTCAAACTGAGAATCCCAGCTTCTCCCAAGCTGAGAGACAGGCCAGGTACCAGGCACCAGGCAGGGCCTCCCTCGGGGCCTCCAGAGGAACTCACCCTGACCCCATCTTCATTTTGAACTTCTGGTCTACAGAGCTATCAGCCAATAAATTTCTGTTGTTTTAAGTCGACCAAGTTTCCAGAACTTTGTTGCAGCAACCCTAGGAAAGAAATACTCCACCTTACAGGACCCAGGATCATTATAAGTTTCATCAGGAAATCCTACAGGCAGCCATTGAAAGAGGCAACCAGCTCCACAATTTAAGGCTCAGCTGGCTCTCCAACAATGTGACAGTTTCGCTCTTTAGAACACAATAGATAGTATGTGTTCACAAAGAGCTTGCAATTTCTGCACAAGAGTGTTACAATTTGATAGTGTTTGGGGCTCTATCTTCAAGGCCGGACAAGTAGGGTGGTGAGTTTGATTTGTGTGGCTGTCTGCTAAGAAGCATCAACCAAAAAGGACACGTCTCCTATGGTATCTCCTCTCCAGATCAAAAGAGAGAAAATACAATTACTTCTAAGCACTGTGTCACGTTTTCCTCACACCACATTCTAAAATCTTTAGTCATAGTTGCAACACTTTTAGATAGTCTTTGAATTCCAGCAAATCCACGTGTAAACATCATTGCTTTGTGCTGAGCTCCAGGCTGTCAAAAGGAAAAATGCAAGATGAGTCTGATTTCCAAGGCACCTCAGCATAGCCCACTTGGAACTCTCCTTTAGGGAAAGAGCCAAGTCACCCTAAAGCTTGCCCTTGTTTGGGGCCTGGCTGAGTGTGGAAATGACAGTTATTCTCACAGGGAACCAGGGCCTTGTAGGGCCATCCTGCATGGGAAGTCAACAGAAATGGGATTGGGGGTGACCACTGTCACTTGTCATAACAGCAGAGATTACAGTTTTATAGGCTAAACACTTTTAAAATGAGTGTCTTCGTGACATTTGCTCATGTCCTTAATGAGGTGCTGGCTTATTAAGTGAGGGACTCTAACTACCTTCAAGCTGTGGACAATGCTTTTTGCACTCAAAATGGACTTGGGATGAGGTTTCTAAATGAGAACATTGCTATCGAGAGATATTTCACTCGCAACTCAAAAATCCAGAGATGTAATGTTTTTCTTTGAATGTACGTATGAGGTCACACTAGGGGTCTGGTCATCCCATAATCATTAGGGCCTACACGGTTGCTACCAGTTACCCAAACTCTAATTCTCTTTATTTGATCTTGAATGTTCCCCCTTAGGTTCTGCCTCATTCCCACAAAAATCTCTGCTGAATTCCCCCATCTACCTCCATCTAACAAATCAAAGGGTACAGGTCCTGCCCTAGATTTATCTGAGCAGTGCTATCAGCACGGCAGTTGACCGCTGTGGAGTGTGGGATGGCAACAGGGCCAGGAAAGACCTGGGCGGCTGTGGGATTCCCAGGGATCTTGACCTGACTTCACAGAATTCACAGGGTCCGTGACCTTTGGATGGGAAAAACGGTACATTTGCATCTGCCCTCCCCTTTAACTGAAAAGTGGCACTTCCTCCAAGTATGAGAGTCCACAGATCATGATAGTGTCTATGAAACTAGATAGTAGGACTGGGGATGTAGCCCAGTTGGTAGAGTGCTTGCCTCACATGCACAAGGCCCTGGGTTCAATCCCCAGAACCACAAAAAAAAAAAGAAAGAAAGAAAGAAAAAGTTGCAAAAATATGTCATATTACATTACAATTATTGCAGCTCTCAGTATTCTTTTTAAGCCCCTCACTACATTAATAACTAGACCTGTCTCTAGTGCTTTTACTATTAATGTCTTAAGGCAGCATATATTATGATTTTTAAAGGTTTGGGGGATTCTATTTCAATATAATCGGTTTCCTTTATCATCCTACTTAAGAATGTCAGTGGGAGGCTGTGAAGGGCAGGCCTAGAGTCCACCAAGGTGAGTCTGATTTCCATCAGCTGAGCAGGCTCAGGCCTCCTGCAGCCTCCCCTCAGCCCCACTGGATTCTATGGTAAAGTCCCATGGCATTTCTCTGGGGTCTACCCTCTTGCTCTTGAAGATAGTCCCTCTCCCAAGAAGAACGCTCCTGCTCAGCCAGGAAAGCAGGCCACTCCCCCTCCCCATCTCCCAACCCCAAAATGATTCTCACATTTAGTTCCTACTATTTACACCATTAAAACAATCACGCCGGGCGTGGTGGCACAAGCCTGTAATCCCAGCACTTAGGGAGGCTGAGATTGGAGAATCATGAGTTCAAAGCCAGCCTCAGCAACGGCAAGGCACTAAGCAACTCAGTGAGACCCTGTCTCTACAGAAAACACAAAATAGGGCTGGGGATGTGGCTCAGTGGTCAAGTGCCCCTGAGGTCAATCCCTGGTACAAAAAAAAAAAAAAATCACATTTTTGGTTTCCAAGTATAAAATAATATGATCTTTTAAACACCCACCTGACTCTACACCCACCTCAGGCCCATGGAGATGTCCACCACTATAGCCTCCTAACTTGACACTCCTCCTCCTCCTCCTCCTCCTCCTCCTCCTCCTCCTCACTCTCACCTGCTACAGAGTGGAGCAGAGGCTGCGCCGGGCAACAGGAAACCTTTCAAAAGTCACACACGTCGCCCTCTGCATGCACCAGGCTTTCTCCCACCCACGTCCCAGATCCCCACTCAGCTTCCTCTGTGCCTGTTCCTAAGCTGTCCCCCCTGCTCTCAAGTCCCCACTCACCACTTGCAGGGCCCAACTGCCATCCCCACGACTCCCCCAAGCCCTCTGGTTGGAATGAATCTCCTTCCCGCAGAACTGTCCTGCAGACACACCTTCCTTCTAGCATCTCTGAAGTCTTCCTGGCTTCATAAGTAGGTCAAGTAACTTACCTCAGTTCTGGGCACCAAACAAAAAAATACACATATCCACGTGTACAAGAACAGTGAAAGAACACAGGGATTCCTCCTGTGGCACCTCCAAGGAAGGAAGACATATGCATCGGCCACCCCCACCTGCCTCTGCTCCTGAGCACACCTCCCCTCTTTGGGAATAATTCTACAATTTAAAGATGTATATTTTTAGAACAGCATGACCCTGAGCATAAGCCAGCTTTTCTAGGTGGAGCATAAATGAAAGATGTCCTCCATGGTGAAGGAAATGGGGGCCAGGGGGATTTGTTGAAATGACACTAAGTAGTCATGTTTAGCCCCCATGTAGTATTTGCCTGTGGTCTAGCCTTGGAATCCCACTCCTTTCTAAGACATGATGCCCTATGGTCTAGCCTTGGAAGCCCATTCCCTTCTAAGGAGTGGTACCCTCTCTTATTCATTTGGCTTCTCCACTAAACCTTGAGACCCTCATCCACAAGGATATGTTATTCATTTCTGTGTCAGCTCCAAGGCCCAGCCTCTTAAAGGCAGGTAACAGTGCAAACCATGACCTGAGCAGAGGGATCAAAGACAAACGCTACCCACAGAATAAACTGCAACACTACTTAATTCATCTGTCTGAACCACAAACACAGACCTCCAGAAACACTTGGCACTAGATACATTCCCATCCACAAAATTATCATCCATCCGAATAATAGATCAGCTTTCTAAAATTCTTAAATCCAGCACTTTTTTTCCTGTGTTATCATATCAAGAATTATAAGTCCTTGATAAAATGCTGATTGAGCCCGGCACTGAGAAGTTCCACACCTATTTTCAATCTACTTTCTCATCTATCTGCTACTTGCCTTTAAAACAGCATGTCCTCATTTAGTTCAGGCCTCCGGCATAAAAGAAAAGCAAACCAAATAACAATAACAATGAAATATACACTACATTAATTGCAAAAGGAAATGAGTTTTAAGCAAAGTGAATGCTGCAGGCCATGAGTTGCCCGGCTGTGTTCTAAGCATTTCAAGGGACAAAAAAAGAAAAGTGGAAAAGATCAATATCAAGATAGCAGTGATCTGCAACAGTAATGAATAAAGACGTCTTTCAAGGCCCATTAACCACTAATCACAACTTGGATCAAAACTAGCAGAGTAGCTTCAGTGGCTAAGGAAGGGGCTGCCATTGGGTCACCCTGAAAATCAAAGGTGGAGCCCTGGGTTTGCTTCATGTTGGTAACACCTCCGTTGTTTGTGTTGCTGATTAGGAGCACAGAGGGACTCCAGAGGGACAAAGCATGTGGTGCTCTGGCCTGCAGACTGGATAACTGAAAGTACCTTCCAGCTCGCCCATGGCAGTTTCCACAGAGAGGACAACAAAGGGGAGCAAGGCAGACGTCATTCCTGAAAAGACAAGCCACAGCACCAGAACCGAGCACAGCGGAGCTACACCTTGCCATCACGCTGGATTCAAGGACTTGCGCTGCAGCCCCAGGCCTCAGGGGCAAGGCCTTGCCCAGCTTGGAGGTTTTAACAACCAAAACAAAGAGCTAGAAAAAAGACACAGCTCTAGGGGAAGGCTCCTTGAATTTCAGGATGACCATTCAGGGGGTGCTAACAAGTGAAGCCATTCCATGGACACATTCACACACATGCTTTCTGGAACCATCTAGTCTCTGTACTCAAAGTGTAGTCCGCAGATCTGCAGCCCCCACCTCAGGCAGAAGCCTGTTCAAAATGCAGAAGCACAGGCCTCCCTTGGACCTCCTGAGTCCATCTGCATGTTGTGGAGATTCCTGGGTGACCTGCCGACATGTGACGATCTGAACTCCGTGGTCCAGAGCTGCCATTCTCCCCTCAGCTACACAAGAACTGCCCAGGAAGTTGGGCTGTGGTTGCTACATATCCATGTCTGGGCTCCACCCCCAGATTCTTACCAGATTTGGGTGAAATACAATAATCAGTTTTCTTTTTAAAAAGTACCTGGAAGATAATAAATCTTGATAACTGTTGCTGAATGATCTGCATGAATGACCTCACTGAACGACAAACTAATATAATCATTGCAGCTTCCAGAGCTGCCTGGTTTGATGAAGGAGGAGGCAGAAAAAGATGAGATTCAGAAGGGCTTTAAAGATCACTGCCTTTCAAGTGCCAAGACCAAATTCATGCCCATTCATTCTCATTCTCTCAGTCTGTCATTTTCTCTCTCCCTCTCTCTCAGTACATATTCTTAGAGTTATAACCCTGGACTTAGCTATCAAAAGTTTAAAAAAAATCTTTCTGCACTCCTGCCTCGCGTCAATCTTCCCTTTGCCTCAGTTTCTCATCAGTACAGATAAGAACACATTTTCCCACTCTCTAGAAGCAGGTCTTGACATCAAAAGCCTGGGGTGTCTTCCCACTCAAAGAAATGTGATCCATTGGAGCCACACACACCACGCCTGAAGCCTCTTGGAGCATGAGATCTGTGGGTCACAGGGAGTGACTTACTGGCAGTGAAAACAGGAGATAGTTATAGAAATTGGTTCTACATAATCAGGTGTTTGCTAGACTATCACACAAATCCCATGAAACAGCAGGAAGATCCATTCCTAACCAATGGCGTAACCCATATGGTCAATGTCCTGCCTGGACATTGTCCTGG
Source organism: Xerus rutilus (assembly GCA_028644305.1). NCBI lineage: Eukaryota > Metazoa > Chordata > Mammalia > Rodentia > Sciuridae > Xerus > Xerus rutilus. The sequence continues at coordinate 8,457,177 of CM053404.1, read as the reverse complement.
GCATATTAGATAGACACTCATACATTTCTGGTGGGAACACAAATTGGTACAACCCATATGGGGGAAATTTTGGCTATGTCTAATAAACCCATATGTGCACACACACCTCTGTAACCAGCAAATCCTCTTCTAGAATTCACTCTTGAAGCTACACCTTCAGCCATATGAAAATACATATGCCCACAGCCATTGATTGCAGCATCTCTTGTAATGGCAGAACAGGAAACAACCCGGATGCTCCTAGGTGGGAGTGAAGCTGAGTCAATGGTGGCACACGGACCCAAGGGAAGACCATGCAGCCATTCAAAAACAGAACGAGGGAGATCTCTATGGTGAGAGATCCCAAGACACACTGTCCAGGGGAAGCAAAGCATGGGAAGCTCCCATAGTGCCTGTCTGTCATATTGCAATAAAAGCAAAGAGGGTGTGTTCATTCGCTAGGGCTACCACAACAAAGCACTGCAAACTGAAATGACACTCACTATCTCACAGCTCTGGAGGCCCAGTCCAAACTGGACCTGTGACAGTCCCAAGGTCATAAGAAGAATCTATTCTCCCTTTCTGATGGCCTGCTGGTGCTCAGGGACACTCCTTGGCTCAGAGAAGCAATCGGAGTTTCCCCTTCCTGAGGGCTCCAGTCTTATTGGATTAGGCCTACCCTAATGCCTCATTGTAACTAATTGTATTTCCAATGACCCTATCTCCAAATGAGGTGACTTTTTAAGGAACTGGGGCCTAGGACGTCACCATAGGAAATGAGAGGAGGAGGACACAATTCAAAACATAAAAGGGACCATTAGAAAATATACACTCATGTGGCTGCTCATTTGTGAAAAAATAATGATAATAATAGTAATGATGAAAGGATTAAACCAGAAGCCAAAGATCCTGGTAAGAAAAGAAGAGTGAGAGAAGAGTAAGAAAAAGTGGGTGAGGCTGGCATAGGATGGGGGTTGACGCTCTGAAATATGAATATATATGCATGTCTATATATTTTCTATTTGGCGCTTAATCTGAGAACATAGTACTCTTAAAATGCCCTTCTAGGCCTGGGGATCCAGGATCTCTTCCTGGGTAGGAAGCTCATTCTACTCACAGTCAAGCACACAAGCCAAGGTGTACAAGAAACCCCAAACTGAATATAGACAGAAAAAATTGAGCCCACTTGCATCGCAATGAGATAACAGAACCATGCTGAGGGGGGGAGAAGAGAACCAACCCAAGGAACTCTGGAGAACAGTGTCCTGATCGAAAACACAAAGCAAAAGACGAAACTGTGTACAAGTGTTAAAACCTAATTAGCAAAGGTATTTCTCAGAGGGATGTGGACTGGGAATTTCAAGTTACTTTATGTGTGTACTAGAATTGAGCAAATACAGAAGTTTCTAACAGATGAGAGGCAGTTGGAGAGAAAAGTGACAAATGGGGAAAGAGGAAAGGCTAGCATAACCCCACAATGTAGAACTGGAATCAGGGATTAAGCTTGCACACAGATGCATATGTACAAGTGGGTTTACGTGCACAGTAAGGCCTGGCTCTGTCTGCAACAGCACTCCGGTAGCAATGAGCACACTCAGCACCCAGATATTGGTATCTACACATCATTCTCCAATAGAACAAACCTGGGCCTCTCAGGGAAATGACTGATTCAGGACTGAGGCAGAGAAAACATGAGATGAGACTCCCATGTCTTATGCCAGAAAACAGGGAAGTACCAAAAAATAAAATCAGTGAGCTGAAGGCTTGCTGAAAAAGCACAGGGGGCAGCCTGAAGGAGACCCTAACATCCAAAGCTGGGACAATCTAAGCAAAATTTTAAATTGACAGTATTGGATTTTAACCCATAAAACAATACCTAAGTGTTTGTAATGATTAAATAATCAAATGAATAAATAAATGGAGTGGAAAGAATAGCTCTTCCTTCCAGAAGAATTTTGATTAAGACATGCAGAAGCAAAGTGGGAAATAGAAAATCACTGCTAGACAAACATCACAGTAAAAACTGTTACAGATGAGAGACATAAAAGAGTCAGAACCTTTCACCCAGGAAGCTCATCCTACCCGCAGTCAAGCTTTCTAACCCTGGCTCTCTAGGCTCCTACCACTCTTGGCTCCTTTTCATGGCCTTACACCCCAGTGCCTTTCTCTGAATATCTTTTCTCCACCTTCTCTCCCTTGTTATTTCAACTTCTGGCAGATCTTCCCCATGCAAACCTTTCCCAACAGCCTCTAGGCAGAGCGAGCCTCCTCTTGTCCTTATCTCCCACAGTTCTTCCAAAATGCTATTTACTATCTTACCACAGTACTCACCACTTTGCATTCCCAGTGTCTGCTTGCACCACTGGATCCCCAAACAGACTAAGCTCTGTGGAGATTGAGTCATCAAATCAAACATAAGCAGAGACAGGAAATCCCTGAAGTTTCTAGCCAGTTCTACACCATGCCTTAGCATCAGGTCATGCTTACAGTTGGGCCGACTGGGATGTGGGCTCTGGGGCTAATGCCTGAGCCTGCAGCATCCCTGTGCCTGTAGCATCCCTGTGCCTGCTTTCCCATGGCTTTTCCATTCTAATCCTGTTAAGCTCAAGTTTCTCCAGCTTTCCAAGTTGTTTCAGTAGTATGGGGAACCTGGCTTGCCCTGCTCCACCCACTATCCAGGGACCAGAATCCTGACCCTAAGTCTCAGGTGGAAACTATATCACTATTTTCTTATGGACAGGAATTTATGATGTCAGGTGCCCTGGCCTCTCTGGACCACCCACTTGCTGCACAGTGGCCCTTTCCACCACCACCACCACCCGCTGCCTCCCACCCTATCCATCCAACCCCCATTTGTCCAGAATAAATTATCTAGAAATCAGGCTTTACTGCCCAAGTCCACCTGGCTCCACAGAATAGAAAAGAGCTCCAGAAAATTTCTAAATGAATACAATTGTAAGTATCAACGTCATCATGTAATAATGCAATACACAGCCATCCTTCAGTATTATATGATTATAAGCAAGCTTTCTGGTTGTTCCTCACTTCCAATAAGGAAGTCCTATGCTTATACAAACAAATTATCTTATAAAAAGATCAGCCACTGCCAACAACCTCCAGCTTTTCCCTTCTTCCTCTGTCCTCTGAGCCAGGTGGCTATTGTAAGCTACAAATTGTGGAAAATATATACTGTAAAAAACATTGGCATTTGTGACAACTTACAGTGTTTTGAAGTACAAGGAGGGAGGAGGACCCAGGGAGGGGAACCGTACATGCCACTGAGAGGTAAATCTTAGAGGGTTCTAAGTCACTCACAGATTTGTATGAATTAATTAAGTCGGATTATGACCTCCTGAATCCTGTGCTTGCCTGCACCAAGGAAATAGGAGTTTTAATATAAGAAACGAGCATAATACCTTTGGTTTAGAGATCATTTGTGAGAACAGGACCAACCAGATAATGCTGTAGTCAGGGAATTCGGATGTGGAAGGTTGAGGAGGTAAACACAGACAGGCCAAAGAGGGTTTAACAATGGCATGGGTGTTGAACAAAGACCAACAGTGAACCTTGGGAAAGCTCCTCAGCCTGAAATCCATGAAATACACTTCTCAAAACATAAAAGCCAGAGGCACATTCTTACACAGAACAGATTCCTCAGCACTAAAAACATAAAAAGCTCAGAACCTGCAGTAGCCTTACCTACAAGTCCCGGACTTGTGAGAACCTAGGAGAGAAACAGAGAGATTCTCTCATCCAGTGGTTCTCAATTTGAGTAAAGGACGTATCTCTAATGTTAGAAGACTTCATAAAACCTCTCACGGTATTATTTTATCTCTTGATTCAAACTTTTTAAAAAACATTTTAAACTTTCTTTGGAGAGAAACCTAAAGGAACAGATCCTGTTGCTCACCTTCTGTGAGATGTGAGAGTCAAGGTTGGCTTCCCCTGACCTACAGCAACACTGGGGCAGGGAAGCATCTAACGTGATTCCTCAACAGTTTGAGTTTGAGCACAGAACATGAGCTGTGCCTGGCCTGAGACTGTCACATCTGCTCCATTCTCCCTCATAGAGAGTTCCATTTTTAATAACTAGCAATGGTGCTACATGACAGAGGAAAATATCCCTTCTTTTGCAAACAGAAGGATTCTTCTGAGAGCATCTAGTCCTTGGGATGTGTGGAGTCGCATGTCCTGTTCACAAAGGGCCCTGACACCCAACCCAGTCCAGGGAAACATTTTGGAGAGCCAGCTTGGAACTAACACAAGGGTAACTGTTGACCTGGGGCTGAATACTGAACCAAAGCACCTCAGCTTCAGTGTCCCCTGGACTGCTGATAAGGAGGTGCTCACTCTTGCTCCAGCTGCATAGAGGGCATGCAGACATTTTTTATTTCTTGCACAGGCTATAAATGTTCTTTTGTGTTTAATATTTTATTTTTTTCCATTTTTCTTTAAAAGGACTGAAAGAACAGCAAAAACCTCATAACCAAGAAAGGAAAAGATGTCTCTAAATGCTAAAGTAATTGCACAAGGGCAGAGTTAGTAAAACCCCGTAAATCATCATAATGAACAAAAATGATTCTGAAAGCAGCTGCCTGCTTTGTTCAAATATCAAAGAGTGAGTGCTCTGCAGATGGGGGATATTTTGGACTGTGTAATGACACCAGAAAGGCTCGAGAACTGGCCCAAGGTAACCACAGGCTAGATTTTTGTTCCTCATTCTAAGCCTCAGTTTCTTCTACAATATGCTGATAAGAATAGTTTGACCAATGATTTGTCACAAAAATAACATTATCTAAAACATGTAAAATAGCAAGCACGCATGGGAAATGTGTAATGAATAAAAACGATTATTACCAGGTTATCAGCAAGAGTTCTCAGTTGGTGGGAGTAAGCATCACCTAGTTTGTTACTGCTGTGATTTTTGTTTTTTAAACTCAAACTTGACTTCTCATTGCTGTCCCCAGAGCCACTAACAAACCAGAGTTCCTGGGTTTGGGATCTAAATGTGCACATTTTTTTTAAAGCTCTATAGATTTTCTAGTCAAGACAGAGTAACAAGAATGGACTTACTTTCTCATCAGAAGTAACAAAAAACCCAAACAAAATTTACAGAATAACAGTTATCATGACATTAGTCATCAGGCAATGAAGAACAGTGATCCCTGTGAAACTGAAAACCAACAAAGTGAGCTCTATAATTACCTTGAGAAAATTTGCAAGATGTGGCACAAAGAGGAGAAAGAGGCAGAGCTTCACAGACTCCCTATGTTGAGAATACAAAACTGAAGAGTCTGGAAAGACAAAGGCAACTCAAGTTCATACAACAGAGTGCCAAAGAGGAATGAGCTTCCTACAGAGAAAACCCCAGAGATCTGCAAAGGACCCTCTTCAAGGATTCAGCAGTGCATGGGTATAAGAAAACTACCCAAGGCCAAGGCAAGAGCCATACAAAAGGATTAGAGGAAATGATGCCTGGTACTCTCAAAGAACTAGGAACAGCACTACAGCACTAGTGCCCACCAACCAGTCGAAAAGTACTCAAAATTCATGAGGCAATGTATAGAGTCCTCAGGGAGGTCTTGCTTCAGTGGTAGGAACAATTAGCCCTGGAATCAGCCCTGCTCTGGCCCAGCCCAACAAATCTTACACATAAAACTCTAAAGAATCAAATTTTTTCCAAGAAATTTAACTGCATCCTAAACCAAAAGTCAAGAGTGTTTATAGTAATGCAAAAGTATTCAGCACCTAACAAGATAAAATCACAATGTCTGGGGTCCTGCCAAAGATCATCAGGCATGCAAAGAAGAACATGATCCATGATGAAGAGAATAATCAACTAGTTGAAAATGACATAGAACTGACACAGGTGTTAGGATTATCAGAGAAGGATATTAAATTGGTTTTAAAACTCTTTGAACATATGAAATACAGTTAAAACACTAAAGATATTTTAAGTCCCAAAATAAACAGCTATAGATTTAAAATGATACTAGATGGATTAATGGCAGATTAGACATGGTGGATAAAAAATTAGTAAACTTGAAGGTTTAATAACAAACTGTCCAAAATGAAATGCAATACAAATAATAATAATAAAATAAACAACACACTATTATGCTGCAGAACAATTTCACACGACCTAATTTATGAAAAATTAGAATTACCACAGGAAGATACAGAGAAGTGTTCAAAGAAGTAAAAAAAATTATAAACTTAAAAACATAAAATTTGTAAATAGTAAAAATGATAAACTCCCACTCCAAGAAACTAAACAGATCTTGAGCTGAAAAAAACTTCAGGGACATATCATATTAAATTGATCAAGATAGTGATAAAAAGAAAAATCTTAAAAGCCACCAGGAAAATAGACATGTTATATAAGAGGAATGAAAAAATAAGAGTGACAACAGATTTAAATCTGCAAACAATGCGACCAAGAAGACAATGGATCAACATCTTTAAGTACTAAAAGAAAAATTTTTTTTTTTTGGTTTTTTTGTTTGTTTGTTTTTTTGTACCAGGGATTGAACTCAGGGGCACTCGACCACTGAGCCACATCTCCAGCTCTATTTTGTGTTTTATGTGGAGACAGCGTCTCACTGAGTTGCTTAGCACCTCGCCGTTGCTGAGGCTGGCTTTGAACTCGTGATTCTCCTGTCTCTTGCGCCACTGCACCCAGCTAAAGAAAATATTTGTTAATATGGAATTCTATACCTGGCAAAGAATATCTTTCAAAATGAAGGTAGCAACAAAATAAATAACATAGAATCATATTTATATAATTTAAAGCATAAAACAAATATCCACGAATTCATACTAATATAAATAAATGATTAAATAAAGGGGTAATAGATAAATCCCCCATATAGAAGAATTTCAAATAATTTATGTAGACCCTGCTCCCCAAGAGATAAACATGACCCTCCACACTTAAATATGAGCTGTGTAGAGAAACTTCCTTCTAAAAAGTACAGTATGGAAGGGGACAGCCGGAGGGGGAGTGGCTTTCCAATAAATAAACCTGACAGACACTACTTCAGCCAGGTGATGAAGGTCAGCATCAACATTGATTAGTCACAGTGACAGTGTACAGCCTTATGATATGATGGAAGGATATGATGAACTAACGGTGGCCCTTAACCTCTATGATTTCTCTAGCAAAAGTCTAATCATGGTGAAAAATATCAGGGAAATACCATAATACAAGGAATTCTACAAAATAGCTGATCAATATACCTCAAAACTTTCTTATATTTTTCTCATTTTTTTTAATGACCTTACAACTGTCTTGGCCAAGAGGAGCCTAAGGATACATGATAAGTGATGGCACAGTGGCATCCTGGATGGCTTCTAAAATAGAAACAGTATCTTAGGTCTAAAAAAAAAAAACAGTTAATGAAATGCAAATGTAATACAGAATTCAATCCAGACAGATTCATTACTCATGACAGACCGTTCTACAATACCATAATATGTCAACAGGGGAGCTGCCTGTGGGGTATTTGGCATCATTTTCTACTATCTTTGCACCTTTCCTGTAAGTTTATGATCATTCTGAAATTAAACTGTGTTAGGAAGAAAATGAAGCAAAACAAAGACTGTGTCAGACACACAAAAGCTGAAAGGATTTATTACCAGCAGCTCTACCCCATGTGCAATGTGAAGAGCTGTACCTCAGGTAGGTGGAAAATACACCAGAAGAAAATATGAATGTACACAAAGGAACATGGATGATCAGAAGTGGTTACTACATGTGTAAATAAAAGAGATTTTCTTGGGCTGGGGAGGCGGCTCAGTCATAAAGTGCTTGCCTAGTGTGCCTGAAGCCCTGGGTTCCATCCCCAGCACCATCAAAAAAAAAAATTAAACTAAAAGATTTTCTTGCTATTTAAATATCATTAAAAATAACTGACTTCAGTTCTTCCAATATGGGGTAGCTGTTCCTCCCTGGTACTCTTTTTTACAACTGAAAAGTCTTGGACATAACTCTGACCAGAAAAGGAAGAGCAAAACAAGCCCAAAGCAAACAGCAGGAGGGAAATAACAAAGTACAGAAATCAATAAATGGAAAACCACATTTAAAAAATCAATGAAACAGAAAGCTAGATGGTGGTGATTGTGGTTTTGCGGTGCTAAGGATTGAACTCAGGACTTGGTAATGTGCTAGGACAGTGTTGTGCCACTGAGCTACATCCCCAGCCAAAAACCAGGTTCTTAAATAATCAATAAAATTCATAAACCTCTAGTAAGACTGACAAAGTTAAAAGGAAAGAAAATACAAATATCCAATATCAAGAACAAAACAAAGGGTATTAGCTCAAGTCCATTAAAAAGCAAAGAAGAACTACAGACAACTTTGTGATCATAAATTTGACAACTTCAGTGAAATGGAGCAAATCCTTGAAAATTAGAGACTACAATTCAGCCGATATGAATTGATAGCTTGAATAGATCTATGACAAATTAAAGCAGGAAGAAGCACATCTATCAAAAGGGCTAGAACATAGTGGCAGCATCAAATGCTGCTAAGAAAATAGAGAAACTGGATTATTCACACATTACTGGTGAGAATGTGAAATGGTCTGGAGAAGTTTCCAGTTTCTGTAAAATGAAGCATGCAGCTGCCATGTGGCCCAACAACTACAGTCTTAAGTATTTATTCCAGAAAAATAAAAACTTACATTCACACAGACTAGCATACAAATGTTCACAATGGCATTATTCATGCTTTTTCCACAAAAGTGGAAGAATCCAGATGTCCTTTAGTGGGTAAATGGTTTAACAAATTGTGGTACATCCATTCCAAGGAATATTACTTGGCAATAAAAAGGAATGAACTACTGATACATAAAATGACTTGAATGAATCTCTAGGGAATTATGGTTAATTTTTTCAAAAAGGCATTTCCAAAAGGTTACATACTATATAAATCCATTTATGCATTTATGTAATATTTCTTAAATGACAAAATTATGGATATGGAGAACACATTAATAGGAGGGACAGAAAGAGGGAGGAAGTGGAACTACAAAAGGGCAACAGGAGGGATCCTTGTGGGAATGAAAGTGTTTTGTGTTTTGACTGTGTGTGTGTGTGTGTGTGTGTGTGTGTGTGTGTGTGTGTGTATAAAGGTAAATTTAAAACTATAAAACTTCCAGAAGAAAATCTTTGTGATTTTGTGTCTTAGTCTGTTCAATATGCTATAACAAAGTATCATAAACAGGTGGCTCATAAACATCAGAGGTTTATTACTCACAGTTCTGGAGGGTGCAGGTCCAAGATGAAGATCCCAGCAGATTCAGTGTCTGGTGAAGGCACACTCTCTAGAGAGCCATCTTCTCACTGTGATCTCACAAGGAGGAAGGGATCTCCTTCATAAGGGCATGAACCCCATGCATGAGGGCAGCCACAACGTAATCACCTCCCATAGGCCTCACCTTCTAATGCCCTCCCTGAAGGGTTAGGATATCAACATCTGACTTCAGGATGGACATCATGTTCATTCCATTGCACTTTGAGTTAGGCAAACATTTCTAAGCTTGGATGACACAAAGAACAATCCATAAAAGAACAAACCTACGAACTTGACTTTATCAAAAGTAAAACTTCAGCTCTTCCAGGCATTGTTCATAGAAAAACAAGCCACAATCTGGAGCAAAAGATCTCAAAGCACATATCTGAAAAAGGACTTGTGTCCAAAAATATTTTATGTATGTTAATGTATATTTTATACATATATAATATACATATTTATATAGATACATCCCAAAATTCTTAAAACAAGTCTAATTTTTTTAAATGAGTAAAAGACTTAAACATATCACCAAAGATGATATATATGACATTCACATAAAAGATGTACAATATCATTGATTATGAGAGAATTACAAGTTAATCTTATGATGAGATGCCACTACCTATTAGAATGGCTAAATTAAAAAGACTGAGCATATCAAGTGCTAACAGGGACACAGGAGAATTAGAACTCTCATACTCCACTGGTAGAATGCAAAATGAAAGGCAGTTTGGCAGTCTCTGGAAAAGTTAAACATATGCCTGCCACCTGACAACTACCCACTCCAAGGTATTTACCCAAAAGAAAGGGAAGTATACACTCATACCAAGACCTATCCATGAATATTTATAACAACTTTATTAATAAAAGCCCCAAATTGGGAATAGTCTAGTGTTCAGATAAATAAACAAATCATGGTTCTCCATAGAATGCAATACTGCTCAGCAATAAAAATAAGAAGGAATTATTGATACATATAACATGGATGAATCTCAGAATAATCATTCTGAATGAAAAAATAAGCCAGCAAAAAAAACCAAGAAACACAAAAATCTCTGCCAGCCACTATTTCAACAGGAAATTAATATCCAGAATATCTAAAGAACTCAAAAAGCCTAACACACACACACCAAAAAAGAAAACTAATAACTAAATCAATAAATGAGCCAATGATCTAAAAAGACATTTCTCAAAAGAAAACAACTGGCCAACAAATATATGAAAAAAATGTTCAACATTCCTGGCAATCAGGGACATGTAAATCAAAACTACTCACTCCAATTAGAATGGCAATCATCAAGAATATAAATAAAAATAATTGCTAATGAGAGTATGGGGGAAATGGCACATGCCTGCAATGTTGGTAGGATTGCAAATTAGCACGATCACTCTGGAGTATGGAGATTCCTCAAAAGACTAGGTATGGAACTAGTATACAAGCCAGCTACCCTACTCCATGGCAATTATACAAAAGAATGAAAATCAGCATGTTATAGTGACACATGCCTACCACAGTTTATAACAGCACAATTCACAATAGCCAAGTTATAGAACCAGCCTAGGTGCCCATCAATAGAGGGACAGATAGAGAAAATGTGGTACGTATACACAACGGAGTTCTACTCAGTCATAAAGAATGAAATTATGTCACTTGCTGGCAAATGGATAAACTAGAACACATCATGCTCAGTGAAATAAGTCAGATTCAGAAAGTCAAGGCCCGAGGTTTTCTCTCATATGCGGAAGCTAGAGAGAAAGGGAAAAATAAGAATTAAAAGGGGGAGTGGAGTCACACAAAAATAAAAGACCAATAGGGTAGAGGAAGGGGATAGAGAAGGAAGGAGGAGAGGAGGGCATGGGGAAGGGCTGGGGAATGAAACCTACCAAATTATGCTGTGTCCATGTGTGACTATGCCACAGTGAAGCCTACACAGATCGCATGTATATAAAATGCACCAATTAATAATAGAAGTGAGATCACTAAAGTACAGCAAGTGGATGAGAGGGTGGGGAGGGGAGAAAAGAGGGAGAGATAGACCAGATTACAGCTACTACTATGTGTAATCATAATGCACCAATAAAAATCAGTAAAAAAAATACAGCATGCCATATGAGTCCATTGATATAAAACCCTATAAAATGCAAACAAATCTATAGCAAAGAAGAGTAATGGTTACTGGGGAGATGGAAGGGAAGGGAGAGACTGAAGGAAAGGACATTGGGAAATTTCTAGAAGGTTGGGTAAGTTATGATGGTTTCAAAGATGTATGCGTTCATCAAATTTATCAAGTAAATTACACATATTTAATATGTAAAGTTTGATATCAATTATAACTCAAAGTTTAGAAAAATAAAAGATTTTTCATTAAAGTATTTTATTCATTTTAAAATTTTAGAATGTTAGACGCTTTTCAGTTTTTATTTTTAATGGGGTGAACATTGATGGACACCCTCAAACAAAAGCTCTTAGAAGTCCTCAACTCTGAAGAGCATAAGGAGTCTTCCCACAAAGTAGCTCGCACACAGCCATGCCGGGGTTGGAGACCCTGGCCTTTCCATTTCTCTCAGCATTGGCAGCCCATTGGCACAAAGTAGGTATGAGGCAGGTCCCCTGCAACACCTCCAGAGTGAGCGCCGGAACCCCCCAGCCATCCTGAGTCATTCCATCACCCCCACTGGCTGGGTAAGACTAGGAAACCCATCTCCCATGGTAAAGAAAAGACGATCTTTGAATCCATGTCCCCCAAGTCCCGGCCCTCCTGGGGGCCCATTGTGTACCACGTTTCTGGAAATTTCTCCCCACGGCTTCCTCGAGCCAAATGGAGTATCCTAGAGTGGAGCCAGATCCCTGCCCAGGCCAGCAACGGGCATTACAATATGCCAGCCATGGCAGCTTTAAAGGACGCTGGGACAACGAAGGAAAAGAAGCCTGAGCAAAACGTCCCATGGCCCAGGAGCCCTGCAGGGTCCCGATCGTCCTCCCTGTGCTCTGGAGCACAGCTCTCCTGCATGGCCACCCCCTCGCAGGGCACAGTCCTCCACAGACAATACCAGGAGCAGCGTCCCTTGCTTCCAGGGCTGAAGTGCTCCCAGATAAGCTGCATCCAACAAAGAGGGCCATCAGCTGCGACGTGTGCTGCCCTCCTGCCACAGGCCAAGAATGAATAGGACGCGGAGGCATCTAGGATTACAAGGCTGTGTCCTTTAAAGTGACTCTGGGGCCGCAGATCTGGAGAGCAAATTGTCCACTCTGAGTAAGCTCTTAACCCTGTAGATGGGGAGCAGGGAGACCTCTCCCATGGCACGCCAGGCCGGCTTGTCCCCAGTTGCATGGCCTTGTGCCTGTCTTAAAACCTGTAAAACATGACCAATGCTAGACTGCTGTGCTCCTGATGGCCTCATGTCCCAGGTCGGTGGACTCTGACGCCCACCTTCCACCTTACCCCTGGCCCCAGCTGTCAGCTCCCCACAGCTGTGGCAGGTAAAGGACGTACCTGTTAGAGCTGTGCTAAGAGGTGTCTTCACTGGCCGGGCTTTGGCCACCCCCACCTGGACTTCCCTGAGATGGGGAGTCTCTGGGAGGGGAATTTGGCTCTACAAAAACTCATGGCATTTATACCCAGGATGACGGTCGGAGAAAGAAAACCAAAAACAAACCGAGTTTTGGCGGTGGGCTACTCTGCCTCCACGGAGCCCATCCACACGTCCCCTCAATCTGACACCAGCCAGCAGCAGAAGATCCAGAGGACATATCCTTGTCTGGTGGGCTAAGATCAAGGGCCAGGATCCCATGTTTAGGAGGAAGGATGGGGTGGAAGGTGGGGAGAGTGAAGCAGTACATGAAGAAAATTAGACCAACAGTTACCTGGGGAGAGTGGCTTGGTCATGTTCCCAAGGTGCCCTCTCAGACAGTCATAGGGGCAAAGCAGCCCCTGGAGGCTTGTTAGAAACACCAGTCCTCAGCCCACTGCAGACATGCCGAATGGAAGTCTGGACATGGACCCACCACCTCTATTTAACCCGCCCCCCAGCTCGAGTTGGTGCATGGGCAGTGGGGCCCAGCCTTGACGCTCCTGGGGAGACAATGACTGGGCATCTCCCACCAGAGCTGCTGATTTCCTGGATTGATTGACATGGTTGGCCTGGGCAATAGTCTAGGCACTACAACTTCAAGCCCAGCTGCATGTGAGGTTCCTAGGGACTTTCTGAGAAACACCTGTTCCAGGTGCTCTCCTCTGGCTCAAACGGAGCCTCCAGGGAAGCCAAAGGATGCTAACAGGTGCTAACAGGTGCCTTCTGCCCATGGGATTCCAAGGTACTTGCTGGTTTAAGAACCACTACTGTAGGCACCGGGTGCAGTGGCACACGCCTATAATCCCAGCACTTTGGGAGGCTGAGACAGGAGAATCGCGAGTTCAAAGCCAGCCTCAGCAACGGCGAGGCGCTAAGCAACTCAATGAGACCCTATCTCTACATAAAACCCCAAATAGGGCTGGGGATGTGGCTCAGTGGTTGAGTGCCCCTGAGTTCAATCCCCAGTACCAAAAAAACAAAAACAAAACCAAACCACTACTGTAGAAGTTGTCCAAAAGATCCATTCTTCCCAGCCTTGCCAAGGAGGCCCCAGCTTCTAGTATCACCCCGACTCCACTCAACCAACATGATGGGACATTCACTTGGTCACTTGACAAACAGCATGTCACACGCCTACTCTGCCCCATGTACCCATCTCTTAAAACATGCAAAATAAGTTGGCCACATGTTACAAGGAGAGAGTGAGAAGACGGGGACAATAAGACAAGCTTGGGGTAAGGGTAAGGAACAACGACATAGGTGACTTTTTTTAAATCCAATGGGGAAAATAAAATCAGGTGCATCAGTCAGGACTCTCTTTGGAAATACCCAGGAAGATCTGCCCGCAAGAACAATAAGCATGCTTCCCTTCCCACGCCACCCCTGCCCCACTTATTCCCGAGGAGGTTAAACAAACAATTTGTTTTGTCTTTTGAAAAGGGTTGTAGAAATCCATCACCAGGAGAAAAAAATTAAAGCACAGTAAGCCAGCTGAGATGCTTCCAAGAAAGATAAAGCCAGTGGATGAGGATGGAGAGGAGAGTGGTGAGAGCAGCCTGCCAGCTCAGCAGCCGAGGCCAGGAGGGCGAGGCCCCAGGGCAGCCACGAGAGCCAGAGAAGAGCTGGCTGCCCGAGCGCACCGAGTCAACAGCGCGGGAGTCTTGCTCTGGACACAGTCCTGGGCTCTCGCCGGCCTAATAAATAGGTGTATTGTAATTTCTTGTTTCTATGCCACTCTCCTCCACTAGACGCTGGGCTCCTGAAGGCTGGGACTCCTGTCACCTCGCCCCTGGCTCCCGGCATCTGGCACAGACCACCTGGCAAGTGACCCAACAAGACATTTTCTGAAGCCTTACATAAAACAGCCTATTCTTCAGGGGAGATGGTGAAAGTTACATAAAATCCTGCCGAAGTTCACGTGTGCTTGGACAGCAGAGGCAGAACAGGTAACTGCATTATCAGAAAGATCGACACTGCCCTATCAAGCAGGTAGCGGGTGAATAGTGTCCATCTGCCACCTCAGAATGTGACCTTATTTAGAAATAGGGTCTTTGCAGATGTTAGGAAAATAGGGATCAAGATGAAGGTGTGCTGGAGTAGGTGGAGCCGCGACCCAGTGAGATTGACCTTATCAGAGACAGAAAAGGACACTCAGAGACACAGGCAAGCCCCAGGAAGAGAGGCTTAGGCACGAGGGGTGCTGCCATCAGCCAGGAGGCACCTGGGCCTGCAGGGGCTGGAAGAGGCCAGGAAGGATCCTCCCCTCCAGCCTTAGAGAGAGCCTAGTGCTGACAACATCTTAGTCTCCAACTCCTAAGCCCCCAGAATTGTGTAACAATGAGAAAGTTTTCATCATTTAAAGTCAGGACAAGTTGGTAACAATTTGTTATGGAGGCCTCAGGAAACGAGTACAAGCTGTCCACACATTTGGAGTTCAGCCCTCACGATACCCCTGAGAGGGACGCATTGGTGTGCACGATTTGCAGGTGAGGAAGAGAACTGGGTAGCCAAGGGTGTCACTCAAGTTGACATCGTCAGGAATAGAAATCCAAGAGCCCCTGCATTTCCACCACAGTGGAAAACACTTCCCAAGAAAGGGAAAGAAACACTGAGAATACAACAAGGACGGACAGATGGAACCCAGCCCATAGGTGGGAGCCCTGGGGACAGACCGCATTGCACTGCTCTGACTGCTGTGGACCTGGCTGCATGCAGACGCGCTTCTGGGGAGAACATGGCCTGAGCCATTTCTGCAGGACTCTGGCGTTTATGAGGAAAGCTTCACCTCTCCAACTACAAAGACCGGGAGAGACAGGATGAATAATCAAAAGGAGCACATGAAAGGGGGAAGCACATATGCTAGCCATAATGTGCTATTTCTACTTAAAGAAAAAGAAAAAAGAGTGCACATTTTTCTGGAGTAAATGTCTCCTGATTCTGTTTTAAGATGATAGTAAAAAGCTACTTGCATCTGACACAGGCATGTTAAGATCTTAAGAAAGCAAGAACATAATAAGGGAGACATTAAAAAAAAACTTTTCTTAGTTCTTGCTCTTGTTGGCACTTTCTTTGAAGGATATTTAAAGTGGCTGGAGCACTGGAAAACACGGGCTTCCATATTTGGAATTCCTCTTTTTATTCTCCACAATAGAAAATGCTTAAAACTAGAAGTGACATCCCTACTTACCCCTGAGGTTGTCTTGAAAGTTTTAAAGCTCCTGAAATATAATGGAAGAAAGAAGACAAAATAATCCCTGTTGTCAAAGAACCTTCTTCCCCGCCTCCCCATCTGTGCATGAAACTGGAGAATCCTCCGTTTAGCCTTCGGGATACAGTGGGTGGCAGAGCCAGAGGACCGGTGACTTCCAACCTCGGTCAGCGCACAGCAGAGGCGACCGTGAAAGGCTTATTATTTTAAAACATCCATTTAAATTGTAATTCTGTATGCCTGAACATCCCTTTCCCCCTCAGCCCTCAGCATATACCAACTCTCACCTCTTCCAGGAAGTCGTCCATGGTTGTGGGAGCCCTCACAGGAGTGGACCGTCATGGACAGCAGAGAGAGCAGGAGTGTGGAGGAAGAAGGCTTGCAGATCTAGCAAAGAGGAGCACGGGATGCCCACTTAAATTCAAAATTTATATACCATACATCAAATGCTTTATAAGTATTGGCATATCCCAAATAATACTTGGGACACACCTGTTTTTCAGAAAATTATTTGTCTGAAATTCAAATTTAATTGGGTATCTGTATTTTTATTCACAAAATCTGGTACCCCTTCTTGGGGGTTTGGATTTGGATGTTGATTCTGCTACCAATTATGCAAACGGGGGCAGGGTAGACACCCTCTCTGAGAGTCAGTCTCATTTGCTGTAAGATGTGGACAACTCCACACCAACCTACAGGGTCATGCCCAGCCACCAAAACAGGACGGCCGGATGGCAGGGGTCCTCAAACTCAGTCCTCCCAGCTGCATTTCTTGCTGCCCATTCTCTTTTTTTTTTTTTTTGTACGAGGGATTGAACTTGGGGACACTTGACCACTGAGCCACATCTCCAGCCCTATTTTGTGTTTTATGTAGAGACAGGGTCTCACTGAGTTGCTTTGTGCCTCGCCATTGCTGAGGCTGGCTTTGAACTCGCAATTCTCCCGTCTCAGCCTCCCAAAGTGCTGAGATTACAGGCTTGCGCCACTGCGTCCAGCACTTGCTGCCCATTCTTGACACTGGCAATGACAGGGTCCTTAGAGTCCTGCAGGCACCATGCTCTCCCTACCTCTGCTTCTGTGCATGTGGTCACATTTGCCTAAAATATCTCCCTACCCACAGCACATGAGTGCACATGCACACTCATGCTTACACACGCACACTCACACACATCTCCACCCCACCCTTCGCTGGGCTAACCTCTGTGGATCCTTCAAGTTCCTCTGGCCTCAGTTCCTCCAGAAGTCTCCCCAGCTTCACTCCTCCCCCTGCACAGGGGCTAGAGATCCCCCTCCACCCTCCACACCCTGCGCTTTGCCTGCTGCTCTGTAGGACACTCTCCTACATCAGCAGACTCAGTCCTCTGTCTCCACTCCAAGGAGTCTCTGGACTTCCTGTTCCAATGTTCTCTGGGTCATTATTATTACTTTTTTTTTTTTGGTACTGGAGATTGAACTCAGGGGCACTCAACCACTGAGCCACATCCCTAACCCTATCTTGTGTTTTATGTAGAGACAGGGTCTCACTGAGTTGCTTAGCGACTCGCCGTTGATGAGGCTGGCTTTGAACTTGAGATTCTCCTGTCTCAGCCTCCCCAAGTGCTGGGATTACAGGCATGCGCCACCGCGCCTGGCTCTCTGGGTCATTCTTAAGACCATCTCTGTCCAGGAATTCACATGGAATGGGCACTGAAATAGTGTTTGATAGTGATTGTAAATAGAGAAACATTCATAAACATTTTGATCAACAATGTCAAGTTCAAGTACACAGTCAGGTATAAATGTGGTGGTCAAATGTCCAGGGGCACACAGACAAGGGCTTTGCCTTGCCAGATGGAGTCTCTGACTCAACCAGAGACCCCACCACTTCCCCCAAATTGGGCAGGAGGCAGGAGCAAAGCTAAGTGCCTGACTGAAGGCCCAGGAGAGGAAGCAACATGGCCAGACCTCGTGAGGGAAAGGACACAACAGAAAGGCCATGCCCGCGGGGTTCGGAGGCACCCCGCACTCCCGCAAGCCCTGCCCCATCCTCAGGAGCCAGCTCAAAAGGCAGCCAGGGCTCACATGCCCCCGGAACCTGCATGCCTAGCACTCAGGGCGGGAGGGACACTGCAGGCAGCCACACTTCAACTCACACACAGGCCACAAGCTCCCAGCCCAGCACGCAGTGCCCTCCAGCCTCCACTCTCTACCTGCTCACAGTCAGGTGACCTCCCGCCCCACCCCCACAACCCAGAGCACTAGGTGACCTGGGATGGAATGACAGCTGGGAAGAGCAGGGAGGGCATTTCCGTGTGCAGCATGGACACAGCTGTTGAAAAGACCCACTGTGGCCTGATCTGACCTGTCAGAGAACAGGGAGACAGACTAGCGTGCAGGGAGTTCTTGCCATGGAGGCAGGTGATAATATGCAGGTCACTTCGGGCCGCTGATTCATTCAATCTCAAAGCAACTCCGTGGGGCAGGAGAGGCCCTTCCAGGTGACCAGCAGGTCAAGGTGACCTAGGTAGTAGCAATGCCAGAGCTGGGAAGTGAGTTCTGACCATGCCCCTCTAACCCCTCCATCCCTGGCCCTCACCACACAGGATGTTTCCTTGCCCAGCTTGAAACTCCAAATCCCTGGGAGTGGGAGGTGCCTGGCCAATCCCTCTGCCAAACAGAAGTTTTTCCTACTCAGGTTTTAAATGCCATCACAAAAGGAGCCTGAAGCACTTCACTGACACTAGGGAGTCTCAGGAGTCAGGAGAGTCTGGGGGAGGTGGCTACCACAGGCTTCCCCCTGGGCTCGGCAGGTGTCTGCTAGCCCTGGCAGGATCCAAGGGAAGGGGGCTGATTCCAGGGGCTCAAGGAGAGGTAAGTCCCAGCCCTCCTTCCAGCTCTCCCCTGAGGCCCCTGGCCAGGACAGCTGGGAGGCCTTCTCTAGCCCATCTTGGCACAAAGCCATTGCCACCATTCTGGTCAAAACCATGTCTTTCCCAAAGAATTAGTATTTTCAAATGTGAACTGGTAAGCATTTATGAGTTATGTATTCTAAATTCTTCAAACGGACTTGGTTTTGACTTTATCATACACAAATTCTGATTTTGGAGACAGCAAATCAGGCTTTTCCTCCCAGCCTCACCCTGCCCTGCCTGCCCAGCAGAACTCCACCTTCTCCAGGGGCAGTGCTGGCTTTGGGACAGTGCCTCAAGGAGTTCCAGAGGGTCTTCCGCCTGTCACTATCACCGGCAGCCCCTTCCAAACTCTCTGGGCTAAGACAGATGACTGATATCTTCCTGAAATAATGCTAGCCCTGCACATCTGCTACGTGAAATCTCAGGAAGACCCAAACGCCTGCTTTGGTGGTACATCCAGACTGGCCCCTGGAGCCCACTTTCTATGGGCCCTCCCACACTGAATACTGGAGGGGCCACTGCTCAGTCCAAATCCACCCTTTCCTCTATAATCCCAGTGGTTACCCCAACTCTTCCTCCAACTCCCCCAACTCCTCCAGATACACGACAGACACATCCCATCTCCATGGCACACAGCAAACGCAGGTCTGCATGTCTGTGACTGCGAAGCGTGTGAGGCAAGGCTGAGAGCCAACACGCGAAGTCAGCGTCACAGGGAGAAATCAAATGCTGTGGCAGACGGAATTCCAAGATGGCCCCATGTTCCTGGACCTGGCATCCATGCCCTGCGTAGCCCCTCCCCTTGAGTGCAGGTGGGAATAGCAACTCTAATGAAATAGTCACTCTCTGAAGTTACATTACCTAGCAAGGGGATGGGACTGGCACCCTTCCCATGACAATCCTCTGAGACTCCCTCCTCCCAGACTGGAGGGAGACACTCGTTTGCGGGCCTTGAAGAAGTTAGCGTCTGCAGTACAGACGGAGCAGCAAAGCGGCCCCATGGGAGGCTCTGCAGTGGCTCTAAGATCTGAGAATGGCCCCCACCCACAGCCAGCAGGAAAGCCAACCGAGGGGCTGGCTTCTGCCAGTAACCATGGGAGCATGGAGGGCCCAGCGCTCAGGAGAGAGGCCTGAGTCAGAGCCTCATGAAACCCTGAGCGGAGGTCTTGCTGCGCCCTGCCCACCGCAGACCACTGGGCGGTAACAGACGTGTGCGGTTCCCAGCGGCCCAGCGCGTGGCCGTGTGTCGTAGCCCAGTAGAAAACTAAGACAAAGGCAAACTCAGCATTTGTAGTGTGAAAGGACCTGAAGGATGTTGCCCAAACTTCTGCCTCCCGCAGCCTGTGTTCACTTTCCCATGGACGCCGCCGGGGTGACTAATGAAGTCTGCAGAAGGTGAGTACCAGAGGGCCATTTGCCCCCAGCAGCACCTCAAAAGTCAGAGCTTGCTGCACTAACCATCTGGGGTGTTTGAAGTCCAAAATAAACAAAACAACGTTGCAACTGCTCTTCAGGGGAAGACGGGCCTCTCTGTGTCACCCTGATGTCATGAGGTATTTCTCCCCCTAGGGTGAGTCCCACGTTCTGGAAGACACGGGAGGGAAGGGACACTCCTTCCAGCAGCTCACAGGAGGGTCTTCAGTGGCTTCTGCCAGACACACCCTAGGCCTGTGACAGTTTTCCAGGAAAGAGGCATCTTCATTTCATGCTAAAGTGTGACAGAGTCACAAACAGGACAGCTGTCTGTCCTTGTCACACTAAAATGTTCACCGCTACAGTTCTCTGTTACGTCACACACTTGTCCTCCCGACCACTGGACAGTAAACCACAAGCTGTGCGCCCTGCACCCACTCATACACTTCCGAGGCGTGAACTTAAATTACGTACACCAGAGGCTGGCGAGTCTCAACGGGTCTGCGTTCCATCTGTACATGGCTGTGGTCACCACGCAACATAACGTAAAAGCTCCAAGAAAAATGGCACAACACAGAAAAAGGAAGCTGATGGCGAATGCTTGTGATGCACGTTAAAAATGTGTGTGGTTGAGCGTGTGTATGTGTTTAAAAAAGAGGCATTTTAAAGAGAAAACAGACGCTATAAAGAACCCGAAGGGGCAGGGAAACATGGCCAGGTTTTCCAACTCCACATTCATTTGCCCTCTGGGAATAGCCTCTGATTTCTCTTGGAAAAGAGGCTCTTCCTGTTCCCAGCCTAGGGACTGGCAGGTGAGTTGATTCTACCTGTGCAGCAGGGAAAGGCCTGAATTGAAGCATCCCATTTCCTGGGAACTCCTAGCCCAGTTACATCCATGGAAATAATGAGTCTTCCTGAGACTTTTGGAGAAACTAGCCCTTTTGCAGCTGGACTAGGACAACAGAGGTGGTAGCCCAAAACTGATAGAAGCCTGGTTGCTGCTGCTTGGAGCTGGAACACAAAATCAACTCCAAGATCAGAACTGAGGGGCATGGAGGAGCCAAGACTTAATGACATAATTTGGGTCCTGGATCAAGCTATACCTGAAACACATTTCCCACCTTTCGCTGACTGGGTTAGTGTGTGCCTTTCATTGATTTTTTTAGTCATTTGCAGTCAAATTGTCTCTTATTGGGATAAGTTCCTTTAGTATTTTAAATAATACTTTGTTGCATCTTATGGGCCTATCATTGATTTGTGGCTAAAGGATTAATCAAGGTCTGAGGACACACCTTCCATGTACATTAGAGTTGACTCAGAGAATTAGTCAATCTTCCCTTGATTTGTTCTTTACTAATTAGCAATCCTTTATTAGGAATACTTTCAGCTACAAGTAAAAGAATAGCCAACTGAAAGTAGCTCACGTTATTAGTCTCCCATTAAAATTGGGCTAGAGATTAGCCCACCAGGGTTGATTAAGCAACTCAACAATGCCACTAAGTTGCTCAGCTCTCTCTGTCCTTCTGGTCTGTCATCCTTACATGTCATCCTCAAGGTCACAAGACTGCTCTAGCACCAGACATCATGTCCCCACATGACAGTGTCTCATCTGAGCAGGAAGACCAAGCAAAAAATCTTTCTCCTTATAATACTCTCTACTTTTTCTGATCAGGAAGTAAAATCTTTCCCCAAAATTACCCACCTCACATCATTAGCCAGGACTGAGTTATAGGGTCCCTCATAAACCACTCACTAGCAAAAACGATGGAATTTCCATGACAAGCTTAGACCTTAGTTGGAGGAGGAGAGAGAGCTCTGGGGAGGTATCTACCAAAGATTTCATTAACCTACCTTCTTGGAACCAGGACTTGCAAGAAGAAAAAACACCAGGCAAGTGAATTCCAGTGTTACCCAAGTCAAGCACAGCCCTTAAAGTGAGATCAGAATGAGCCAGAGGGAAAGGCACCAGTGTTAAAAACTATATTTGGATCCCCTAGAGCTGGGAAAGACAAGCAAAAGCCCAAGGGCTGGGTCTGGCCTATGCACAACTTTATGTGCCCCTGGCAAAGAATTCTAAAAATACAGACTTTTGACAGTCACCTATTTTAAATAGCAAACTCCACATTTATCATCTCTACTCTTTCCTTGCTACATATTAATTTTTCATGACAAGGAAAGAATAACAAATGTGGTTTTCTTTCACAGAACAAGTAAAGGTGACATTGGAAACTTGGAGCTCGCATTTCCCGGCTGTGTGGCCATGGCGAGCCAGGCGTCTTCTCTGTGCCTCTGTTTTCTTATCTGCGGTGGGAAGATGTTAATAAGACCCACCTCATAGACATCAGCTGCAGCCCAACACAAGTCAATTCAGTTATTTCCAATTCGTTGTTTCTTGGGGGAACTAGCAGTTCCTTGTACGTCCTTCTGGGTTATAAGGCAAGCTAGTCTCAGACTGATCCCTGCCCCAGATACAAACATTTATTTGAAAGCTGGCAGAAAAAGTCACCCAACCTACTTTATAAATTTGAGAGACTCTTAGCTGTCCCTCTTTTAGGTACTTCCACTGCACTTGCATGAAAGGCTTAGTCCAAGTCAATGTTACGATATCTAAGATTTGGAAGCAGGCAGCAAGAAAGCACTGGCTGGACTGGATTAGTCCAAAATGGAGTTTGGAGCATTTAAAGGGTATGAACCATTCACCCTATAGATTCTTCTTCCTGATCATGCAATGGGGAGATGCCTGTAAAATACCGTGAACCAATCCACACACAATGAACACATAATTCATCAACGTGAAATAATTTCTCTCATCTGTTATGCTATTAAGAAAGCCTCGGGTCTTAACTGTAGATGAAAACCTAAAGCCCTTCAGTAGCTACCTCCAGAGAGTTCCCTTTGGAATAATCTTTCCAATGCTAGCCGATCTCCTCTGGGTGGCCACTGGCGTGTCATATGAGGTAAGAGATGGAAATGCTCAGGACAGTCACTGGCAAACAGGAAGTGCTCAGTACATGTTGAGTAGTACTCATACCAAAAGCCAAAAGTGCATGCCTGCTCCTTCTCACTTGAGGGAATTATGCTGCAAGAAGACACGAGACTCTTGGGTCAAAGACCAAGAGCTTTCTCACTCACAGCGCAGCAGGTATCAGGAGCTCCAAGCAGACCTGCCTAGCGGTAGGTAGACAGCATCTTTGTTTCACTGGACTATAAACAAACATATTTTCTGGTTCAGAGGAAAGCACTCTCCTTCAAGGCTATTTGTTAAGCACACATCCCTGGAAAGGACGTCTGCAAGAGGGATGCCAGCAGCCTTCCTTCCTGGCTCCTCTCAAGCTTAACAGCTCAACTATGTGCATCATCCTGCTCTCCAAACGGTTTCTTTTAATACTCATGCTTCTCGTCACCAGTCTACAAACCCCCAGTTCATCTCTTCTCTTCCCTTCCCACCACCTCCCCCTGTGGGGACCTTTGCTACCTGTATTCTGAAGGCTCCTGCACGCTCCTCGTGGTCTCTTCCTGATCCACCTTCCCCAGGCTGTCTCCTAAGAACACAGCTCAGACTGTTGTTCCCCAAACACTGCGCATCAGTGAAACCCTAACTCCTTCAAGACGTTGTGTTTCTTATTAAATAACAAGTATCTTGAAGAGAGGGAAACAGGGTCTTTCTCTCTCTCTAGCACTTAGTGATAAATATGCATAGATTACATTGCATAATGGATTTCTTAGCTGTCCTGTCTCTAAATATAAAAGACAGTAAGTGTTCGCCAAACTGGGGAGAAGTTAGAAGGGGAGATAAGCAAGCAGGAATAAGCTATTCAACAGCAAATTTCCCTTTTTATAGTGTTTTGTTTCGTTTAGGAGGCAGGTGTTTGTACTTTGGAGTCTTGATCTTTTGTTTTTTAGATAGATACAGAAACCTGTGTTCAAGCAAAATCTGCATCAGACACCCAAAATGTAGGACTGCCCCATGGAGGGCAAGGGACTCTGACTTGGCATCCCCTTCCTGTGGTTTCTGGTGAGGGGAGAAGGGCTGCCTGCACCCATAGGACCAAAGAACTGAAACCCTGCACTCAAAGAAAAGGTGCCTCCAATGTGAGATGACTGATCCTGAACTCAGCATGGTCTGCAAGCGTGGCTGTGCTTTCAGGGCTGAGATTTTAACTCAAGTCCAGTCTTTTTTTAAATGCAAGACATATGGATCGAGTACAAGGAGAGCCGCACTGCTCCTTTTTAAGTAATCCTCACCAGCTATGACAGATGACCCCGTGACCCCTGCTGATCCTGTTACCAAGGTCAGCTCACACATCATTAGAAGGAGTCCCTTCAAGTCATGGGCACTTTCCTCTGAAGACCCAATGTTCTTTTGCCGTTAGCATCATGTGTGGTTCAGAATCCTCTGGGCTTACTGGAATTTCTCCAAATCATTTGATGTCTCAGGAATACTTTGTAAAGAGTAGAATTTAAATGACAGCTTCAGGAGGCAATGGCCTGTACCTGGTTCTCCTCCCCATAGCCCCGGTCATGCGCCACCTAAAGCAGCCAGGCCTGCCATGCTGAAGCAGGCTGTCAGCTCCCATCTGAGGAAAGACAACCAGCTCAGCCACTGCCCAACCCCGTGGCCCACATCAAAGCCAAAGAACAACTGGCTGGATCACTAAAGCAGACTTGTGCTGGAGCTGGCTCGCAACAGCTCAAGGGAACACGTTCTGCAGATCCCTTTCCAACCGTGTTCTGCAACATCGCTTTAGTAGCTTGAAGGTAGTGTTTACACCATGGAAATCGGCAATCGCCATCAGTCCAGATTCTCCCACTCCATCCCCAAAGCCAGTTGTTAGCACTTACCAGAACACCACTGTCTATTTGGTAACTAGCTTTAGCTCTTACCTCTCGTGCTTCATCAACACTGATAAATAGAAACTCAAACAGCCCATAATCTTTGCTTTGCTGCAGCTACAGTAAAACTTTCATGAGTCCCAACAAATTAAAGAAGCATCATCTCTCCTGTTGAGGGCTTGGACCGCCTTCCTTTTATCAAGCTGCCCTCTAGAACCCTCTCTCATTTCATCCATTAGGGCACTTCCTAAGGCTTTCCCCTCAAAATGTGCAATAAAACAAACTAGTCTTTATTGCTGCCTCTCTCCAGGCCCCTTTGAAATTACATTTTCCAGTCTACAGCCCTCTCCTCCGCCCTGAGGAAGCTTTGAGAGGAGCGCCAGGTTTGATCAGGTTTCACTGGGTGTTTGCGTTTGCAGTCGTGCGTGGACTTACACTCAAGCACGACTTTGCTTTACGTCTCTTAAAATCCTCCAAACTTTTCTAAGGGGTTGAGAACCCCTCAGGAGGTTACATTGCTCAATGAATTCCCAGCCCCTGTGACTCTGCTTTGTGCAAACCGAGAACACGGGGCAAACTTGAGTGTGTACCTGAACTCATAGTCCATACCTGGGGCCTTACAACTGCAGATCTATGGGCCTTCTGCACTGCTGAGCTGCAGGAGGACAGCCAGATTGAGGCCACTGTCACTGAAGAGGTTATTTAAAATTTTACTGTTTTAAAATTATTCCTGAGTGTGTTAGTTCACTTTGCATCACTGTAACTAAAATACCTGACAAGAACAACTTAGAGGAGAAGTGTGTTTGGGGTTCATGGCTTCAGAGATTCAGTCCATGCTTGACCGACTCCATCGCTCTAAGCCTGAAGTGAGGTGAGGCATCATGGCCAAAGGTCACAGCAGAAGAAAGCTGTTCAGTGCATAGAAGCTGAAAAGCAAAGAGAGAGCAAGGGGAAGGGGCTTCGGCAAGATGCACCCGGCTAGGGTTCCCCAGAGATCCACCTCCAGCCAGGCCCCACCTGCCTACAGTCACCACCCACTAGTCTATTCAAGCTAGGATGGACTGACTAGGTCACTGCTCACCTCAGAATATTCCTGCACTAACAAGAGCTTTTGGGGGACACCTCATACCCAAAGCCTCACACTGAGGAATTGAATGCTGTGGGGAAATTCCAGTAGGAAGGAGAAGCTCTAGGGGTGGCGGTGTACCTATAATCCCAGAGACTTGAGAAGCTGAGGTGAGAGGATCACAAATTCAAGGCCAGACTGAGAAGTAGCAGCACCCATAGTCAAGAGGTAGGAACTCAGGTCTCAGGTGCTGAGTCGGGTATCCTTCGTGCCTTGTAACACCAGGGACTTGGGGTCCTCTACCAGTGAACACGCAGCCCCTCAGCCTGTTGGGAAACCATTCTAATCTGTAACTTGCATTTTTCTAGAAACAGGATGTTCCTTTTGACTGTCGCCATCCTGATGTTCAGCCTTTCACAGAGCTGTAAAGAAGACAAGTGATGTCTGCCTCACCACCCTCTCCCCGATTCCCTCCTGCTGCCCTTTCTGCCCACTGTCACCACTTCCACAGGGTCCTCCTAGTGTCGTCTGATCCTTCCTTAGGTAGTGGCCCAGGAGTGCATAAACACATGCTCCTTAGGTAGACACTCCTGGTGACCAGAGACTCTTTACAGCCCTGGAAAGGAGCTTGGCAGGTGGACTCTGGTCACTAGACAGGCAAATGGGATAACAAAAAGGAGAAACATTTCAGAGCCAGGGACCTCTCTGTACCTAAACCACGCACAAAAAAATAATTAGGAGCTTCAGCCCCATGAGTAACCCTCTCCCGGTGGAAGATGCCACATGGTGAGAATTCTTCAAATTGTAGCAGGGAGGCAATGAAGTGTGTCTCAGTTTATCAGAGCCATCGTCCCAGTATACTTTGAGGTCAAAAAGAAACCCTACCTGTTTCCAACCAGCAGGAAGCCATCTGTGACTTCATTTCCAACCAGTAGTTAGAAGTGGAAGTTGCCAGAATGGAGAGGCGGTGAAGGTGGCAGGGGCACGTGTGTACACACACATGCGTATGTGAGCAGGCCTGGGGACATTCTCAGGCACTCAGGCAGGGAGCTGTGGGTGGGCATGACCAGCAGGGACTGAGCTGATGGGTGGATGGAAAGAGACAAAGAAGGCCACTCGCTCCTCAGTGAATCATCAGAAGTTGCTCCAACTGCGTCACCAACTGAAAGAGGTTAGAAACCGCTAATACAGTGAAAGCCGCAGCGAGATGATCCTAAGCCCTGATGGAAACCAGCTTTTCAGTAAAACCTCGTGTATTCATGTGTCTCTGAACAGTATCCAGGCCCATTTTTTCCATTCAGAGAATTTTCAAATCCATTTCCTTTTGCAAATATCATTTAAAATGGGTGCATCGTGTGCATATTATGTGGTACAGGGTCTGGCCGCACGCTTTCCGAATGTGTGTGTGTGTGTGTGTGTGTGTGTGTGTTTTAATTTTAAATCAGGATGCTTGGCCTTTTCTATGCTTGAAGCAACCTTTTACGGGCATAAGTACACAAGCCAAGTCCCAATTTGGCAGCCCCAAGGAGCAGCTTAGCACCATGATGTACCCACCCAGCTGAATTTTGTACCACCGTTAAAAAAAAAAAAGCTCCGTAGCTCAGCACTGAGCTTTGGGATACAAGCAGGAATTTTCTGACCCACGCTGTAACCTCAGAACCACAGTGCCAAGTGCACAGGGAGAGATCAGATACGGAAACTTGGTTGATCATCCTCAGTTGTTAAAAAAATTAGAGCTGTAATGGCCAAAAGAACGATCCTGGCCGGCCCTAAATACCAGTTGCTGCTGAGATGGTTACGAAGAGCTTAGGCAAGCACAGAGTTCCAGTGTTTGACAGTGTTGGCCCAGGGATGTGGAGATCTGCCCATCATGGTTGTATCTATTGTCACTACGTGTTAGAGCTCAGAGGGATTTCTAAAACTGTGTGGACCACAGCAGTTGCCCCCTGGGGAGGGGAGAGGAATGACTGGGAGGGGATCAAAGCGGTGCTGGGTGCTGGCACTACTCCATTTCCATTTCTTGACTTGGGTGGCATTGACACCCACAATTTGTTGAAATTCACATGTTCTGTGCATGTGTATCTGTTACTTTTTAAATATTCTTAAAGAATGATTTAGTCCCAACCTTTCTGCTATGGACCCTGTTGTGCATCTCTCAACATTCATAAGCAGAAGCCCTAATCAGCATTGTGATGTATCTGGAGATCAGGCCTGGGTTAGTCCATCCAGGCTCCTGTGACCAAACACCTCAGGCAGAAATGCATTGCCCACAGTTCTGGATCCTGGAAGTCCAAGGTCAAGTGACTAAGGAGGGCTCACTCTTGCTGCAGGGACAGCACCTTCCTGCTGCAGGTTCTCATGTGGCAGGGGCCAACAGTTCCCTCAGTGTCTTTTATGAGGGCACTAGTCCCATCCATGAAGGCTCTGTCCTCATGACCTAATTTGTTGCCTACTAGAGGCCGGCCTACCTCTTAATTCCAATGGGGATTTGGTTTCAAGATACAAAATTTGGGGAAACACAACCATGAAGGCCCCAGAAGGCTGTTAGGGGGTAGTTAAGGTTGAATGAGGGCAGGGCCCTGATGCAGAGGGAGTGTCTCCATGACAGAGGGTTTTCTCCCTCTCCACACATGCTCAGAGGAAAGGCCACAAGGACACAGCAGCCATGCATGAACCCGGAATACAGCCCTCTCCAGCAACCAGCCCAGCCAGCGCCTTGACATCAGACTTTCCAGCACCGTGAAAGCATAAGTGTCTGTTGTTTAAGTTGCCCAGAATGTGTTGTCATGGCAACCTGAGCAGCCATCTTCACATTATAGGAGGGCAAGACCCACACACCAAGTTATAGGAGCAGACAGAGGATTCTAATTACATATCATCTTTATCAGTTGGGTTCTCTGTCTGACATATTTTTGTAGTTAATACATAGCCTCTGTATTTTGTGGACTGGCTCCATGTTTCCAAGTAGATTGGAAACCATCACTAAGGATGATGCCTAAAGCCTCCTGTCACTCACAAGTTCCTACATACACATAGGTGCACAGTGCTGAGATCATGGTAGATTCTGGCCTACAAACCAGGCTTACCATCCACCACTCACTCTGACTAAGAACAGCGCAGCCCTGTTCCAGGAAAGCCCTCTCTTGCTCTCCAGGTGATCCTCTTCTCATTCTCACTTTCTGGTCTCCTGCCTTAAACAGCTGCTGGTGGCTCCTTTGGCTTGGGGACAAAAGGGACTTGCTTTGTTCTACTCTCCACCAGCTCTCCTGGGTGGCCTGGCTACCCTGGGTAAAAAACTGCTCACACTGGTCCAAGACCTCCCAGCCCAGCAGAGACCATTTACTCCCATGAGCGGGCAGGGAGGAGGGCAGAGGGAGGGTGGAAGGGGATTCAGTTAAACGACAGATCCAGGAGGACTGAGCTGACTCCGAAGCTAAGCTAAACTGGACAACATCAAGGCTAATTGAGTGAAATGACCAAGAGGCTGGACCACTGGGAAAAGCTGAGTTCTGCCAGCTGCAGGACTGAGGACACAGCGCAGGCTGCTTAAGGAAGCAAGAAAAAAATTATGAGATGGGAACAGGGAGGAGCTGGCTGGCCCAGGGAACCTCAACATCCAGGAGGAGCAAGCTGCATGCACTGTTGGCTGAGGGCAGGAGAGGAGGGCAAACAGGAGAACAGTCCCAGGACTCAGGATCCACCACCTGCACTAGGTTTCTTACTCTGACTTCATCCCAGATTCTTCTCTGCAGTGGGGGATTGGGCTGGATGAACTTAGAGGTCCACCCATCCCTTGGGTCTTAACCCATCTAATATTATATGAATACCATTAGCAACCGCAAAGATGTGCATTCCTAGAAAGCTTTGACCTGATATAGAAAGCACTGTGCCCCAAAAAGGCTAGACTCTTGCAGCGTGAAGAGGTACCTATTTATGTACAATGCAGAAGGCAGCTAGTTGCCTGACACTTGGGATTTGGCCAGGTAAATGGTCTCATATGAACCCACTGATTAGACTTTTGTATATTTGTGCTTTTAGAAACAGGTCACCTGGGCTAGGAAGGTCACTGGGATGCTAGCAGTTCTTAACAGAATTTAAATATTGGCCTTTCACACTGGCCTCTCAGGCATATTCAGGCAAGCGGCTCTAGTCCCTTGAAATGTCAGGATGATAGAAGCCAGGAATTCACATCTGACCTCCACAGAGCCAAAGACCAAGGCCCCAATTTTGGCCTGGGTTCCAACAGTGCAATTCAGCTTCCCCACTAACATTCTAATTGCTAATTCCACTTTCAGTTTTCCCAGCAATGAAATCCACAAACCTTCCATCTCAGAACATTTTTCCACACTGAACTTTATCTTGTGAGGGTTAACAGGTTGGAATCCAAATACAGCAGTTTTATATACCTATCAAGATTTATTATCTATTTATGTCCACATTTGCACCGCCAGAGGTTTAACAGCCTCTGTTTTACCAGAAACCACGCAGACCCAGATACTGTGGTTTTGACAATGTTGATATTGAAAAGAGACATGTTATTTTTCCAGCATTGCTCTGGAATGAAGTGACCACATGTAAATGTGTTTCTTATAAGTTTAGAGGTTACTAAGAATGACAAGGGGTCTCATCCAGCCCCCAACCCCCACTGACCAAACAGGAAGCCATGTCAATATCACATCTTGTCAGTAGCAAAAGCAACCAGACCCTTGCTCCAGAGCAACTTGCACCATGTGGAACTGTCCGTTCATCTAGCATAGGAAATGCAGGGAAGAAAGTACCAGAAGGTGTGTGCTGACCAGCAGCCAAACTCACAGCTCCGAGGAGGCAGGGCAGGATCATGGAGTTTTGCTCCCTGCCATGTCCACACCCTGCCCCTCATCTGAGCACTTAGCAACCTCATAGGGAACATCAGCAGTTCTATCCAGAAGCACTGTTCAGCATCCTGTGGATGGCCCTGCCTGGGAGGCAATCCTAGCATGATGGACTGGCACCCACTATCCATGGGCACCCAACACCCATTCATTCTACCTGCCTTCTTACATGCCTAATTGAGTGGCAGAGCTAGCAAGCTAAAAACTACACTTCCCAGATCCCTCTGCAACTAAGGTTCTAGATAGGATTTCGTGTGAGCCAATCAGATGCAAGCGTGCCTGAGTAGCAGGTGGGAGCACTTCTCTTGCCTCCTCTACCTGTCAGCCTGGCCTTGGACCCAATCAGCTTCTTGCAGCAGGCAGTGCTCATGTCTCTGGCTTCATGATTGTCAGCAAGCAAGGGGCATCCATTTTGCCAGTATGGATCATAGCAGATACGCCGTTGTTCCAGAGCTGACGGGCACAGTGGTGGCCTCCTGCCTAGGGCGGCTTCTGGATTGCAGGAGTCAGTAGGTTTCCTTTTAATAGAAAAGCTCACATCTTCCTTTGTGCTGATTCTGCCTTCTAGATTTGGAGTTTTCTCTCAAATGATCAACCTAGAATCTGTTTCTTCAGCCTTCTCGACAATATTTTACATCATTCAACACTTCTGGAGGTTGTTATAAATAAATCAAACTCTATTTGCTTACATGAATGGGAGTGATTCTGTTCTCTCTGAATAAAACTTAAGTGATACTTTAGAGAGAATGCTCACACTAGAGTAAGCTGCATTTATGGAGTTCTCACCATGAGGCAGGTTTAAATTGGCAATCTACCTAGCTCTTTTACATACTCCACTGGGGAGGAATATGGAATAAGAGAATAACCTTCCCAGGTCCCACAACAGTGAGCAGCTACTACAGGAGGAAGGAAGATGTACCTAGATGCCCAACCTAGTTTCAGGAACATCATTCAATGCTCCAAAGTGATAGAGTGCAGGAACTCAGAGCAAACAGCCTGGGTTCACAATACCAGCTCTGCTGCTTAGTACCAAGTAGCTTAGTATCTATGTATCTTGGCTTCCTTGCCTGCAAGGAAATAGTCCACACACTTTAGAATTGCTGTAAAGGCTAAATAAGCTAACATTTGTCAGTGAGGATGCTTAGCAAATACGAGAGAACCATCAGATGCTGACAAAGTCTTCCCATCCATAGGAGGAAACTGGATCTCCGCCCCCCGCCCTGTCAGCAGAAGTGAGCATAAGGTCATCCATGAACTCTTCCTGACATCTTCCAGAATATGATGTCAGAGGGACCAATACCTTGGATTTAGATATCAGCTACAGGAGGAAGTGCAGGGTAGCAGTAAGATTTGGAGTCTCTGGACCTGGATGTGACTCCCAGTTCTGTATCTTTCTAGCTTGGGTAACTTGACCCTAAGCCTCTTAAAATCTTTGAGTCCTTGTCTCAGTATTTGTAGAATTTCACACCCTTATCCAGCTCATAGGTTGTTGTCAGATTAAAGGAAAGGCCTGCACAGCTCCAGGCAGAGCATTCTGTTCATCAGGACAGACAGGTGAGCAGGCACTGGAGCCAGCCAAGGAGGACATTCTTGCCACCGTTGCAAAGTCGCTTTCAGTCAGGGATCCTGGGTGAAGAGTAGTGAACTGGCCCATGCAATCTAATAGCTCTTCCCTCTGCCCGGAAGTTGCAGACAACGTGGAGTTCTCAAATACTGGACGGCTATGAAATATACTTAAAAGATGAAGGCTCTTTGACCTCAGAGGGACAAATGATGAGTTAAATGGCACTCAATCTTCAGAATTAAGAATCACTTAGGTCCATGAAATGAAGCATTTTTCTTCTACAAAACAAAGATCTTTTGGTCTTTCATGAACAAAAAAATTCCAATATTGATTTTGTAGCGCTCATCAGAAATGGGTTGCCACAACCAGTAACTACCAGCCAGGGCAGCACGAAACCCTGTTGGCTGGCTTGAGGCAGTCCTGCCTAGGCCACTCTGGGCAGCAGTGCACACAGGAGGCACACAGCACAACACAGAGGACAGAGCTCAGTGCAGGTCTGAACTTAAAGCATCCCCAGGATTTCAATTCCTTTCAGGACAGCAGCTGGGGAAGCTGGCAATCCACCCCAGCTATTTGGAACCTGGCTGAGCAGTTACTCTTAGAGAAACTTGTGAGCATAATTTATACTTGGGGTTGACTTGTTGCTCCCCAACCATGATTTACCTGAACAGGTGTGAAGGAGAAGCTGTGAGTGCTCACCTGTCCCCCTTTTGCTCTGGTGGCCTGATCTGGAATCTCACCCTCCTACAGCCTCCTGGGAGCCTGGCCCTTCCTCCCTCCACCCGCAGCTTTCTCAGGAACCTCCTTGACACCCGAGATGTGCCGGCTGCCATTCCTCCACGCTTCGGTAAATGACTCCGTCAACGCTTCATCCCTGCCCGCTCCCTTGACAGACAGCCGCATGGTCACTCCGCCACCTTCCCTCTCCCCACAGCCCCCCATCACTCGGCACTCGGCAACCCTGGCACACCTGTCTTCTCAAACCCTTGACCACCATCTCCCCCTCCCTCGCTCTCCACTCTCACCCAGCGGCCCTAGGCCTTCACCTCTGTAGCGGCAGATGCAGACATGGCCCTGGCCAGCCACGGCCTCTCTCTCTTCCGGACCCGCCCTCTCCATGACTCCAGTCCTCCATCATCGCCCTGTTTTCTACTCACTCGCCCCTTCTCCTTCTCTCTGATTCCTTCCACATTCAACTTAGGTTCAATGGTTTTTTCAAATTTTTTTCCTACCAATATTCTAAAGTCCTTGTCCATTATCCATCCATCCAGGTCATGGAGTGAGATTTGAAGGCCAACCCACCCGATGTCCTCTCTTCACCATGCACACCTAGACTGCAAAGTAGTGTTGGGGTAAGTGTCCCAGGCGGATCAGGGCCATCCTGCGGTCTCCTTCGCCGCCGCCACCTGCGCCTTTCGCTCTGCCTGGCAACTCTCCTGATGGGGTCAGCCTTCCAACCTCTGCGATAATTCCTTCCAACTCACATTCTGCCAAAGATCCACTGACTTCACAGCCTCCTGGCTCTCGGCAGGAGACAGAGAAACAGAAGGCCTTAGTTAGAGGGGAGAGTCCTCAGCGTCCGCCAAATCTCCAAAGCTGCCTATCCTTCCACTTCCTGTTAAAATGGGGGTGTCCCCTATTCCCATCCAAGATGAACCTCCCCCCAAGTTCTAGATTCCAGCCCCCTCCCCAGCTTGGAAGCCCCACGCTGTCCGCTCCTCTGACACCTGTGTCCCGCCCTGCATCCTCGGCCTCTTTCTCTAATGACTCTTTTCTACCAGCATTTAAGCTTCTGAGGTCTCTTACATCTTAACAAGCTCTTCATGCAACCTCTTGCCACCGCCAGCACCACCGTATTGGTAGCCCCCCCTTCACAACCAGACTCTTAAGGGGAACTGTGTTTACCAGTCCCTGTCCCCCGACCACTGGAACCATAGTCATCTGGGTAGTTTTTAAAATATGCGTGTGTGTGTGTAGAGTGTGTGTGTGTGTGTGTGTGTGTGTGTGTGTGTGTGTGTGTCAAAAGAGAAAAGCAAGACACCTAACGCTACATATTGCATATGATTCCACCAAATGAAATTTCTAGAAAAGTCAACACTGTAGAAACAGTAAGGAGATCAGTGGCTGCCAGGGGCTGGGCAGGTGAGCAGGACTGACTGCAAGTGACACAGGAAAACTTTCTGGAGTGACAGAAATGTTCTGAATCTAGATGGCTGCACAACCACATAGATTTACAAACACTCGTGTAACTAAATGCTTACAAGGCAAATTCTATGATGTGGAAATGACGTCTCTATATACTTACACGTGCGTGCACGTATGTGCGTGCATGTATATATATACCTACATAATTATACATCTATACACACACACAATTTTTTAAGTCAGAGAGCAGAGGGAAAAGGAATCTCCAAAGAGGACCAAATGGGGCATAAATAAGGAATTCTGAATGGAAACAAGGTGAGTCTTGCCCTTCATACAAGATAAAGATGCCCAGGTTAGGAGAAAGGGGGCCAGAGGGGGAGTTAACATAGACAACTCTGGGTTCCTAACAAGGGGTCCCAACTTCTCACACACACACAAAGAACTAAGTGTGGAGGAAAGATGACAAAATCAAGAATGAGTGTTGGAACCTAGAGTCAAACACCCGATGTACCATATCCTGGGCAGAGTCCCAAGTCTGTGGCCAAACTCCAGCCAAAACAGTGCTCCTGTGATCTGGGCATACAGAGCCTGTGCCCCTGCCCCTGTGTGAGCAGCAGATGCATCAGGGCACCCTGGCATGGCATACAGAGCCACCACACCTGGGGGACCATCACACCTGGGAAGGGGTGTTACAAAAGGGAACCAGGACAACTCAGCAGCAACCTTCATGGCCCAGAAGGGGCAGTGCCCAGCTCTGCAGATGTCAGCATGAGTAGGCGGCTGTTAAGGGCCTGGCCCCATAACCTTGGCATCTCCAAAGCCTCTGAAAAAGAGAAAAGCTTCCCTCAATTGATGAGATTTGAGTTTTGCTCTTCTGGGGTTCA
Organism: Xerus rutilus; assembly: GCA_028644305.1. NCBI lineage: Eukaryota > Metazoa > Chordata > Mammalia > Rodentia > Sciuridae > Xerus > Xerus rutilus. The sequence continues at coordinate 8,421,452 of CM053404.1, read as the reverse complement.
AAATAGACATGAAGTTGAGAATTTAGCTAAATAAAGGAATTTGCCCTTTAGACACTGGGCTGATGAGCCACTACCTGGAAGACTGGGGCATCTCCAACAGGGAGGCAAAGGGCAAAGGGACCCAGGTGAGACTGCAGTGGGCTGGCCCTCCCAAGTCACTCAAAACCAGCAACTTTATTTTTCCTAGGTTAGCAAAGAGAAGCTACGTAAGAGTTTTATAGCAATAGGGAGGGTGGACGCTTAGCACTGCGGTGTTTTCCTGTCACATCGAGTTAGGCTTTGCACTAGTTAGAGATCAGAGAAGCAAATGGCTGGGAAGAGGAGCAGTACCTGGGGCAGTACCTGGAGCAGTACCTGGGGCAGTACCTGGGGCAGAACCTAGAGCACCACAGCCAAGCACAAGCAAGTGGAGCAAGACCTGTGTGGAGGGAGATGGCCTCAGGTCTGCCCTGGCCTCAACCACAGTGGCAAGAGCCTACACCAAAAGCCCTCGGCCAGGAAGGAGCCCATCCTCCAACCCACAGTCAGTCTGAGAACAGTGAGAGCACCTGTCACAAAAGCCAGAGCCTAACCCAACCATTGCCAGCTTCAATGCCCCACACAGGTGAGACTTGAGTAGCTCACTGTGAGAAGGAGGGGGAGAAACTAGTGAAGGCAGGAGAACTAGGTCTTTGCACTCTTGGGTCACGTGACTCTGAGCAAGTCACTCCACCTCCCAGCCTCATTTTCCTTTTGGACCAGGGCTGGCTGAAGAAGGCGGGAGGTGGCAGCAAGGCTCAATGTGGTCCCTTAAAGCTGACGCTCTGGGGATATTCCAGACATGTCCACTCAGAGTCCACACTGAAGAGTTCATGTGGACACACAAAACTCCACCTTGTCTCAAATTTAGGCCAGTGCTCAGAGTTTCTGGGCATCAGAACACCGCTCCCTTCTGCCACCCCAGCCACCCAGGAGTTGCGATTGCTTTTTTCCCTCTTGTCCTACCCTTTAGTGTCAAACCACTACCCTGGCAGGGCAAACAGGAGCTCTCTTTTCTCAGAGGTTGCATCGATCAAGAGGTCTACTTCCCTCTTCTGAGAAAGAGAATGCAGAGATGAGAAACAGCCTTGGAGAAGGACACTTCACCAAAACAAGACCAAATTCAATTGTGTGGTTCTAGCAGATGAAAATAATTCCCCTAGCAAATAATTTCCTTTTCTATTTGAGACAGTAGCAAAACAACACGAAGAGACACCCAGGGCCTCAGTGGGCGAGTCCTTAACACTACTTACACAGCCTGAGCTCCTGCTTCCTCCCTTGTGATCTAAAAAGTCAATAAGGAATCACGGGCTGCACTACAAGCCTTCTTTGGCAAGCAGACACGTATTAGTGAGGCTTATCGCGGGGAGCTGGGCCCTGAACACAGTCCTCCTTCTGACCACAAACCCCAACACTACAGGTCACATTTCTGGGCACTTCCTTTTTCTCCTTCCCTAAGTGTTTTTTTTTCTTTTTTTTTTTTTAAATAATAAATCTGTGCTATCCCACTTGGAATTCTTGCTGCAACTATGTTTGGAAATTTTTTCTAATCTTCAGACAGCAACTGTAACAGAAATTCACACTAGCTCAGGCTCCTCTTTTGGCAAGACAGCACCATAATTCCATCCAATTGACTCAGTCTGCTGAAGTTGATATTCTGAAATGGTCTAACACCCACTTTATTAACATGAAGGCTAATTTCTTTAGAAGGGAGCTTAAAGCAGCCAGGACTCTGATTCTGGGGTTAATTGGTCTGTTTGCCACTGTTTGTCAGAACTGTCTTTAAAAAAGATCTTCAAAGACTTGTTCTGATACTGGCTCCAGCATTGTCTGAAATGCCTCAGATGTCTTTATCAATGCCAAAATGCAGTGAGTGAAAGGGCTTTTTACTTAATTATTTCTGAAAACCAAAAAGGGGAATCCATGTAGACAGATAATGAGAACTGACAGTGAAATTAACATGCATGCTGGGGCCAGCAAAGCCAGGAAGACTGGACTTCCAGTTGGAGGAGCACGTGGGGCAGACGACTTTCCCCGCCCACTGCATCACACCCCGTTGAACCCAACCTCAAATTTCACTTCACTGCTTCCTGAACATTTCTACCTTCAAATTCACCCACCAATCTGGGGCTGATTGGGTTGTGCCAGTTGCTTAGCAACCCTTGGCCAACAACGTTTGATTTTTAAAATGTCAACATCTGCACAGCGTTCAACGTAGAAGTTTCAGTTCAAAAACTTACATCTGGAGACAGGGAAGAAAATATCTTTTGAAAAAAATAAAGCAAAATTATATTTTCTCATAGAATTCCTCCCACCCCGACTGCCCTGAGCGATTCCTGGACTTTGTTGCTGCTTTTACCTTTGCATTTCCCCTTTTCTTTTGGGGGGTTGGTAAGAGCAGAAAGGGAAAACAAGAGCATCTGTTCAGGTGTCCAGCAGAAAGGTAAAATGAAAATACATTTCATCTTGTATGTGATTAGAAATTCTTCAGAGCACAGGAAATTATTTTGGCCTTGGCTTAATTGAAAAGTATAGTTATTGTGGATCTGAGTTTCCACCCAGGCAGGATGTGAAGACAACCCCCGTGCTGGGCTGGGGCGTTCACTCCACACGGATATTACTCGCTGCATCCAGAGAACCCAGGCTAATTCCTACCTCCCCTGTCCCCCAAATAACTGAAATAAAATCCAAAATGAAATCAGAGAAACCAACTAGCAAAGGAACTCCCACACCCAACCCCTAGTAAGAGCTAGCTTGCTGATCTCTAATTGAGCTCATCTCCTGAGGGCCTCGGTCTCCATCCTTAGGAAACCCATGCAGCCTGGGTGCTGTTTTTGGCTTGGCCGGCCTTGGAAACTGCAACTTCCAGTTCTTCACACAGTGGAAACTCCCAGGTATCAATATGTTTGCATGTTGTTTGGGTAAAAAATGCAATAGAAACTCCCACAGGGAAAACTGATTTGGAAAGCATCCGGGCAACTCCAGAACAACAACTTGCTTTTTAAAAATTCAAATAGCATTGCAAACTGATGCTATCAGTCAACCTGCCTGTGCTGGAGTGAATGCCTGGCCTGCACTCCTCCCAATCTAGAGAGGTCAAATTACCTGCTGGAAAGCAAAGGAAACCCTACATCATTCCATGCAAGAAAAACCAGCCAGGAGAACTTGGGCACGGAGGGGAACCTAGGATCTCTGTCTCGGGGTAGGGTCCTCTTTCCTGGATGCCTCCAAAGGGCTTTAACCAGGAGAAAGTTCTGCAGGGGAGAAAAGTACTGGCTTCTATAAAACAAAAACACATACATACTTCACTGCCTTTCAACATGACACCCAACCCCTTGTGAGGTTTTTGGCCATTCTTTTTTTTTTTTTTTTTTTTTTGCCCAGAGCAGAGATCTGATTACTGTTATCTCTGCTTGCATAACTACAAATGTTATCATTACTTCTCCACTGATATGGCTCTGTTTTACAAACACAATGGAAGGCTGTATGTACACTTGCCCTCTCACCAGAAAGGCTGGCTTAAAAAAAAAAAAAAAAGAGGGAGAAGAAAAAGAAAAAGGGGGGCTGGTGACCGAGGCGGGCAGGCCTGTTGAATGAGCCTTTCAGAAAGAATTATGTGATAGGTTTTGTGTGTGTGCGTTTTTTTAAACGCTGCTGCCAAAGCTAAGCATTGAAAACCATGCAATGGGCATCATGTCAGAAACACAATGATTTATTTCGCTGGTTCATTTTCAAACAAGAGCTTTCTCCTTTTTCCCTGAAATGTGTTTTGGGCCCAAATCTTCCAAATGTGAGGAACAGAAGTTATGCAGAGAGCCGGGTCTGATTCAAGATAAACAAGAATTCGATTATAAATATGACAGTGGCATATCCCTGGCCTCCAAAGAGCCTCGTCTGTTTGCCCAGACTGTAGGCACTTCCTCCATCCAAAAATGCACCAGGTGGAAGCCGTGTCCCTCTGCCCCCTGCCCTGCTTCCCCAGCACCTATAGGGCAGAGGGAGGGCTGGTCATGGAGCCCTCTCTAAGCTAGAACTTGCACACACACACACACACACACACACACACACACACACACACACACCAGATTAAAGGCAGGAGTACAGGAAATGTGACTTGTGCAATTTCCTGGTCCTACAAAGGTCCCACTTTGTCCCTACCAATTCCTGCTCTCTCCCCCCGCCACTCTTTCCCCAGATGGCATGGAAGTTCTAGAGACTCACCCAGGCTTTGGTGGGGGAAGAAAGCCAAGAACACTGGAGGATCTGCTCCAGGGGGTGCTGTCACCAAGACAAGCTACTAGCAGTGTCCTTCCCTCTGGCCGTCTGGCCATGCCACCTCTTAGCCACTCTGGGGTGCAGACCCAGCACTATGAGACAAACTAATCTTTGCTTGGGCCCTTTCTAGAATTTCATACCTTTTTTTTTCCTCCTAACAATGTACTTTTTTTTTATTGAGTTCTAATTCACATGCCATGAAATTCATCCCTTTAAAGTGTGCAGTTCAGTGAGGTTTTTTTAGTATATTTTCAAAGGTACCCCATGATCACCACGCATTCCAGAGCATTTCATCAGCCCTAAAGAAACACAGCATATGCCTTGCTTTGAATTCTGTTTTCTAAAGAGGGTCCCAAATTGTGCAAGTCTCAAGCTCCATAAAAAATTGAATCCACACCTGAATTTGGAGACATTCTGCAAAGCAACATCAGGCCAGCCTCGCAAACATCACCAAGCAGCTAATTCCACTCCAGAGCCAGGTTCACCAGGAAGGGGAAACGCAGATGCCCTGGGACTGATCCTCTAACCTGCTTGAAATTCTGGTTTAGCCAGCCCTTCCCCCAGGGCATCAGCAGCCCACTGAGTACTCTTAGGACCCAGCTGGGCCTGATCTCTCTTCCTTCCCTGGGGTCCCTCCCCAGTCCTGACAGCCCAGGGCCCTTGGACCTATCTCTTCATCTATTTCTCCTTTTAAACTTAAAAGACAAGAATTTGACTCTTTTGTTCACTGAATTGTGGCATCCCTTCCCTGAGGCTGGAAGAGAAAGAGGCCCCTGCCTCACAGAAGCTCACCGAATAACAGAAAGTAAAGGTTAACACATCTAACCACCACCCTCACGCTTGGGAGTCCCCCAGCACCCACTCCTAACAGCACTCTCTGGTGCTGCCCAGAGGCCTCCCAGACAGAGCTGCCAACTTGTACAGGGACCCTCCCTGAAACTAAGGCCCTTGCCCAAGTAAGGAATAAGGGGGTGGCCTTATTAACCATCATTAAAGTGGGGGAGGGGACGCAGGGCCCCTGTCCCCTTGATACAGCTGATGGGTGAGAATACCCTGAGCTGTGGTTACATGGGTGGAGCCCTACTTGGGGAACCAGAGGCTGGGTTCCTGGCCTACCACAAATCATTAATTTGGATGTATGTATTCATTTTGCCCTGTGAACTCCAGTTTATCTCTGCAAAATGCTAAACTAATTCTAGGACACCAAGGTGTCCTTGATGAGACTGCATCTCTCTTGGAGCTATACTTGATTTTTGTTTTTACTTGACTTCATCTAATTAAAAACATTGAACAACAGGTAAGGCAAGAATCCCCCTAGGTTACAAAAGGCTACTCTCCAGGCCCAGTGCACAGAGATCCCTTCACAGCCAGGACCAAAATCCACGTGGGTTTGGGCTTTCCTTAGGTCAGAACTGAACTATTACTGTTTTGTTTGCTGTGAGAATCAGGATATCTGACTTCAGAATCAACAACCTCAATTATCTGGGAGGTGGGAGTGGTGGGGGGTGTGCATCCCTACCTCACACCATAGCACCAAATAATTCCAGCTGAATCAAAGGTTAAACAATGCATCGAAACCATGAAAATGCAAGAAAAAAAAAAAAAGAAAAAATATGTCTGAATGGGAAGGCTGAGTTGTTACTTAACTCAAAGGTCTTGAAAGGTTGAAACACTGTACAGGAGTTTTTTCTTATGGAGAAAAAAAGCATTATTAATACTACTAATAAACTAATGGGTAAATGACAAACATAGACATAGGCCTCATAAGCTTCAAAATATCTCCTACAAAATCAAGACCAGGGCCAGGGATGCAGCTCAGTGGCAGAGCACTTGCCTAGCAAGTGAAAGGCCCTGGGTTGGAACCCCAGCACCCCACCCCCGACACACACACACACAAACATAAAACAATAAACCAACAGAAAATATAGGTTAAGGCTATGAAAATGATAAGCAATAAAATGATAAAAAGTGTCTTAAAAATCTATGAAAAGGTATAATACGTTGCTCATAATAAGAAAATTCCAAATTAAAATTACCCATCTGGGCTGGTGGTGTGGCTCAGTGGTAGAGCACTTGCCTAGCATGAGTGAGGCACTGGGTTTGATTCTCAGCACCACATAAAAAATAGATTAAATAAAGGCATTGTGTCCATCTATAACTAATAAAAATATTTTTTTAAAAACTACCAGCTGGTTGACAAATATCTACAAGGGTCAAAAAAGTGCAGAGAAACACATCCTCACCCGGTATGGGAGCAAGTAGGCAATCACACTGACCCCAAAATTCCACTGCAGAGAGCCCACGTGCACTGGGATATGTGGGAAATGTTACACGCAAGAATATTTATTATCTCATTGTTTTTAGTAGTAAAAGATTGGAAGGAACCCAAATAGTACAGTAGAATAGAAAACTGTTTAAATAAACTCTGGGAATGAATGCTATGCAGAGATAAAAAAAAGTGACTGACACACCAAAGAATTAAGTTGGATCCTTACCTTATGCTACGTACAAAAATTATCTCAAATCATCTAAATGTAAGTGCTTAAAACAATGTCATGGGTGTGTGTGTGTGTGTGTGTGTGTGTGTGTGCGCGCGTGTGCGGTGCTAGGCAAGTGCTCTACAACTGACCATGGTCCCACCCCCTGCAGTGTCTCTTAAAAGAAATTACAGAAGTAGATGTTCATGACCTTCGACTTGGTAATGGGTTGTGTCAGGCCACTGAAGGCACAAGCAACAAAAGAAAAAAATAAATAAGTTGGGCTTCATCAAAATTAAAAACTTGTGCATCAGACAACCCACAGAATGAAAGAATATACTTGTGAATCACGTATCTGATAAGGGTCTAGTGTCCAGAATATATAAAGAACTCTTATTAGTCAACAAACATACACCCAAACAATGACCCAATTGAAAAACAAAAAAAAAGAATCAGAAGAGACAGTTCTCCCAAAAAAAAGAAACACAGCCAATAAGCCCAGGAAAAGATGCTGCACATTGTAGGTCCTTAGGGAAATGCAAATCAAAACGGTTGGGCAGCGACTGCTTAATGGATACAGAGCTGCTTTTTTTGGTGATAAAACATGCAATTAGAGAGCAGTGATGCTTATATAATGTTGTGGCTGTAGTCTTGGAAGCCACTGGATTGCACACTTTAAAATAGTTAAAATGGTGAATTTTATGTAAGGTAAATTTTACCTCAATAACAAAAGAAGGAAGTTCTTCATGTACTAATAAAATAACAGTTTTTAAGTGAAAAGAAAAAAAAAGTAAGTATCCAACTGCAGAACAGTGGACAGACAAGCTATCTTTTATGGATGCTCTCGTTTCTTAGTGCAAAGCTTCAATATGGCTTAGCTCCCCAGGAGGAGAAGCAGAGAAACAGATCCACAGGGAGCCATCTCCAGACTCAGAGGAGGAGCTTGCCCTCCTCCCAAGGGAAGCAGTTGCTGAGCAAGCCCTTGCCTCTGGGCCTCTTCGTCACAGGGTGCCAGCTCAGTCCACTCCACTCACACACTCACACGGGCCACACGTGGGCAGCTTCGGGTGGAGGCTCATGTCCTCTGACACAGCTGCCTTCTTGGGCCCCATCCTATAGCCAGCTGAGCAGGGGGACAAGCAAGCTGGCCAGATGGAACCTCAATGCACACATTTTCTCCACAACCAAAGCTGGGCCCACAGGACCCCTGACAGCCAGTCTGAGTCATTGCAGTTGCTTGGATTCAGAGAGAACACAAATTTGGGTCTGTTGTGGACCATGCACATTTGTAGTCATCCCCAGAAAGTATGTGTTGAAGTCCTAACCCCCAGTGGTCTTAGGAGGCAGGGCCTCTGGGAGGTCCTGAGGGTAGAGTCCCCAGGATGAGATTAGAAAGACACAAGAGGCTTCTGCTTCTGCCCTATGAGGACACCACACAGGGTAGCTGGGAGGCGAGAGAGACAAGCAGGGGCCTCCAAGGGCACACCTCCCGGGACCAAACTTGTTTCCACCAGGCTCCACCTTTTAAAGGTTCCACCACCTCCAAATGTACCATAGGTACAGATGGAGTCTTCAACACATGGGCCTTTGGAAGACACTTACAAAAGCCATAGCCCCATCTATGCTGTCTTGTGATGGCAGCCCAAGATGACTAAGAAAAGAGAGAGAACAAAGGTTTGCAGTGCTACCTGCCCAGCCCAGGTGTAGAATCAGGGGGAAATGCCCTGCCCTCAGTTCCCAGGTACCCCCTGCGCTGCAAGCATTCACCTTGCTAAGAGTCAATCCAGTGTTAGAAGATAAGCATTTTCCTATAGCACAACCCAGAAATGCTAGTCAATCACTTCACCTGTGCTCAGCTGAAAGAAAAACAAAACAAAAAAATCATGGTCAGTGCCAACACTGGAGGGAAAACTGGCTCCAAAGAACTTTTTGAAAGATAGCAGGTACTCTATTTTATGAGCAATTCCAGAGATTTTCAAGGGTAATTTTGACCATATGCGAGTCTCAATTCACGTGATGGCTTTGGATTCTAACACCTGAGGTAAATGTGACTCCTAGGTAACAAGAGGGTACAGCCAACTTCTCTGATTTGAAAAGAGCCAGGTTTGGTGGCATACACCTGTAATCCCAGCAATGCAGAAGACTCAGGCAGGGGGATTGCAAGTTCGAGGCCAGCTTGGACAATTTAGAGAGACCCTGCCTCAAAATAAGAGTTAGGAGTATAGCTCAGGGGTAAGGACAGTTGAATCACTGCTACCCAAAGTTTCCCCAAGCGTCCCCCACCTCCTCCTCCCACAAGTCTGCACTGATTACATTCATTTCACAGGTACACAGGGAAGAGGTCACACCTGTTCCAAGGATGATCTACATGCAGATCTCATCCAAATGCATGATATCTACAAGAAGTAAGAAATAGTGTGCTTGGTTTATTGGTGGAGGGAAAGTGAGACTTTGAAAGGCTAAGTAATTATCCCCAGCCAAGTTGCAGAGACAGTGGAAATCCCACCTTGAGATCCAAGCCCACCTGAAAACCACTGCGCGGCTCTGCCCTCCAGTGCTGGCCGCATCACACTGATGATCTCTGCTCACCTGCTCTTGTTCCCTGTACTAATTTCTTTCTTCAATTTATATCCAATTTAGTCCTTCTACGCTGGCAGTTTCCCTGCCTGCAAATACCCACTGAACAGATCTTTAGACAACTCTTACCCAGAAGGGTCCTGCTCTTGACTCGAGCCCACAGGGCCCCGGAGTCCGGCAGTCCTGCCATTGCATCGGGGACCGCCCTCTCTAGGAGCGGCTTCCCGCTCCACCTGCACCCTTGTCTCTTCCTGTACCTGTGATATTCCAAATACTGCTCCCTTCCAAGACTACCTGGAGCTCTTATTATGTTCCTGTCATTGACTTCGTGCTGGGGTTTCTAACAACCCAATCCAGCTCCTGCACTTTTATTTCTTTTTCTGTCCTTGGAATCTGAAGCATCTCCCAATTTACTACCATCTGCTACCTTAATTAATAGGCTGTTTACCTCCCCTGTAAGACCTTGCAAAGATTCTCTTGGACTCCATCCCTAACTCTGTGCACATTGCAGGCTCTCATTAGTTTTGGTTTATAATCCAGCTTTCAATCTATTTGACAGCTCTCATCTCCAAGCCAATTTGAATTACATTTTTCTCATAGGATTTCATAAGGCACAAATACACTTTATTCAAGCCTGGAACAAATTACATCTACAACATTCCCTCTGTCCACTCCTTTTATAATTTGAAGGGAACCAAAAAAGAAAAAAAAATAAAGAAAAGAACATTAATCTGGTTTGTGAGCTATAAAGTCGCTGGCTTCTTCTCTGCATGGAAGTCTCTAGTTTGCACGATCATCTCCAAAGACCTGGCGCCTCCTGCCGCCTCCACCCCACCCCCCTCATCAACACATTGGTATTGTACCCGCTGCACTTGAACCCAAGTGCATAACTGAAAAATGAATGAATGCAGTGACTGCTTGTGTCATCCAAACTCCCAACACCCTTTACAGTCAGAGATGACTGATGAGTTGTTCAGAATGGAAAATAATCCATTATTAGAATTTTTGTTGTGGTGCACGACATAGTCATTGTTGCAAGTGTCCTTTAAAATGCAATCATCCTTTGATAGAAAGAGTAGAAAGAAGGGGAAGAGAGAAGAAGGAAGGAGTACCAGGTCCTGAGGGTGGGGTTGGCTTTCTGTGTTGATTTCAATGTCAAGTTTTAAACTTGCCTCATTTGAATCTAGTAAAAATTTTGGTAAAGAGGCAGATTTTCAGGTCTTGCTACTCGATAATCTAAGGAGTGTGGGAGCGGAGCTCAGTAGTCTGTGTTTTCCCCAAGTCCCACGAGGTGCTCGTTTGATTACTAAGTGAATTTGGGAAGCATCAGATTTTCAAAGCAGCCAAGAAATGTCAATTTCAGCCTTTTTTTGCCAGCCATTTGTCAGATAAGGAAACTAATGCCCAAATAACTTTAAAAGTTTGCCCAGCCTCTTAGGTTAGAAAACCATAAACCCAGCGCTGAACATAGGCCTATAGGATTCTGGGCCCATGCTCCCACAGAGCCTCCATTGTGATGGGAAACTTAACTTTCTTATATGGTCACTGGGGATACTTCAGTGCCATTTTTGTGAGAGGAATAATTATTCAGCACTGCCCAAAGACACGTGGTACACATCAACGTTCATAGCAGCACTATTGATAATAGTCACACGTGGAACAACCCAAGAGTCCATGACGAATGAGTAAACAGAATGTGGTATATCCATATAATGGAATATTATTTATCCACAAAAATGAATTGTATTCATCAGCTTTTTGTCACCTTGATGAAATGCCTAAGAAAACAACTTAAAGAATTAAGATTTATTTTGGGTCATGGTTTCAGAGGTTTCAGTCCATGGCTGGCTGGCTCCATTGCTGTGAGCCAGAGGTAAAATGGAAGAACATCATGGCAGAAGGGCATGGTAGAGGAAAGCTGTTCAACTGATGGGCATAGGGAAGCAGGGAGAGACAGGAAGGGGCTAGGGACAAGATATGCCCTTCCAGGGCATACTCCCAGGAACCTACTCCTGCCAACTAGATCCCATCTCCTATGGTTTCCACAAGTAATCCCACCAAATGAGGTTACCATCAATAGATTAATCCTCTGATGGGGGTGGGAGCCAATGATCCAATCACCAAGGCCCCACCTTTAAATATTGCTACATTGGAAACCAATCCTCCAATGCATGAGTCTTTAGGAGCCATTCCAGATCCAAAACAAAATAGGAAGGAAATTTTTACATATCCTACAACGTGATGAACCTTGAAAACAGTATGCTGAGTTAAGCCAGACACAAAAGAACAAATTTGATGTGATTCCACTTATGTGAGCTACCTAAAATAAGCAAATTCGTAGAGACAGAAAGGAGAGTAGTGGTAGTTGCCAGGGAATGGGGGTGGAGGGAATGGAGAGTTGTTTAATGGGGACAGAAGCTTATATTTGGGATGATGAAAAGGTTCTGGGAAGTGAGAGTGGTAATAGTTACACAGCAGCGAGAATATATTTAATACCTACTGCATTGTACATTTGAAGATGACAAAAATAGTAAACTTTATGTATATATATTTAATCACAATTTTTCACACAGCATAAAAAAAGCATTTGGAAACAGTGGGAGATGAAGCCACATACACATGGCCCCTGGAACATGCTCCAGGAGTGAGACAGTGGAATCAATCCCCGAGACTTTCTTACGCTCTTCCCCAGTCGAATGAGAGACGGATTTCTGGTTAATTGAGGGTTCCAGTTGCCCAAGGCTTCAGTGTGTGCCAATCTTAGGTCATTTTTTTCAAAGAGGAAAAATAAAGGAGAGGATTTGGCATGTAGGGGATGAAGTCTACTCTGTGCTGGGACAAATGCATTCCCCTGGGGCTCCAGGAGACAACTCTCCTGGTCCCCGGAGGGACAGTCACTTGGAGGGTTTCAGGTGTCCCGTCTCACCCAAAGAGGTAAGCTGCTAAGGTTGGTGCTGAGCTGCTCGTTGTCTGCTCCTCCTGTGCTGGTCGAGCACATGGCCCAAGTCCCACAAACCAGCATCCACCCTGGATTTTTTTTTTTTTCCTAACTGCACAGACTGGAAAAATCCTCCTTTTTCTTTATAGATACAAGCACCAAAGATGCGCCCATAAAGGAGGCAGCAGCATTGGCCATTCAAGGTGGATAAGCTTGCAGGGCAGCCAGGAGGAGCCCCAGGCAGCTTGGGTGGGTGTCATCTTTGTTTCAGGGGCTGCTCCCACTATCCTCAAGCTGCCCTGCCCCAAATCTGCCCTGCAGTTCTGGATTCCCCCACCCCATCCTCACAATAAGTTGCTCTTTTCCTTGAGGAGAGTCACTGGCACCTGCAACCCCAGGAATCCCGACTACCACGTTGGAAGGTTAAATGATTGCTAAGATTTCTCATGTTTTTTTTTTTAAAAATAAAAAAACAAATTTAAGTCTTCTGTCCCCAAAAACATGGTCCCATACCAATTGGACCATATGAAAATTTTCCCTTTGTGAACAAAGTGTCTCATCCCATAATCAGGAGAGCCAGTGCAAACCCTTTATGTTAAGACCCTTTATGGCTGCAGAATCCTCCCGTTCAAAGAGCAGATGAGAACAGGAGATAGGGGTGGGAGAATCATGGAAGAATTCAAAGTAATTAATGTGTGTTTTATATTTGGTTTGAGCAATTATTTAAGAGCATTTCTCCTCCTCTGTGCTCTCCTAGATGATTGGTATCTTCAAGGAAAATGTGTTTGCATCCTCCAGATCAAAGATACTGAAACAGGAGGCCTATAAAAGAAGATTTTAGGCACACAAAGGTTACAGCATGTGTGCTCCTACAAAGAAAGATGCAATCTGTTCTGTCGGAGAAAGAAAGAAAGCGAGGATCCCCTGGGCAGCCTGGCACTGGGTCTACTCAGGGAGCTCTGAGTCAGAGAAGAAATGCCGTGATGCTCTGTCCCCACTGACCCCATGACTGTGAGTTTGACCACTGTGGGGCAGTGGGGCACATCCATTGCATTGCGGGAAATGAGCCAGGTCATTTAATGTGATAATGAAGGAAGACACCATTAGTCTGGGCAGGAAGAGGTCGACAACAAATCTCCAGGAAAGAGCACAGGGCTTAAAACAAGACCAAAAGGAGTTGCATATACCTTGAAGAACTACAGGTTTTGTTAGAAATATTTTCTGTCTTTTTTAATAGCTAACTCGACCCCTGGCTCAAGAATCCAAGATACTGAAGCCTCCATTGTGCACTTGGAGAAAGCTTTGCAAACCTGCATGACTTCACAATCCTGGTTTCAGGGAAAATCTCAGCAATGTGGTCTGACACTCCTCCCCTATAGCCCCCAGCTGCTCCAGACCCACATGGAGCTTATCTCCAGCAGGAGACTCGGGTTTTTATGATTTTAAAACATAGCTTGAGCAAGTCTCCATCTTATCTCAGAGCAGAAGTGGTGTCACTTGCCAGCAAGAACATTCTAATAAGAGTTTCCCTGTCGGTGCCACAGCTGCTTCTTGCAGCCCAGCCAGGCTCCTGCTGAGATAAAAATATAACCCATTTAGGTCAATGATTAAATTGAAAGTTATAATATTACCAATTAGGTTTGAGCAAAGAGGGGGAAAAATGAAAAGGGAAATAAATTCTTGGAGAGGGTCATCACAATGCCTGTCCACACTGCATCCAGCCTCCCGCCCCCTGAGCGGGAAAGTCTTAGGAGAGTACTTGGAGGAACCTCCCCCTCGCCTTGTCACCAGGGTCTCTGCTTTCAACCTCAGAACAACTACTTATTGTCTCCCAAGCACATTTTTATCTGGGAGTCTGTGAGCTCGTTGGGCTGTGGAAGGAAACTTCTAGAATCAAACATTTCTAGAGGGGCCAGATGCATGCTGGGTGGAGAAATCAGGGGGCAACCCTATGAACAATTATTTATAGTTTGTATAACTCAGGTGAGAGGAAGGCAGGTAGCACCCCTGAAGATAAAGAGCTGTCAAAGGAAGGCATGTTGTACGACAGGTCAAGGACTAGGGTGCACTTGGGGTGAGGAGAGACACCCTTGTTCTCACCTGCACCAGCCCAAGACAGGACCTCCTTAGGACAGATGTTCTAGGCCCCTCTCTTGCTGCACCCTCATGCCAGCCCTGTGGTCCCCAGATCCCAAGGATGTCAGTAACAGATTCCATTCCCCCAGCATGGCTGAGCTAAACATTCATTCAACTGAGGGCCAGGAAACATGTGTACCAAGTCACAGTTTGTCTGCTGGTAGCGGACATCAACGGACAATTGCTGCATCTTCTGACCCACCTCTCCATCCCCAAACATATTGCTGTCAAATTCCCAGCCACAAGAAGCCCCAGCGAGCCTGAACAGAAGAGCTGGGGCCCCCTCCAGATCTTAGAGGGCACATTCCCCAGCAGTGTAGCATGACACCTGCAGTTCCCACCTCCTTGTACCTCAGAGCCTTGGCCCCTGCAGGGACAGGCTGCCAGCCTCTCTCACTGGACAACACCAGCGGTCTTCAGATGGTCCTCTAATGACTCTCTCACCACCAAATCACCCTGTCCAGGTCCTGGTCAGGTTACTGTGCACTTTGGGGAGTCAATGGGAGGAAAGATCTCAGGAGTACATCTCAGCAAGGGCAAGGAGGTTTGCTTTTTGTTCTTTAATATGGTGTTTCTAGAGCAATTTTTGGCTTATAGAGAAAAGATCTAAAACCACTGGTTCCCCTTGCCCACTCCCCCACCCCTTATAGTAAATCTCACATTAGAGTGATGTTATTTACAACTTATGTTCCAATATTGATCCATAATTATTAACTAAAGTCCACAGTTTACGTTAGGGTCCATTCTTGGTCTTGTACATTCTCTGGGTTTTGACAAATATATACAGACATATATCTACCATTACAGTTACCGTACAGAATAGGCCCCCAGATCCCATGCTCCACCCACTCCCCGCTCTCCCTGCAAATTGGCAGCAGTACATTTTCTATCTCCAGTTTGCTAGAGAAATTTATAATTTTCTTGTTGCTCCCCTAAAATAAGTAGTGGTGATTGACAGAAGTCACAGGATTATCATAAAGCTGAGCTGACAGAGTCCCAGGAAGCCTGGCCAGGAATCCTCAGTCCCATAGTCCTACACAAAGTAGAAAATGTCACTGGCAGCAGCTGCTCCCCAGAATCTCCACAGCCCAGATGCACTCAGGGACAGCTCGTTTCTGGCCACAAAGGATGAGGAAGTGTAGAAGACCCTCATCTCACCCCTATGCAGGAGCATGACATCCAGACAATGCCCGAGGACAGGCGATAAGCGCTGGGGACAGTGAGAACCAAGGAAGCTTAGAAGCACAGAGCAGGTTCCTGAAGCATTACCCAGGCACCCATGGGGTCCCCAGGACTCAAGAGTTTAAAACAAGCTTTATGGTTAACACTAAGAAGCTATATCTCTTTTTCATTCGCATTCTCTCGAAAGTAAAGTCAGGGTTTGCAGTCTATGTGACGGGCGGTCTTCCAACAAACTGAATGCACAAGCAGATACAAGAAGCCAGCTGCCTTCTGTTAGCAGACAATAAAGAACTTTGCAAAAAAAAAAAAAAGCCACTTTTCCCTTCCTCGTGTGTGTTTTGGAAAATACAGTTAATTATCATTTTAACGTGTGATGGGTTTATTATCATTACTCTATGTGGAATGAGTATTTTTAAGCTTTTCCCAGTTTTAATTTCTAATGTGATAAATATGAGAAGCTGGGGGAGGGTGCAGTCACAGTGCAGGAAGCTTCCTGTGGGAGACCCCTTGAGGAAGCAGGGACTTCGGGCCAAGTGGCAATGCTGGCCTGAGGCCACCTCCCAGGAAGGCAGTGAGGACCCAGGAGAAGGAGTAAGTGTCCCGAGCTCCCTCTTTCCTCCTCTGGTCCCGAAGCCAGTGGAGGCCAGTGGCTTGCTTGTGTCCACACAGGCAGGGAGGGCGGGGAGCACTGGAGAGTGGCTCCAGGGGCGAACGGGTGCTTGGCCAGGCGAGGGGATCGGAGAAGGCTTCCGAGCCATGGTCACAGCGCTGCCCAGCTGGAGGAGGGAATGCGTGGCCCCAGCTCCAGGGCTTTCTCAGCGAGCCTGTTCCCAGTGTGTGCAGAATGCGGAGCCAGCTGCAGCAGACACGTCCCCCAGACGCCAGCCCTCGCTGCCCAGCCCTTGAAGGAGTTACCCCGAAATGCCACAGGCCTTAGGGCCCCACCGGTCACCCCAGCGTGCAGTGCTGGAGTGGCCCCAGGGGGCTCAGACCCAGGTCTGTAGAAGACTCTGGCCTCTGGCCATCCCACCATGCTGCCCTCTCAGAAATGAAGGAAGTGAGTCTGGATTGGGGACTCCTGGGCGTCCTCCTTACGACACAGAGTGACGCTGAGGGTTGGATTAGAGGGAGGAGGTAGGCCTGGAGCAGAAACCAGCCAAGTATTTTGGAGGCTTAACCCCCAAGTCTATTTCCCACTCCCGTTACATGTCCACTGCTGGAGGGCTGGGGGCTCTGCTCACAGGAGTCCCCCAGGGTCCCAGGAACCATCTCAGCACAGGCTCCCAGTCACAGCTCTATCTGAAGAGAAAAAGCCCAGCAAGGACTTCTTGCCTACCAAGTTCCACATCTCACTGCCACACGTGTTGCTTTGGCCAGAGCTGGTCCTGTGGCCCTTCGGACCCTCACAGGGTTAAGTGCAAACGTCCAGGCGCCATGTCCCGTGAGCTCCCTGCTCACCTCTGGGCTCCTACTATGTGCCAAGCATTGTGCTGGGGAGCCGGCATATACCACCCTCTTCGAACCCCATGATAGCCTAGTGTGCAGAGAGCATTTCTATCTCCACATAATAAATGAGGGCCACAAGCACAGAGAGGTAGAGTCATTGCCCAAGGTCACAGAGGTAGCAGGAAGTAGGGCTGTGACTTGAACCCAAGCAGCCTGACCACAGGTTGCACACACTTAACCAACAGACTCCACGCGCCTATTGATCATTCAACCAATATTTATTTGTGCTGGGCCTGTATGGGAGAAACAAAGGGTACGACAGAGATCCTAACAGCCCAAGCCCCTACCCTGGTGGCCCTACAGTGAGCAGATGCAGCCCGGGGACTACATCTTTATAAGGCACGATTGGCATTTTAACCTCAAACCTCAAGTCTGGAAGAATCTGTGAACCCAAGACGAGACACCCCTCCACCACCTCTGCCCCACTTAATGTGCAGCACCCCGTTCCCGAGCCTCCACGGCCACACCGCTTCTCTCTGGGGACAGCTGTGCCTACCAGCACTTCTCTGCACTGCGCGGCTCTTGCCCTCCCCGTGGGGGCTCCTGTCCTTGGTGCCATGGCTGGCGCTCTCCTTTGTCATCTTTGAAAGCATTGCCTTAGTCTCTGGAGAGGAATCAGATTGGGGCCAGTTTTTTAAATGCCCCATCCTGCTCCAGGATCACATGTTTCCCTAAAGGAGGGCAAAGTTCCTGGCGCTGCCTGGCCCACCGGCCTCCACACGTCTGCCCGGGCACTGTTCCTGCCTCTGGGGCTCTGGATGCCACCATTTCCTTTGCTTGCCTTGCAGCAGGCTCAACCTGAAGATAACATCAGCCCGCTGCTCAGTCGCCAGGCCTGCTGTGGGTGGGGGACCCCCACAAGGGAAGGTCAACGCAGGCTTTGTTAGAGACCTGTGATAATCCAGGGGTTGCAGATGCCTCTAGTTATCTAATCAGCTCAGTTTCCAGGCCTTTCTCTTGGTTGTAACATTTTCAAGAGCAAACAGCAAGGACCGCAGGTTGCTAGATTTCTTTCCTTTCCTTTTCTTTTTCTTTCTTTTTATCATAAAGATTAGGCCCAGGCACCAAGATTTGGATCATTCTTTTTCAAATGGCTCATATCAAATATCCTTCCTGAATGTAAAGTGGCCCTGATGAGCAACCCCTGAACTGGCCCAGGGCGGACTCAGTTCTCTACCTGCAGAGGGGCTCCCGGGATCTGCAGGCAGGAAAGGCTTCCAAAGGGGAGCACAGGAGGGCCTGGGCTTGGAGGGTCACACCCAGGCAGAGGGGCATAGGCCAAGGTCATGGAGCTGCTACTCAACAAAGGAAGCCACGGCCAAGTGGGGAGGCTGTTTCCAGGGAATCTTAAATTCTTCTAAAACCTCTGGCCAAGAACTTGAGAACACACACGACCTCATAAACACCACAACACCTGCCCCGCCATAGCTCCCTGTAGTACGAGCGCCGATAACACAGTTCCCGGCAACCCCTACTAGGGAGGAGGAAAGGAAGAGGATCTGACCACAGACCTCAGCCATTCCTGCACACACACCTGTGCCCACACCCACTTCTGCACACACACCTGTGTACATGCATACCTATACAAACACTTGCAAACCTTTGAACACACTCGACACGTGCCTACATACATGCCTTCACACACACCTGTATGCACACCTGCACACACACCTGTTCTCAGGACACAGACACAAGCTCAGGTCTATCTGAAACCAGTGAGGGAAAGAGGCTCCTGCCTGAGACTCCAGGGTGGAGCCCTTCCCTGGAGGCCTTGGGTCCCCGTTGTTTCCTATTTCCTCCCTATTAGCTGAAAACACTCTCAGGGTAGAGGGTAGACTTCATGAGTCCTATGTGCCCACAGAGCCATGTACACAGTAGGTGCTTAATAAGTGGTGGTTGGTAGATGGAATGGAAGGGTGGATGGTGGAGCAGCATGGAAGGGGAGCTCCTGCTGCAGGTGGCACGCCCTTGAGCAGGCGGGGAGTCTGGAGGCCTTGGGCCCTCCCCACCGCCATCAGTCGATGATACCACTGGGCACTGCCTTCCTCTCCAGCCTCAGCCTCCCTCCCTGGGGTGAAACCACTGAGGGTCACCAATAAGATCCCGGACTCTCTGCCAGGCCTGTTTCCTGGCAGCTGCAGCTGCGGAGAGGAGTCTGCCAGCTCCCTGCTCGTTACCTGCTGGCCTTTCCTGCCCTCAGAGCTTCAAAGTTCGGAGACAACAGGGGAATTCTAGTAATTGGTATCAGTGACTCTCCGGCACCACCCCTGCTGGCCCCTGCAGGCAGGTCTGCAGGCTGTGGCTGGTGGCTGGGATGCCACGCCCAGGCAGGCGAGTTCTAAGGAAGAAGCCCAGCTCTGACAGCTTCCATCCCTCAGCCTGGCCATGGACCTGCTGCTCCACACCACCCCAGAATAACCTCAACAGACCAGGTTTCCAGCCTACTGCACCTAAAAATGCATCTCTGGCTCTCAGATGTTAGGAAGGGGAGGGAAAAGATACCCACAGCCAGAGGACTGGAGAGCTTCTAGGTCCCCGTCCAGTACCCAGGACCATGTCTTCTGCCCTGCTGGCCACGCACCCGACATCCACTCTCCTTCCTTTAAGCAACAGCATCCTGACTTCCTTTTGGGAAGTGATCTCTCTCCCACTTAGACACAGCCTGTTGGGACCATTGCTCAAGATGCCTGCCCTCCCCAAGCCAAGAGATGGGTGCCTGAGCCCAGCAGAGCCTGCTGCTCATGGCCCCTGTAGGATCTGAGTCACAACCAGAGACAGGGCAGGAGACAGTGGGTGCCTGTGCTCCAGCAGCAGCACTGCGGACAGATTTCCATCTGCTTCTGCCACGGGGCCCTAGGAGCAGCCCCCCGTCTGTCCTGACTCTTCTGCCTTCTGATTCTGCAGCTGCCCCCTCATTTTCCACTTCCTGTTCTGTTGCTGACAACCAAAGAGCTCTGACTGATTCATCTGCCACATCCCAGGGAACAAGCACGGAGACAAACACTTCCAGTCACCTTGAGGTGGCAGAGCAGCCTCCGGCCCTTCCTGAGACTCAGGGCCACCCCTGTAGCATAATCCCTGGGAAGGCTGGAGCCCCTGGCCTGACACTACCCCTCTGCTGGCCTCAGGACCTGACTACTTTGAACCTCAGTTTCCTCATCTCTAAAATGGGCAGGTTTGCCTCCCTGGTGGGACTGGGGTAAGGGTTAATGAAACAGAATGCTGGAAACCCACAGGGCACTCGAGAGCAGTGATGGTGGCCACCGTCCCAAGCAGAATCCCCACTCGCTGACCATCCTTTAAGCCCAGGATGTATCTGAGCATCACCACCGACTTCCTGATGCACTAAAATCACCACATTAATTTTTGGTTATAAAACATTGGCTCACCAAGAAAATTCTTCCAAAGCCCTTTCAGGAAAGGGCTTTTCATCTAATTTGAAATGAGAAGGAGCCAGTTGCCAAACTGAAATAGCACATAAACCTTAGAACCCACAGATTTGAGTGAATTCTAATCTTGGTCAAAACTGGCAGGAGGAAGGGGGCTGGGGGAGGGGAAGATGAGTCAGAGATTCCACCCTTCAGAGGGGGCAGCCTAATATGGCATTGGGGAGCCACGGGAGACGACTTAGGTATGCCTGGACTTTCAGACTGGAGCCATGACTCTGGCCAGCAACCAGCTACGTCCCCACCATCAACACCTACCCTCCCAGACACAAGGGGCACAGCCTTGGGGTGGCAAACCGAGACTGGAGGCTCAGATCACAGTGGAAGGAGCTCAGATGACCGTCTAGCAGCTTGACCCCCAAAATGATGGCATCAGCCTTCCCCCAGCACTCCTGGGGTCTCAGGCCCAAGGTGGGCCTGTTTCTTCAGGCATTGTGTGGTCCTGGCCGACTCAATGCAACCAACAGTGAGCTCGTGATGTGGCGCAAATATGTGAAAAGCAGCAAGTCCCAGCCCCCCGTATTACCTCAGAGCGCATGAGTTTTGACCCCGGAGGGAAGTGCCTGGTAAGGAGGACTTCACAAGGTGAGGCTGCCCTGGCTATGATGGTTGTATAACTTACAAAGACACAGAAGTAACTCTTAAAGGAAGGGTGCAAAGCCTAGTCTAGCCCTGACAGGATCCTCACTAGTCCTGTGACTGTGGGAAAGTCACCTTGCTTCTTTGCACCTGAGCTTTTCCACCTGTATGTTCAATGAAGTGGAGAAGTCGTCCTCACGCTCGAGTTCCTCAGAATCATCTGGAGAGCATGCCTCCTTCCTGGGCCAGGGCGCAGAGATTCTGATTCAGTCCACCTGGGGTGGGGACTGAGAATTTGCATTTCTAACAAGCACTCGGGGCTACAGGATTCCTCAAGTACCTGCAGAAGAAAAAGAGCCTCATTGCTCTGCCTTCCAGCCCAAGTCTTCTGATTGCACCAACTTAGATCAGATGCCCACTCCTGATCTGTGTGCTGATTGGCCAGGCCAAGGTCCTGGGCTCCATCCCTAGAGCCAGGAGGTGAATCAGCTTCCCCAGCCCACACCAAAGCTAGGGGTGGGGATTGTTGGGATGAATCAAGGAGGGGGATTACTTGGGAGAGATAAGCAGCATCTGCCCATCACAGTGACAGGGCCAGCACTGGAGCCAGGCGGAGCTTGCCCCTGAGCCTCTGCTCTCTCCAGCACACCTGGCTATTTCCATGTGGCCCCTCTGTGGAAGAGGGCAGCTCTTGGTGGTGTTCACCAGACCCAGGCTCCTGTGGTTGGATAGAAGAGGTCTGGAAAGAATCTTCTTCAGAGAGGACCTGCCTCCAGGGCGGACAGTACCCAACCCATTCCAGGCAGATGAATTGCACCCAAATTCTTCCAGGAAGGAGGCAATTATGTCAGCTCTCCTGACTCGTGATTCTGGGGAAACTCTAAGGTCCAGTTGCCCTGGGTCATTGATGTACCAGCCTGTGCTCTGATGAATGTACAGGAAACTATAACTCAGTTTTAAGCATGAAGACTTGTGTGCAGTCTATTGCTGACCTCAAAGAGATTCCCAAATAGATGATAATGACAGTATAGCCCATGTGTCCCCTGCCTATGTCCTTGAAGCTTTGACACATCCTATAAGGTATTTGTTCAGATCAAGAAATCCTATTCTAGCCAGGCACGGTGGCACAAGCCTGTAATCCCAGCACTTAGGGAGGCTGAGACAGGAGAATCGCAAGTTCAAAACCAGCCTCAGCAATGGCAAGGCACTAAGCAACTCAGTGAGACCCTGTCTCTACATAAAACACAAAATAGGGCTGGTGATGTGGCTCAGTGATTGAGTATCCCTGAGTTCAATCTCCAGTACCAAAAAAAAAGAATTCCTATTCTAGATGATTTGCTCCCAAAGGCTGGCTAGGAATTTATCTTCCTCCCTACTTGTTGGCTCACCCAGGCCTATGGGCTGAGAAGGTAAAGACCACAGAGATTTAGCATCTGGTCCACAGTTTGACAGTGAATCTCAGGTTTGGGTCACTGCTATGACTTGTACCCCAATTATACCCAGAGATTATCAGGGTGCTTTACTTGGGACTCATTCACTGGAAAACAGAATAATGTCAGGATTCAGTCAGTAGACAGACTCTGTGCTCAGGCAGCCTGAATTCAATCCATGCTGTGTGACCTTGGGTAACTCACATTACCTTTCTGTGCCTCTATTTTCTCATCAGCAAATGGAATTCTAAGAGAATCTATACCTAATAGGTTGGGTAGTTGTGAAAATTAAAACATGGAAATCACTTGAAATATTGCCTGGTGCCTGACCAGTGCTTAATACATGTTAGCAACAATCACTCAGTCACCAGACATTAATGAAGCAGCTTCTACAAGTCAGACACTCTATTGGGTGATAGAAACTCAGAGCAGTAAAAATGCAGGCTTGTACCTTCAAAGTGTCCATAATTTAGGAGAAGATTCAAAGAAAGAGAAACCACAATATATCATGATAAACACTATTGCTGAGCTTTGCTTGAAGAGCTAACTGCACCTGGAAGGGATCAGAAAAGCCTCCTGAGCCAGGAGTGTGTGGCATCTCACCTGGGCCTTGACTGAGTTTTTCCAGGAGAGGGGTTGTTGTCCTAAGGGAAGTTGTCCCAGGTACAGAGTGCAGAAAGCCCATGTCACGAATGGCCTGGTTGTCCACAGAACAGTAGTTCCAGAGCAACAGGAACATGAGGTTCCTGAGGGGTAATGGGTATAACAAGTCTGGAGAGCTGCTTATATGTCATGCTGCAGCGTGGCCTTTGTCCCAGGGCTTCCCTGTCGAGAGCCAACAGAGTTCTAAGCAGGAGAGTGGAATGAGGTGAGATATGACTGTTTCGGAACTTAAGCGGGTAGCAGGGTGGAGGGTGGGCCAGACAGAGAGAGGGACTGGGCCGGCCAGGCCGATTAGGAAGCTGAGCCCAGGCAAGAGACAGTGAGCTCCCCTGGGCAGTGGGGAGGGAGAAGACGGGATGAGCTTGGGGGCTTCTATCAGGACAGACAGGAAGTGGTGGCTGACTGGATCCCAGGAAGGAGGCAGAGGGAGGACTCCAGGCCGAGTCTGCAGTCTCTAGCTTGGGAGGCCGGGTGGATGGCCTTGCCCAAGTGTGAGAATCCAGGAGGAGCAGCAGCTGGCCCGGGCAGGTGTGACTGTGGCCCCTGGGCAGGCCACTTTCTGCAAGCCACCGCTTCATGCTTTTGGTGTCTCCTGTGTCTTGAAAAGAAGGAAGATGACACAGAGTCGATTTTCAAAAATCTCTCCAAGAATAATTACATCAGGCCTGGAGCTCTGTTTTCTGATCATGAAAATGATGGAGACAATTATAAAAAACAAAAAAACCAGGATGGCCCAACAAGGCTCAACACAAGAATAACAAGAAAAACGCCACTGGCAGTTCAACTCCCTGTCCCCAGTTCATAAGCCAATCACGTCCACTCGATTTTGTTGGCAACATAAATTAACACACTACGAGACGTCCACTTTAGATTCTGCCAGGGCTCATGTCTGTCTACACCCCCACCAGGGATGATGGACAAAGTCCCCCTTTATGTAACCTACCCCTCGCAGAAAAAAAGAGAAAATACCAATCTTAACCATGGAATAAATATAGGAGATGGTGGCTTTAAAATTAGAGGTTGGAAAAATGTCATGTAGCAAAATCCAAAACCCCAGGCTGGGTCTAGGGAGCCCGCAAACCACACATATTTGTACTTTAAGAGTAAAAGATCCTTTGAACGGGTTGGAAATAAAGATTCCCAGGTTCAGCTGGGAAAGGACCAATTTTCATCCAAAACACATCTTTATGGCTGGGTTTTCAGGCCCAGGAAAGTGTTCCTCATGGAAATGCTGAGCAGTCTCGCCACATCACACCAGCGCGTCTCGGCTCTTTCAGAAAACGAGACTTTCCCCTCACAACTAGGTCAGCAGGGGAGGGAAGCTGAGTCGCCTCTGGGAAGAGCTCTGTTGTGGGCTGGGTGTCTGTGTCACCTATCCAGTCCCCAGAAGCCCAGTGACCTGCTTGTGAGAAGAAGGAGGCGGTCAGACAGGCACCACCTCTTGTCCAGAGACCTGCAACCTGGAAAGAATAGACTTTTGCGGACAAATCCAGTTCTCCTCAGGAGCCACAGATCCAGTGGCCACAGAGACCAGACGGAGACATCCAGGAGTTACACTGGCCAGGTGGGCACTGTCCAGGTGAGCTCATGTGCCCTGTCCAAGAGGAACAAGTTCTAGCCCCCCTAGGGATTGTGGCCACAAGGACATGTGGGCTACTGTTGCCAGCATCTGAATCTCTAAGATAAACTACAAATAGGCATGTCCCTCTGAAATCTTAACACTGAGAACCAATTCCAAAATAGTTTAGACACAACGTGCGCCAAACAAAGCAGGGCTTGCTGGCGCCCCTTGAGATCTGTCTCTGTCGCCTCCAGACACTATCAAGGCAGAATTTCAGCAGGGCAAGAGGCGAGAGCAGGGAGGCCTTGCAGCCGGCAGCGTCAGGACCCTGCATGCCCAGGGGCCCTGTTCCCGAGCCTGTGCTTTCGCCGCTCTCTGCAGGTCACTGGCCCAGCTGCCTGGCCCCTTCCTTGTGCCTCAGTTTTCCCATCTGTGGAAAGAGAGGTGGGACAAGGTGCACTCTAGGGCTCAGCCACAACCTGGGACTCCACGCCTTTGGCCAGTGGGAAATGTGGCACCTGTAAGGGGTATTTTCTGGAAAGCACAGGCAGCCTTGGGCTTAGGGTGAGGCAGAGGTTCAGGTGGGTAGAGTCTTCTGTCCCACCCTCTCAGGTGTCACTCCTAAGGAGGACTCAGGAGCACCCTCCTGGCCTCTGGAGGAAAGGAAAGAGATAAAAAGGCAGCCAGGACTCGGTGGCCACTCCAGGTGTGTACAGACATCAAACTCTCAGCTCTGTTTTCAGTCTTGACCTCACAAGAAGCCCAAGGCAGGGAGCCCATCAGTACCTCTGCCTGCCTTTGAAGATAAGGAGCCCAGGCCCAGCAGAGTTAAGGGTCTCCTCCCAAGGTCACCCAGCAGGGAGGTGGCCAAGAAGAAGCTGCAGCAAACTGAGGTTGGTGTGGTTAGGAAAGACCACACAGACAGCTGTGGGCAGCTGCTCTTCCACCTGACTTATCAGACTCCACCTTGTCCTGGACCACACCTCTGTTTTCAAAGGACTTTCTTCAACCAAGTGGCTGACCCTCCTTCTCTCCTTCTCTACAACTCAGTTTTTTAAAAATTCGGGGTTTTGGTTTTTTGTTTTTGTTTTTCGGTGCTGGGGATGAAACTCTGGCTTGGCACATGCTGGGCAAGTGCTCTGCCATTGGGTTCCATCCCATCCTTGGGGCCTTTTGGCACTGGGGAGGCCATAGCAGACATACTTCTGTTTCCAGAGAGACTAGCTTCCCTGTCCTCGGAGAGAATTGAGGCTCCCCTTCTCTGATAGTGCACTTGGGGTAGCTGGAACCAGCTGCAGAACCCCTGCCTGCCCACAGCATGTACACAGGGTCCTAGGACTCAGCAGCCTTGGGCTAAAGCTCAGACCCAAACTCAGACCTGGGCAAGGGCATCCCTTTCTTGGCCGGGGTTGGTGGTTGGTTGGTATACACACACACACACACACACACACACACACACACACACAGTTGCCCTTCAGACTTGCACCATGCTTTGCCTCTTTCCAGAGCTTTCCTGAAGTTATCTGACAAAGGCCACACCCAGGAGGCAGGGGTCCTAATCCTTCCCTTATGCTATACAAGTGAAATCTGCAGCTGGAAGTGTTGAGAGGCTTTCCCAGGGCCATTGAGCTGGTGGGGGCTGAGCTGGGGGTGACGTCCAGCTTCTGGACTCCCTTGGGCTGAGCCACCAGGCCATGCTGCTGCCCTTCTCGCCCTCACTTGACAGTGAGGGGCTCCCTGTGGTCCAGGCAGTGAGGGCAGGCAGGAGATGCTGGCGCTGACTTGAAAGCCAGTGGCTCCTCAGACGCCACTGTATGGGCCTGCAGAGAAAAGCTTTTGTGCCCACAGCCCCTGGTTGTGCAATCCAGCCCTTGCATCTCCAGTGGATGGTGTCTAGGACACAGTGTGACACCAGGAGGAAAAGGGAGAGGGACGGAGTGGGAAAGGCTGGAGCTGAGTCCTCCTGAGTGTATCTAGAGAAGCCCTAACCCCCACGTGATGCACTGAGATGGAGCTTTAGGAGGGAATGAGGGTTAATCGTTTTATCAGGGTGAGACTCAAAACCATTAGGAGCCTGAGAAGAAGAGGAAGGGGCAGGGATGCAGCTCAGTGGTAGCGTGCGTGCCTAGTACGAGCGTGAGCCCTGGTCCATCCCCAGTAGCGCAAATGAAAAAAGAGGAAGACGATCTCCCCACCCCCCACTCCATTCCACACGCACTTGCACCTGGGAAAACCCACATGAGGGCACAGTGAGGGGGGAAGCCAGGAGGAGGTCCCACACCAAGCAGGCTCCTGCTTCCCTCAGGCCTCCAGCTTCCAGGACTGTGAGAAAATAAATGTCTCTTGTTTAAGCTTCCCTCACTGTAGCACTGTGCTGTGGCAGCCGGAACCAAGAGCTACAGGGACAAACTCCAAAGACCAAGCGTGAAAGAACAGACCTCATAGGAGCCAGCTACCACCCGGGGACCCCCTGCCTAACACTCTCCCCCAAATCTCTTCCATCCTCAGGAGGCCACAAGGGAGCCCCTTCCATGGACACCTGGGACGTCTGCTCTGGTCAGCGCAGGTGGCCATTTTTCCTTAATCTTCCCAAGGGCAGATTCCCTCTTACTATCATGTCCTCCCCAGTGGGGCTTGTTCCTGAGGCTGGTCCGCCAGTGGAGGTCCCAGTTCACGCTTACCCTTCAGGGAGCGACTGCTAGACAGTTTCAGAAGCACAGATGTTGAAAAAGATCTCAGTGAGAATTTAGCCAGCTTGGGTTTGAATCCCAGCACTCCTGTGTGACGACCTTGTAGTTTTGAATATGTTGTAGAATTATCTGAGAAGGCCATCGAGTTTCAAACCCCCCACCCACCACTTCTGTAATGAGTTGAACACGGGTCTTCAAAAAGATGTGTCCACAGCCTAGCCCCTGGAGCCTGTCAATGTGGACTTTGCTGATATAATCAAGGACCTCAAGATGGTATCACCCTGGACTATGGGGGTGGGCTCTAAATCTAATGAGAGACAGTGGAGGAGGGGAGAAGGCTGTGCAGAGACAGAGGCGGAGCCTGGCTGATGCAGCCACAAGCCAAGGAATCCAGGAGCCTCCAGAAGCTGGAGGAAGTAAAGAAGGATTTTCCTTTAGAGCCTTCAAAAAGAGTGTGGCCCTGCCAGCACCTTGGATTCAGACTGCTGGCCTGCAGATAAAATAAATTAGTTAATTACATTTCGGCTATTTTAAGCCACCAGTTTGTGGTTATTTCTTATAGTAGAGCACTAACACAGAAATCTGCAGGATTATTTCAAGACTGATTAATAACTAATACAACTTCCCATCCCTGGTGCAGAAGCTGTTCCCACACTATGTAACTGGTGATGTGGTGACTTGTTGGCTTGCTGGGGAGCAGGCATGAGCCTAGAGACTGTGCCAAGGGTCATCCTGATAAAGCAACTTCACAAACTTGCTTAGAGCCATCTTCAAAGGTATCCTCCTTTCTCCTCACCCAAAGCCAGCTCTAACCAAGCAGCATTTGATCCCCTGGAAACAGGGTGTGGCCACACATTTCTAGAATGTACCATGATCTTTGGCCCCCGGGGCATCAAAGCACCTGCTCATGGGAGCTAAGTTAAATGTGCTGCCTGAGGGCTGGGGTGGTGGCTCAGTGGTAGAGCACTCGCCTGGCATGTGTGAGGCACTGGGTTCGATTCTCAACACCACATATAAATAAATAAGGTCCTTGACAACTAAAAAATAAAAAAAATTTAAAAATTTTTTTAAAAACGTGCTGCCTGAGCCCCCCTTTGCACAGACTGTGGTAGCATCTCAGCTCTCAATCAGGTGTGCTCTGTGTGCATCAAAAGGTGCTGTGTCTGCCAGCGGGCACTCCCAGCACCTCTACAGGAGGGCGTGGCTTAAGGGGATGCAGGTGAGCATGGGTGGGATCCTACACTACACGATCCTTGCTACTTGCAGGGGTGGGGAGTGGGATGGTCAGGAATAGTTAGACCTTTGACTGCCTGGCTTAGACGTGAAACTACTCAGGCTAATTAGACCTCTTGGAAGCAGGGGATCAGGGTGGGTGGACTGAGATCTTTTCATACTATCACCTGTTCAGTCTCCTATCAAATCCAACCCCATAAAACACTTGGTGTACACAAAAGCAGTGCATTTCTTGGGCAACATCAACTCCAAGTCAAATTCCCAATTCCCCAACCCCCCTTTCCTGCCCACTTCAAACCCCCAGCTCATGCCCTAAAGAAATTCTGACCAGGCATGTTGGCACACGCCTGTGATCCCAGAGACTCAGGAAGCTGGGGCAGGAGGATCACAAGTTTGTGGCCAGCCTCAGCAACTTAATGAGATCCTGTCTAAAAATAAAAAATAAAAGGGGTAGGGGTGTAGCTCCGTGGCAGAGGCCCTCTGGGTTCAATTCCCAGCAACACACACACACACACACACACCCCTGAACTGTCCATGCCTCCTCTGTTTCTGCCATGCTCCTGTGTGGATGCGGAGCCCATCTGAACTCTCCTGAGA
Source organism: Xerus rutilus (assembly GCA_028644305.1). Classification (NCBI taxonomy): domain Eukaryota; kingdom Metazoa; phylum Chordata; class Mammalia; order Rodentia; family Sciuridae; genus Xerus; species Xerus rutilus. The sequence continues at coordinate 8,392,144 of CM053404.1, read as the reverse complement.
TGCTCCCGGGTCACACTGGAGACCTTAAATAACCAGCCAGCCCTACTGGTGGGGCTACCAAAAGAATCCTGACAGCTTCTATTGTTCTGAGAAGCTGCAAAAGCCTGGTCTACAGGAGGACGCGTGCACATACACACAGCTACAAAAACCCTTCTCAGGTTCGCCCCGAGTCTACAGCGCTGTGTAAATCAGGGCAGGCTGACGAGGTGCGTCTTCACCAGCACCACCTACATCCTCCCTGCTCCCCCGCACCAGCCCATCTGTGAAAAGGGTCTAGGCTTTCACCCTGGGGATCCACCTGGGGCTCCGCTCCCCACAGTGGCTCTGCACACCCGGCTTTCCCCTATCAGGGGTCTCCGCTTCATCTCACCTCTCCTGCACTTGACTAAATTCACCTGCTTTCAGGTCAGAAAAATAAGGGCTTAGTTTTTGATTTGCTTTCATCTTCGTTTAGAAAACAAGGGAGAAGCTGAAACCAGATCCTAGCATTTTTATTAGCCGTCTCCATTACCTGTACACATTTATTGCATATGTAGATTTTCCCCAGATCTGCTTACATGGGGGAGCTGTATGCTGATCTATGGCTCTAGGGTCATTTCACACCTTCAGCAACAGGCACTTTAGAGACAATTTTAACTAAAGTTAATGGGAAGCCAAAAGAAGTCACACCAAGTTATGTGTCCGGGCCAACTACAGTGACTCCAAACCAGTCTCTCCTGGGATTGCCTTTGTGCTATGAGAGGAGGTGGGAGAAGGGCATACACGCCCGCCCTCTCGTCCACGAAAGTCTCCATGCACACAAGAGCACCAAAGTGATGGAAAATCCCACCCAGTCCATCTCGCCCCCTGAACCCATGTTCCAGCCCGACCCAGGAATACGGTGATGGTGTCCTGGTACAAAGGAGCTCCTTAGCCGTGAGAGACCTGGTTTACTTCCTGCCAAACAACCATCACTCAACCTGAATGTCAGCCTCTCACCTTCCCTCCTTCTGGAAGAACTACATTATTTACTTAGCCTTTGGTTTGTGGATCCCTGTGACAACCTTGTTTGGAAGGGCTGTGGCTTATTGCTACATGGGGCTCCAGGGGAGAACGGGTGCCAGGAAGGCTGGGGTAGATGCCCAGGAGGGCCACGGACTGTCTCCAAAGAACCTTAAAACACCCTGCTTGGCCTAAGGGCATTTCTCACCCTCACTCTCGGATCTCATGGTCAAGTGGACCCCATTCTTGAAGGCATCCATCACTGGGTTTCAGGACCTTGCTATCTGCTACTGTCCTTGCCCATAAGCCACCTGCAGGGGACTGGCATCCAACAGATACAGTGTCACCTAAGCCAGGGGTCACCAAACATTTTTTGCAAAGAGCAATAGATGGTATTTTCTGCTTTGCAGGCCATCTCTGTCACAACGATGCCACTCTGCCCTCACAGCAGGGAAGCCTCTTGTAGACATTATGTAAATGGAAGAGTTTGGCTATATCCCAAAAAAACTTTACTTACGGACTCTGAGACTGGAGTCCTGTAGAATTTGTTCGTGTTACAAAATGTATCTTTCTAAAATCTTTTCCAACCATTTAAAAATGTTTCTTAGCTCACAGGAAGTACAAAGACAGGTGCTGAGTGGCCAGAATTGTCGACCCTGATCTGAGATAGAACAAGCTCCCCCCCAACCCCACTCCGCACCCCCAGCCCAGCGAGTCACCGCTGGCTTTGAGGTTTAGTGTTTTGACTTTGCCTTTTTTGTTCACAGCTCTGGCAACTCCTGGGAGATGGCCAGCCATGAATGAGAAACTTTTGCACTTTGGCTAAACCTAAATCCAGCAAAAGGCAACCAAAGGACTAGTCTCCCAGGGAGCAGAGGCAGGTCAGGAAGGAGGCCAGTTTCGGATTTCCTCCCTTGCTGTGACATGTATGTATGCAAAGACACACAGAGCCTTGTTTCAGAAGAGGCAGCAAGTTAAGTCACCAAAGTGAAAGGGCAGTCCTGAGTCTGCGTGAGTTTAAAATTCCTGCAGGAATGAGATACCCCTTTAAAACTTCCCCGTGGAGGACAGAGTGGGTTCGGCCTCCCCACTCCTGCAAGACTCGGCGGTGCCCTGAGCAGCACACAGCCTGCCCACATGAACAGGCACCGGGCTCCTGGTTCTGGGTGGTAGAACTCTGCCTTGGTGCCCATTCTGATTTGCTTGTCCCAACAGCACACATGGGGCCTGAGAATTTCCATGGCAAAGCTCTCTGGAACTTCCGCTCCTGCTCTAGGATCTGCCTTTTGGGTCTCGATACTGAAATCATTCGCTAGGTTGGTCTAGGCCGTTCTCAAAATGCCCTTTCAAGGTCAGACAGGGCTTTGTTTGCCTGGCAGCGTTTGGAGAATGAATGACACGTTGAGTGTTGTGAACATAACTTCATGGCTCTTATAAGTTTTGCTCATCCTCTTCAGTGTTTTAACACATATTAAATGTTTTTTAAGAAAGAGTGGTGGCAGTGGACAGGAAACATGGCCCTAGCCACATTCATAGCTGACTAGCAATAATAACAATTGTATCAATGTATATAATAATATTTTAATTTGTCTCATAACCTACTTTTATGTCTATATCCAGAGAGCAAAGCTAATATTTGAGTGCATATAGGAGTCCTGTTCAGGTCAAACCTCATTTAACTCAACAATTATTTGATGCAGTGATCACGTGTCACATTTACAGACCAAGAAAACGTTCCCTTCGTTATTCTTCACTAATCAATCTGTAAGCATCCTGTGCCTTTCCCAGTACTTCGTGCTGTGGATTGTGATTTGTAAGGGATAAGGCAAGATTCATTAAAGTGCCCTCAACAAACAAGTTAGAAGAGGATGGAGCTAAGAAGACATAGCCCAAGGCAGTGTCCTGAGCCACAGAAGGAAAAGTCACTTGTCTGCATATGTATTTTAAGCTAAATTCTATAACTGAACCACTTCAGGCTCTGCTCTGTGGAAAGGCAGGAATCCAGTGTCTTTTATTTTAAAGGTCCCAAGAGGATAGAGTCTCCCAGAGCTGGACACTGACCGTCCACTTGGCCACTGCTTTTCACAGTCCCTCATGTGACCCTGTGAGACAGGACCACAAGGCAGTTTGAGGAGTCCACTCAAAATTCCCAGAAGCCTCGGGGGGAAAGGGTGTAAGAAGGGCCCTGTTCCAGAATATCACTTGAAATGTGGAAGGCTTTTGCCATCCCTGCCCAGGGTGGACAACCAAGCCACTTCAAGGTTTCCTGAGGATGAAATCTGAGAGAAGATAAACTTTGCTTTCATCTTTTAAACATCAGAAAATAAACAACATCAAAACGCAGGCTGGACAAAGACTCAATGTACATAAATAAGCAACAGTGCACTCACCATCCTCAGGGGCTGCTCACGCTCACAAGGAGACAGCTGGAATAAAATTGAGGAGGTAGGGCTGTGCTCAAGGATGCCAGCCAAGCAATCTGCCCTGCATCGCATGCCAGCGCTCCCTTCCTCTCCCAACAGAGGAAAGCGATCAACTGACCGGCCCTTCAGCCTCTCCCTGAGTGTGGAAGCCAGGCCGACTCACTGAAGTACCTTTTTCTGGAAAGCCCAGTAAGGTATCATGCATGCATCTTTGGCCCATTATCTGAATGGTATCTCCTCAGCTATTATATCTTTAGGGGGACACTTCAGGCCCACTAGGGTGCTATAATAAAAAATGGGGACACCAGTAAGTGTTGGCAGGATGTGGAGGAAATGGAACCCTCATTTGCTGCTAGGGGAGACCTAGGCACGTACTATGTGACTATATGACTCCATTTATGTGAACTGTCTAGAAGAGGCAAATCCACAATCAGGAGATGGTGGTAGCACCAGGAGCTGGAGGAGGGGAAATGGGGTAAGACTGCTAATGGGTACAGGGTTTCTTTTGGAGTGATGAAAATATTTGGAATTAGGTAGTAGTGATGATCGTACAACATTGTGAAAATTTTTTAAAAATACTGAAATATATTTAAAAATCCTCAGGAAGAAGAAACTTTTTTTTTTTTTTCATCTTCTGCTGGAGCCAAGCTCCTACAGGTAACCCTTATGGGAGGCCTACAAGGCTGAGGACAGCAGGTTTCACAGTGGGGGAAATGAAGTCCAGGCACAATCTGTGACTTGCTCAGCATCATCCTGCTCTAAGAAATACACCACTCCATCCTCGCCAAGACCGCCACCTCTAGTCTTTCTTCCACACCACACAGGCTTCATCCTTGTTAACTTGGACTGTTTCCCAGCCGGTAACCCTCAGACCCTTAAGCTGAGTTTCAAGTTCCTGCTCTGCAATAGCCGAGCTCTCTGGACCTAGCCCTTCTGGAACCAGAGACAGGACAAGACTCCTCAATCCATGGCTGCTCATGTTGGTCAGAGGTCCTACTGTACACACAGGTGCTAATTTCCCAATGTGGGTTAAGGAACCTCCCACAAATCAGAAGGAGAGCAACTCCCTGAGGTAAGGAGGAAGGAACAGGCTGAGTAGTGGACACGGGGTCACCTCTCCACCCTCCCATCAACAGCAGGACCTCCAGCAGCCTCTCGAAAGCTCCCTTCCTAGCTGGGAACAGAAGAGCCCAGGCTCCACCATCTAAGCCATCTGCCCGTCATCTTTTGCAGATCTGGGAGCAAAGGCCATCAGCCCTGGGACTTTTATCAAGTCCAGTCTTTTTGAGGCACGTCTAATAAAAGGTAAGTATTTCCAGTCTTTTAAATGGACCATCCCGCCCCTTATCTCTTCATGATAAATGCCGCTTTCAAAATAATTCCAGAACTAAAATGGCCAACAGCTGGGTTAGAGCTCTGGCACACCCATCTCCCTGCAAAGGGCAAGTACGGCAATTCTTAACATTCCTGTAACCTACATGCTCAAAGCCACAGACTTTTCCTTCAGTCTCAAGAGTATGGAAGATGCACCACTGAGGTGCACAGGTGGCCGCTATGGAGCCTTCGCGTGCTCTGAAGACCTGCAGTACCAGCAGGTCCATCCTCCACCCAGTCAAGGAAAGGTCACAGGGTTGTACAGCAGTCGCCCTGTACACACACGTGCTAGTCAGGTGACACTTCTCTTAGGCTGCTTTCCTATACTTTATTTTTTGGATCACATTCTTTTGGTGGGGTCATCACCCTCGTCTACCAATAGAACACAACCAACCCTACACAGGAGGTTGGCAAATGCAGAACAAGGAGCCAGGCCATTCTCTTGATGCCAAGTGAGACCCTTGCCCCACTACTGATGGCCTCAAAGCCAACAGAGACCCACGGGCCAGCCCTGTCTACCAACAGCCCTGCCAAAGTCTGAGAGCCTGGTGCCAATGAGGCTGGCAAGCATATGTAATAGGAATTGTGTCATAAACCCTCACGTTAACAGGCAAAGCTCCATTTCTTTATTCAGATTCTTTTTTTTTTTTTTTTTGGTACTGGGGATTGAACTCAGGGGCACTCAACCACTGAGCCACATCCCCAGCCCTATTTTGTGTTTTATGTAGAGACAGGGTCTCATTGAGTTGCTTAGTGCCTCGCCGTTGCTGAGGCTGGCTTTGAACTCACGATTCTCCCGTCTCAGCCTCCCTAAGTGCTGGGATTACAAGCGTGAGCCACCGCGCCCGGCTTTTATTCAGATTCTTGATGGTATGAAACCCAATTTGTCCATATTTTCAAGTTTCTTGGAAATTTTGAAATGAATTTGACTTTGTGCATCATGAGAAACCCAGCCTGGAAGGGTTCAAGGTCCTTGGGATCAGGTGTCCTGAGCGTCTCCCCTTGCCAATACCTCCCCATCCTGCACCACCTCCCGGCTTGTGACACTCTCTCCCATGCTGCTCCTCAGGGACCCAGGAAGGAATGAGGACTCCCTCCCCTGAAGTGCCAGTGAGTAACTCAGTCAAGGGCTTGAACCAACTTCCAATTTCGTTGGATCCAAGTGCCCCAGGTACAGCTGGTCCCATCCAAGCCCTCTAGCAAGTCACTCCTCCTGCTTGTGGCAAACAAAGAACCTTCCAGTTCTGCCTTCTGTGCGTTCACACCACACAGCACTCTGTCAACACCCCGAGCACAGGAAACCATTTGGGAAGACACGAGTATTAAAAAAATAAGCTGCGTGACATTTATTTTGTTTTGTTAACATTAATATCTGTAGAAACATTTTTATTGTCAGTATAAAAATTAACAAGTTTTATTAAATACTTTCTCAAATTTCATAACACATAAAATCAGTGTCTTCTGCATTCATGGCTATAGCAAAGTGAGTGGGTGTTTGGAAAGAAAAACACAATGCTTTAGTACAGACTGAACAATACGGAGCTATTCTGTCTGACGGGCCAGATCGTAAGGTGAGGTCTTGTCAGCAGCAGACGGAAGCAAACCTTTAAGAAGATGGCAGCAGCCCCCAACTCTCAGCAGAACATTTCTGTGTTTCCATTTTCTATGATGGTTCTTTGAAGATCCTAAAAGGCTTCTCTGACGCCAAAGAACCTGGAAGCCATTATCAAAATGCACTGAGGAGGATGCAGGCCCATCTGATGAACGTGCAACTCAGGGGCAGAAGGCCAGCTGCCGGAGAGAACCCGTCCTCCTGTGGTTCCAGCAGAAGTCTGTCCTCGAGGAATGGATTAAGGCATCTTTGAGCAAGGGCGCTGGTACCATTTGTCTTAGGAAATCCAGCTAAATGCAGCGCGGGCCAAAGACAGAGCTGCACACCAACACCAAACACATTCCTATTAACAGGTTCCTGTAATATGGGCATTTAGGTCATTTAAGCACAAAATCATCTGACAGTAGAGTTTAAACACACATAAATCAAAACTTCCGCTTCCCCAAGTTAGTCATATATTGTAAATATTTCTGTTCTCAAGGATCTGATAACTAGTTAAGTCCAAGCAATAGATTAACTAGTCCACTGTGCTGCTTGCATGGAAATGCCACTTAAATTACAAAAAGAAAAAAAAAACTATAAATGATTAATTGCTTTTGTATATTACCAATTCATTAATAAATTAATGTTATACCATTCTCCCTGAAAGCAAAAGTATTTTTTCCCACCTCTGCTTGGTGAAAATTAAGAAATTCTGTATAAGAACAGCATTTAGCAAATAACTATTAAAAAAAAAAGGAGACCAATTTTCTAGGTGCATTGGGACATCCATTTAAAATCAATACAAAAAATAATTCCTTGTAAATATATAATATATATTTATACATAATTTGAATATATTTACATACATCCAGCACCTATATACTGCATTTGTGCTCTGTAAGTGTGTGCTGACATATATTTTCTCCAATTATTACAAAATTAACAAGTAAGGCAGAATGTATGTCTGCCTTGAGTCCGATGGGGCACAGTCAGTACCCACGGCGGGTCGGGGTAGGGAGACAGTGGCTCGTGGCTGTCCACTGCTCCACAAAACATCCTTCTCCTGGCGAAGATGACAAGTTTTCAACTGTATAAATCTTTACACGTGTGCCGATTCCTTTTCCAATTATTTACTCCTCTGATCCATATATACAAGCGGAAATAACAGGCCCTGGGAGGCAAGGCCTGCCTGCTCAGTGTAGGTAGGTTCCTGGGGCCGCCCTGTCCGGGGACAGGAAGACACGCTCATTCATGTTTTAATGCTGCCATTTATGTGTGGAAACTGAGGCAGGCAAGGTTCGTAAGGCATGGGGTCCGGAGAAAACACAGAGTCATCCCCTGAAGAACAAGAGCTCCTTGTGTCGGGGTAACTAGGAGAATACTGCTCGAGGGGCTGACTGAGGTCCAAGTAGTCCTGAAAGAAGGGAGAGAGATGTTTTATTTCATCTCGGGTCAGGATAACAAGGTGAATACGGCTCGAGAGGCTGACTGAGGTCCAGGTATTCCTGAAAGAAGGGAGAGAAGAGTCTTGTTTCAAACACAGGTTCCTGAGATGTCGGCGTAAGCTGGGAGACGGGACAGGGATCTCCTCCCTGGAAGGCCTATAGAGCCCATCCCCCGACAGCCAGGGAGACCTCCCCAAGCTTCAGCTATCTCCCACCGCAGGTAGTGCAGTCTCCTGAGCCTGCAGGGACCTCCATGAACCCTGGCCGGGCACCCCCTTGCTAGAGCGTGCGATTCAAGTTCAAGGCCTGGCAGAGTAGAAACGTCTAACAGGCTGCACGTCTCCAGGACCCCTTCGCCTAGTGAGATCATGAATATTTATTTTCTGAATTACATTTTACTGTTATAGTTTCTAGGACAATTTAAGGGGAACACTTCTTCATTCAGTGCATAATTTAACAGATGTAATTCATTACTCTCAGAAGCTCGCTCAGTTGAAAATGTAAACAGGTTCAAAAAAGGCTTGGATTCACTCATGTACATTAAATCCACAGTGGGCCATTAAAGGGAAGCTTAGGGAAATGGAGATCAAGTTTCAGAGTTCTGAAGATCTGAGATTCCCCAAAGTACCACGCTGGTATGGCTGCTGAGGTCCCCCCCTGCACCCAGGAGAACAGGCCCTCCACCCAGGACAGAGCAAGAGCTGGTGGCCTGCTCTTACGCAGCCCATGAGCTAAGGATGGTTGCTAACATTTGCAGATGGGTGGAAAACCTCAAAAGAAGAATAATATCTTATGGCACTCGAATGACATAAAATGATATACAATTCATAACAATTCCAATTTCAGGGTCCATAAAGTTTTAGTAGAACACAGACACCCATTTATTTACATACAGTCTGTAGCTGCTTTCATGCTACGATGGCAGAGTTTCGACAGAGACCATATGGCCCTCGAAGCTGAAAATATTTACTCTCTGGACCTTCACAGAAAGCGTGTGCTGACCCCGCTCTAAAGCCAGGGGAAGATTTCTAAATGGGGACTTTCTTGGTCTCGCTGCCTCAGCCGAGCTGGTATGCTGGGTGGTTTTGCTCACATGCCCAGAAGCCAACCACTTGTCTATGACATGTGGTTTCACCCAGAGGAGCCCAAAAAGTGCAGACCACAGCAGAAACAGCCTCGGAGTTATCAGAAAGGAGCCCACGGAATGTTGGTGACTATATGTTTTAAAAGACAAAAAAACACTATAATTCATCACCAGGGCTGGCAAGAGAAACAGTCCCCATCCAAGAAGGGGGATGTGTTGGTTCCAACAACAGCAGTATTAACCGCACCACTAGAAACAAACACGCCCACCACATCAAAAGAGAACTTTTTGCTTACAATGATAAAAATGAAATTTTGTCCTAAATGGAACCATTTTTCTCCAGCATATGGTAATGATTTTCAGAAGGAAAGAAACTTCGATTTTTATATCCGTTAGACAATATGGCATTCTGCTTTTTTTTATTTTAGGATACTACATATAAATTTTAGAATGAACGGACCCTCTTTAAATGTAAATATGTAAGTGTGTAACATGGAGCGGGGACATGGGATTATTCAAAGAGAACTTTAGTGCTTTCTCCAGTTTCTAAATGAAGCCATAAACTTTCAGATCTGATAGGAAAAAAAAAATAGGAATATCAGTGGATTCCAAGTAGAGGGTTAAAGGAACTTACGCTAGAAACAACTATCTTGGCAGGAGAAGAAAGTTGATGTCCCCCCGCCCCCCACCCTTGAACTGTTCCTTTCTTTCAACTTCTGAAGGTCAGCTGCATTCATTTAAATGCAATCTCTCCCTTTATTCAGCATAAGCCACAGTCAGACGCACAAGATAAAAGTTGCTGAGTTGAGCTTTGTATCCGTCCATTTGACCTATTTTTATTTTTTAAAAAATCACTGTAAAACTGTTCATTAAAAATTAAGTGTACAGGGCTGGGGTTGTAGCTCAGTGGTAGAGCACTTGCCTAGCATGTGTGAGGCCCTGGGTTCAATACTCAGCACCACATAAAAATAAAATAAATTTATATAAAAAAATTAAGTGTATAGTTATCTAACATATTTGGGAGATTTTAACATTTTGTTGCTGCAGACAACTGTGTACTGTGAGGGTTGTTTGTTTTTTTCCCATGTGAAGGAATACTGTTCCTACATCCTCATTAAATATCTCAAATTTCATTCATTACTAATTTCTTTCCCTGGGGCTTTTCCTGGACCCTGGTGTTTTATCATCTTTCCTGCTCAGAGCAAAACCACGCTTTCTTGCCATAGCCCTAAAGACCACTCACTTTCTGGGTGACAGAGAGTGTTTCTTTGGTGGGCAGAGATTACAAATATTTTAGAGAAAATAAATCCTTCAACCAACAGGTACCAGTTTTCATGAAAAATCTTAACCATCCCTTCCCATAGGAGGCTGTGTATGTTTACATGCATGAAAAGGAGATGCAAATCATAACCACTGCCAGCTGGGATCACCCACGACAGCATCGGCTACACAGAACTCACTATGTGCCATCCAGGGATAGTAACAGGGGACCAGCCGCTCTCACACTCATGACCAGGCACAGACTCAGTGAGCACGAAGTCTGAGCTCCCTGCCACCAAGCCAAAATGCAGCAGCTGCACCCTTCTTCCCCCTCTCCATCCCGGCCACACGCCACCGGCAGCCACCCTTGGGCAGCCTTGGCATGGCATCCGTCTTTGGTTTCTTTAGTCAGAATTCACAAAGTGCACTTCTGAGAAAGATCGTGATAGGAGAGGAAGACATCGTTCCACTCTGCCTGACCCATCTGGTAGAATGATAAACTCTACCGCAGACTCCATCGGGGGGAATTTGCCTTTACGAAGCTGAGCTTCTCTCCCAAGCTGGGTAAGGCCCCCTGCGCTTCTGGAAGGAGGTTCTTACCTCGGTGGTTGTGAGAGTGAGGATTCGGTCCAGGTCCTCCACCAACTGCTTGAACGTCGGTCTCTGTGAGGGCACGGCATGCCAACAGTCCCTCATCGTCATGTACCTGGCAAGAGACGGTCCCTGGGTGAGCTGATCTAAGTACTAGGCACATGGCTAAGCCAGCTCTAATGGGCAACATGCAGATGTGCCCTAAATAATGAAAAGGTATCAGAACCTTCCAAGCCACTCAGTGAGGAGGGGTTTAGGACCCAGTGATTGCTTCCTCCCAAAGGCACTCTGATTTACAAAAACACTGCTTTACCCAAAATGTCCTAGGAAGGCAGCTAGCTAGAGATGTCAGTGTGTTCCATGGGCACCCCTGTGACATTGACGTCACCATGGCCTCACGATTTCAAGGCGCTTCTGGAGGTCAAGGGAGGAGACGTGGGCACAGCTGGTCTCCAGCCTTCCACCCTGAACACGCTGCTGAACATACTTTGGGTTTTGTTTTAAAGATTCTAGTTGACAAAGGTTCCTCAGTTTAAAACAAAATAAAGTGTGAAAACCACAACATTAAGCGAAGGGTTTCATGAGCCCCCACCGGGCTGCACGCTCACTTCCTGATTAACTCTTGGATAGACCAACGTTCCTGGCCTTATCTTGATTGGGAGTTTCGACAGACCCTCTGCACTAGAAAAAGCAATGACAAGGAGCACAATAAATGCCTTTATATAATAGACTATAAAACATGGCCATTCATCAGATGTCCACTGTACACCTAAAAGCACTCATGGGATTACTGATATAAAATCCCCATGAAAAGACGCACAATGGAGCACAGTCTCCAAGACAATTGCTGCTCTTAGTTCACCCCAGGGCTGGAGGGGGGACACAGCCCCCCTTTCACAGCACCGCTTCTATGGCACAAGGCACCTGTCACCGACACAGCATAACTCCACTTACAGTGCAAGGTGGGTTTTTCAAGAAATCAGCTCGTGGTTTTATGGTCAGACACAGTACCCTGAGGATGGTACTGGGACAAATTTTTCGTTCTCTGCTCTAAAATATGAGTGAAACATAGGTAAGCAGACACTAGCTCATTCACTCTGAGCAAGTGTGGTTGATGTCAATCTGTCGTGGTGACTGACAGGGGTCAAAGGTGCTTCAGAAACACCCACTCTGTCCCTCTGCCACGCTGGGACTGACAAGCTGTGACACGCTGCTCTGTAAGGGCAGCCCCAGGGCTTCCTAGTTGGCTGCCCGACCCAAGCACGTTCCTGTCACTGAGGCACAGCCCGGCAGCCCAGGAAGATCCCTCGAGCTGGCTCTGTGCTCGCCCTGCCCTCTGTGGCTGAGAGCCCCCTCTGTGCACCACAGCAGGCTAGTCTTTTGGACAAGGTATGGTGGTCAGAGTAGCTATCTCAGCTCTGGGACTGAGCACAGATGGCTTCAGCAACTCTCCTCAGAGCACCTTGAGATGAATCAGGGCTTTAGGAAACGGAGATAACTCAGAAGGGTGGCAGAGGCCTGGAAAGGAAAAGATGGCCTTACAGCTCGTTGGTGCAGTTGGCTGGCTTATCCATCCTGTGTCCCTCCTTCAGCAGCTTAAAAAGTTCCTCCACGGGAATCCCTGGGTAGGGCGAGCCCCCTAAGGTGAAGATCTCCCACATTAACACCCCAAAGGACCAGCTGCAAAGAAGAGAGGAAAATCCAGCATTACCGACCCATCCAAACTTTAGGAAAAAACAAAAACGAACAAACAAAAAAAACACCTACTCACTTCTTGAATTCATAGATAAATGGGCCCTCCTGCAGTTCATCCCACACGCCCCTTCCTGACTCCAAGGAACCTCCCTGAACAATGAGGGTCTGGGTAATCATGATGGAATTTTCCATTGCTCTTAGAAGTTCTTGGTCTCAAACATGGTGATAGAGACACAAGGATCTCCACTCCTAAACTTCAAGACCCTCTGTTCCTCCTCATTCTTCCCTGTGTGCCTGACACAGGACTGTGACAGGGGCAGCACCAGCAGCAGACAGCATAAGACCAGCAAGATCACTGTGAGAGAATGGCCGTCCTGGGTGGCTGGCGGAGCACCTGCACAGAGGCTCCGTGACTTACTAAGATGGCGCAGGAGTGGGTGCAAGGCTGGTGTCAGGATGGGAGAATACCCACAGGGCATGATTCACACAGGCTTTTTAGAGACCTATAGTTGGATTTTTGAGCTCAGTTCAGGGGACTCAATCTCTGGGGTTTAACTCATGTCATCAAAGCTCTGGAAACTACCCTTACTGACTCAGCTGGTTGGGTTCAGGAATAGAACGATTCCCAGCTATCTGCGGGGCAAAAGCAGAAGTGTGATGTAGGTAGGAAGAGCTGCTGGGCTTCAGTTCGCTCACAGCACAAATGGACTAGGAACCTTCCTGCCTGGAGGGCCAACCCTGCAAGCAGAGCCCAGGCTTGCCCCAGGAATCCTCCTGCTCACATGCATAAAACAGATCAAATGACTTTAAAACAAACAACAATAACAACAAAAATTAAAAACATAACATTTTCCTTTGGAATAATTATAGACTGCCAGAAACTTGCAAAAATAATCCCTTCCATCCACTTTCTCTCAAAGGTAGCAGGATCTTTCAATGGAATTTCCAAAATCTAAAATATCAGCTGGAGCGTGACCTTAACAGCATTTTTAAGTGCACAATAGAAACATTATATAATTTCAACTATATTTCTAAAAGAGACCAAGACCAGACCAGATCTTTTTTTTGTTTTTTTTTTAGGAGTCATCTCAGTGAGCAGACATGGCAAAGGTCATCTGAGCCGACCTTGCCTCACTCAGTGTCCCTCAAGGACAAACTTGGGTGGGGAGGACAAGAAGGCCCCCAAGCAGGAAGGGTGCAGGTGCTTCTTTAAGGGACCAAAGAGAGTGGCGGCTGTGGCTTGGTGAGCTGGACAGCAGCTCTGCAGGTGCACATGCCCCAGGATGTTGGACGGACACCTCGTTCTGGCAGGAGGAGGTGGGCAATTCTGCCTCCTGTGCTCTTCAAAGCTGGCAAACTAGTAACAAAGCCCTGGTCACCAGCCTACCCCAACATCTGAGCTCCCGGAGGCCCTCTACAAATGTGTGGAAGACAGCAGCCACCAAAGGATGGAGACAGGAAGCACACGTCCTGTTCTTGCCACCCGACCCTAGGAGAGAGCCGGAGAACGGAGGTCACTTACACGTCACTCTGATGTGTGTACACTCTGTCAAAAAGGGCTTCAGGAGCCATCCACTTGACGGGAAGCCGCCCCTGCAAGGGTGGGAAAAAACACACAAACCCACAGATTAAAACAAGCTCCTCGCGGCAGGTTCGACGGGGCTGCGCCCTAGGCAGGAGCTGGAACCCCAGTGGTTTTCATGGGTCAGCGTCAGTCATCAGGGCAGAGACAAGCTCCAACTAGGCCCGCACGGAACATGTCAGCGTCAGGCACAGTAATAACCTGCCATCTCCTTGGATTCTCAATACCGTTTATCCCCCACACAGACACACCCTGGCCGGGTCCTAGGCAAAAATTAACCCAGTAACTTCCGGGCTCTGTTCTTTGCTGTGAAAGTTCTCGACTGACGAGAGCTACGTGAAATGCCGGGAGGCTGCTGCTTTATTCTGGATAAAAGTATGTTTCCCATTTACTAAGATCATCTTAAATATTGTCTGAATTTGCTTATTGAGAGTTTTGAAGAGTAGAGCAAAGAACAGGAATGAAGGGCGAAGCTCCTTCCAGCTCCAAATGCCAGGAACACCCACCTTGGAACCTTCTGCGCCCATCCTGCCCCCTTTCCCGCTGACCACCATGGACTCACGTTCGTGGTCTTCTTGTAATAGTCTATGTTGTTGATGTCTCTGGCGAGTCCGAAGTCCGCTATTTTCATCACATTGTTTTCTGTTACCAAAACATTTCTGGCTGCTAAATCTCGATGAATGCACTGAAATCAAGAAAGAAGGGAAAGAAAATGAATTTCAAAATGCTTCAAAGAAGCAAAAGAAAATAGGCTCGTTTCTTCAAATGCGAACAGAACATACATCTCGAGTCAAAACCTGGTTGTCCCATCTTTCCACGGCCGTACTGGGCCTGGAAAATGAAGCTGGTCAACTGAGACAGCCCCAACACGGCTCTAGTATTTACTTTCTAGTTGTAAATAAGTAACTAAACCAAGGCCCAGGTCATTTCAGGAGCTGAGGTAGACTAATAACCACGCTCTTTCATCTGCAGCTGCCCTGCGGCACCAGTGTCCTCCTTCAGGCGCACAGAATGGCATTGGAGTGTCCTACACCTTTGATCTCAACACCGGCTCCTTAAACCTACTTTCAGAAGAGCTGGTTCAATCCAACATCAATCTTTACCCCCGGTCACGTCTCTGACGCTCTGACCTGATACAACTCTGTTCTCAGAAGGTCTAGCAATTACAACCTTGGTATTTCCTTTCCACAGATGACACATTTCCCTGCCCCTCTTAAAGAGAATGAAGCCGCTCTCCACTGCTAGACTCGGTGGCCCCTGAACGCCCCAAGTTCTTCCTTCTTGCGGATTCGGACACTGCTGGCTCCTTGCTCATTTTGAAAACTGTCCCTTCACAAAGCTGCTCCCCACCCTGCCACCTTGCTCTTGGCTCACCCTTTTCCTTTCTCCGGCACTCTCTGACTCCGTGGCTAGCTCATCTCTTCCTCTGTCCCTCAGAAGTAGGAAAGCGCCCCATTATGTCCATCTATCCTCACGGTGGCAAATCCCAGATAATGTACAAAAATAATCACAAATTCCCACCTCCACCTCGACCTCTCCCGAGACCCATGTTCCCATTTTCACTGTGGGACATTTCCACACTGGAGTCCCCTTGACGCCTCCAAGTTAAGGTTTCTACTCCCCTGATTCTTATTCCTTTTGTCTCTCTCAATCAGAAAGGGACAGAGCGGCATCCTTCACACTCAAGTCCTGCTGAGTCCTGTTCAGGCACTCCAAAGTGGGTAGGGTGACAAACTGGAGAGGTACTCAGTCCAGGCCATGGTCACTCCCTGCCCCTGTGGACTGCCACATCGCTTGTTCTCATGCTTCCCAACTCAGCCGGCTCCCCTTCCTCACTTCCCTGTGCTTTAGACACAGTCGTGCCCCCGCGTGGCTCACGTCACAGCCATTTCCCATCTATCCAGACCCTCATCCCTGTCTCTCAAAACACCTGGCCTCCACAGGGCCATAAGCTGTATCAACCACCTACCTTGGTACTAAATGCTACAGGGCTTGTTAGGGGGCCTGATGGCGAGGGCCAACGTCTCCTGGTAGCCCCTCTGGTCTCAGAAAGGTCTAGCTATTCTAACTTCTGTGTTACCTTCCTACACATGAAATGCACTTGTGAGCTGTAGTTTTCACTGCACTTCAACAGACAACGATTTCATCATGGTACATGGTAATTAGGGTCCCAAATCATCACCCTGTAATTTTGGGACAGGTAAGGCTTAAAGAAGCAAGTCAACAATATCATCAAATGCCTATATGCAGGTTACCAGTGTAGGGTAACTGTCACATGACGCGGAGAGTCCTCTCAATCCACTGGACAAGGCTGCAATGGGGCCACATTTAGACAGGCACTTAAAAAGGAGCCAAACTGGGCTGGGATTGTGGCTCAGTGGTAGAGTGCTTGCCTCGCATGTGGGAGGCACTGGGTTTGATCCTTAGCACTGCATATAAATAAATGAATAAAGGTCAATCGACCATTTTAAAAAAATTTTTTAAAAAAGGAGCCAAACCACTTTGGAAATATAAATTAAGAATGACTTTACTCTGCCCACACTCCAGCTACTACTCCTTGTGTTCACTCTTATCCGTGGGACGGCCGATTCCACAAACAGGGAAGCAGGCAAGTCCCCAAGTCTGTGTGTCCCTGGCCAGACAGGAGCAGGGAACGTGAGTGCTCCCAGAGCTGCCTGCAGATCCACCCGCTGGGGCCGCCTTCCTGGTCTAGAGGCCTCTTCAAATTGAACTTCCAAGCCCCGGGCCAAACTCTCCCGGTGGTGCGCTGCCTCCAACACTGTGCTGTGTGTGTTTGGCAAGCCGCGTGGTCAGGAGAATGCGGCTTCCCCTGCACTGGGCCCCGACCACACATCGGGGCTCAGCTGGGAGGAGATGCTGCCTAGGGCTACTGCCACCATCTTGTCTAGCTCGGATACCCCTCATCCTGGGAAGTCTGGACACACCAAAGGCCCCGCTGGGCTGAACAGAAGACTTGGAACCAGAGCCAGAAAAGGGAAAATAATTTAAAGCAGATCCCATCATTCACAGAAATCGGAGTGGTTCTCCAGCCCCAAGAGCTGACTATTTATATAATTAGGGCCCCGAGACAGTTTGGCATTCCCTCCTCCTACAGGAGAAGGGTGCTCAGGAAGGAAAGCTAACCCCCGCAGGACCCCTCAGAGATGGGACGATGGGCCTGCTTAAAAGGAAAATCCAACCCGCTCAGGTTTAACACTCTGGAAGCTTAACTGGGCGTGCAATTTGATTAAAAAAGAAAAATTAGTTAGTGTGCTTTGAACTAAAAATAGCAAGGATTTTATAAACTGTGTAAGGCTCAAATACCCCCTTACAAACTGCACCCTGTTACCACATGCAGGCTGGTGCTGTTTCACTTGCTGACTCCTCTACCCCCACCACACCCCTGGATCTGGAATGTCCCTGGGAAGCTCACGTGCTGAGGCAGTGCTGCTCTGTCCAGAGCTTTTGGGAAATAACTGATCATGAGGCCTCTGACCTTATTGGTGGATAGGACGGATTAAGAATTTGAATGGACTCCTGGGATGGGCGAGGTTGGAGGAAGCAGGTCACTGGGGCGTGCCCAGGGACTACTCCTTGTCCCCAGCCCCTCCCCTCCCTCTGTTTCTAGCTGCCACACACTGAGCAGCCTTCCTTCTTCCTATGCTTCCACCATGATGGTAGGCCTCACCTGGGGTCCAGCCCAACGCAGCCTGCCAATCACAGGCTGAAAACTCAATGACCATGAGCCAATAAACTTTGCTTCCACTAAGTTACTTTTCCCAAGTATCTGTCACAGTGAGGAAAGACCAACACACCTGCATACCCCTACACAACATGACGGACAGCTGCGTGAAGCCAGGCACCATGTGTGACCTCAGTATTCCCAGCACTGAGCACAGATCCTGGCCAGGGACCCATCTGCTGAGCTGCCCTCCATCCCTCCTTCCAGGGAGTGTGTCTCTCACATGGCCAACTCTTGGCTGTGACAGGGAGGCTGTGGGAAGGCAGGCAGGGTATGACCCCTGGCCCGCTTCCTCATTCTCCACCTTCAGGAATGAACCTTCGGGGTTTGGAAGCAGGCGCCTCCCAAGGGGAACACTCTTAACATCTTCATCTACCACCCTTCACATCTATTCCAAAGTCCTTAACTGCAGGCAGTCCCAGGCCAGGGGCTCTGGACTCATGCAATGCCCTCAGGAAACATTACTGACCCTTTGACTCTGGATTCTTCTGCAAAGTCAAGGAGTGAGCTCACCAGGTTACAAACTAAAGGCCCAGCCCAGGGACTCTTTTTGGTCCTGCTGGAGTCCAGAGAGAGGTAGAGACTTTCTGAGAGCCGGGCATGGCTGGGTAGAGGACCAAAGGACCTCGCTCCAGGACCAGCCATTTTACTCTGACGGCCTAAGGTCTCACCCCATAAGAAAGGACAGTGACATTGCCATGCTTGGGCTCAAAACTTTCCTGTCACTTTCCAACAGTCTTCAGCACTCTTACTTATAAAACTGGGATCTCAGTCCCACCGATTGCAAAATCGTTCCAAGGGTTGTATAGGACCCTGTAAGCCAGGTGCTTGCCACCATGCCTGGCCAACAGTGGGTCTCAAAGGCAGTCACTGATTAGTAACAGCAGCAGCTGCTACACCCCAACACCATCTATGAGGGACCCACCCTCCCACTGTCACCCTAAAATGCTCTCGCTCACACATTTTGGAAAGTTCATTTGACTCTTAGTTCTCATTCCACCCTACTGAGCAACTCCAAACCAAGAGGATCACAAGGTTAGGGTGGTACAGGGCTGCCACTGGCTTTGCAGACAGACCCAACGTGGGTGCTTCTCTCCTCGTTCTGAGCACTGATTTCAAGTCTTCTGAAGTGTCCCAAACTCCCTGGGGTGAGGGGTGTCCATGCTAGACAAGACGGTGCAGCTCACCTCTCCCCCTTCCCGAAGCTCTCCTCGGGGCCCCTGCGTCCCTCCTGAATTCCAGCCAGGGCCTGCTCCGCCTCCACTGCTTCCTGTACTTTTCACCAATCTTGGGATTTGACGGTTTTCCCAGGGTTCACTCCAGGCTTCTCGTCTTCCTCTTCTAGGTTTCCCTCCAGGTAAGTGGTTCACCACCACGGCTTGAAATCACCTTCCTCCACAGCCTTCCAACTGCCTGCCCAGCCCCTGGATCTGCATCTGCGGTGTGTTTGACACCTCCCTTTGAATGGCTCTGGGATACATGCGTTCTGGATTTTCCACCAAGGTCCATCCCTTGCCCTGCCTCCCAATTCCCCATTCCCAAGTCATCTTCACCTTGGAAAGCTGTGCCCCATCTAGTTTCTCAAGCTGGAAATCAGAAGCCATCCATGGCTACTCCTCTCCCTACACCTAATCAAGTCACTAACTATCCTGATAGCAAAATAAGTCTGAAATCACACTAGCAACTTCTTTCAAAGTCTTGGGACCCAATAAGCCCTGGTCCAAACCTACCAGCACCTTCCACAGGGACTTGGTGTTTTCCATCTGCCACACAGGCAACAGGAAGAGCCACCTGTAAAGCACACTCATGGCCCTGTTACTCTCCTTTAATGGCTTCCGTCTGCCCCAAGGGCCAAGTCCAGGGTCCCTGCATGGAGCCTTAAGGTCTTGAATGGATGGGCCCTTATCACACTGTTCCCATTCAGGTTTTTCTACATACTCATTTTTATTCCCATGGTAACTGGTAATCTCTTTTATCACTCATGGCTCCTGCTACAAGAGGTCAAGGGCTATGTCCATTCTGACCTAGGGCATGAGGCATCCAGGGAGCCCTACCAAGCTAAAGAACTGAAATGCTGAGTGCTTTTGTATTAGCAGCAGTGCCCTTTGGGGGCCAAAAATGCCTCTCCCATCTCCCACCTAGGGACAGCTAGGAAAGACCAGGCCCAGGAGTCACCTGGCTGCATCCAGGTAGATAGCCCCCTTCCCCAGTGTTCTACCTGAAATACTGCAAATATTTTAGAAAAGGTGAAACAGTGCAATGGCTACCAAGGGTCACCAAACTTGTTTACTATGCTTACCTGCTTGCTCTTTGTATCTCTCTCTCACACACACACACATACACACACACACACACACACACACTTTATCGCTCAACTCTTTAAAAGTTGTAGATATCACTAACGCTTCACATCTAAATTCTTCAGCATTTATAGGGATGTTCACATCCCTAATCCAAAAACCTAAAATCCAAATCATTTTGAGTACTGATGCACCACAGGTGAAAAATTCCAGGCCATAAAACTGTCTTATACACAAAATTAATAAAAATGTTGCACGATGATACCTTCAGGCTGTGTGTATGTGCATTTTGTGTTTAGATTTGGGTCTTATCCCCAACATACCACTAGGCATATGGAAACATTCCAAACTCTGGAAAAACTCGGAAGTCTCACTTACTTTGGACCCAAGCTACTCGACTTGTGTCTCCCACCTTAACACAGTTGCCCTGCTGCCCCCTCCAAATTCAACTTTGACATAGTAATGTATCTAAGACACAGGCTGCATTCCAGTTTTAATTTTGCATAATGTCCTTTGTAAAAGCTGGCCCTATCTCCCACTGGGAAGGAACCAGCCCAAGACCACACTCTCACACTTGGTTGTCATCTCTTTAGCCTCCTTTACTCTGGAATGATCTCCCTGGAACTTTCTGTCTTTTGTGACATTGACATTTTGAAGCCATGACTTGTCAAATGCCACCATCCTGAATCTGTTTCCTAACACATTTTGATTGGCAAACTCCCCTGCTTTCATGCACATGCAAAATTACAGAACTCAAAACTGTTTTTTAGTTAGATTCCCAAAACCCACATACTAGGAGATTTTACGGTGGGGGATGGGGGGGTCTGAAAAAGTTTTGCGCTCTGGACTCTCTGGATTTTTTTTTTTTTTTTTGGGTACCAGAGATTGAACTCAGGGGCACTCAACCACTGAGCCACATCCCCAGCCCTTTCTTATTTTTTCACATTTTTATTTAAAGACAAGGTCTCACTAAGTTGCTTAGTGCCTTGCCGTTGCTGGGGCTGGCTTTGAACTTGCAATCCTCCTGCCTCAGCCTCCTGAGCCACTGGGATTACAGGCGTACACCACTGCACCTGGCTTGAAAATTTTTTTTAAAACTTAAAATATTCCTAAAAATCAAAATAAAATAACAATAATAAAACACAAAACAAAGGCAAAGCTCATGGTAGCCCTGGGCCATGTTCTCGTGGGAGCGAGAACAGGGCTGTAGCATGGCTGCCCCTCAAGTCCACCTCACTTACCACACTCATAAGGCCCCTGTAGGGATCCAGGTTTATGACTGTCCAAGCAGCCCAGGTCCCCAGGTGACAGAGGTCCACACCCACCAGACCTCAGCTTTCTGGAGACCCAGGAAATTCCTGATGCTACATCACATTTCCCAGCAAGGAAAAGCGGAGCCCATGTTGCCAAAGGAGGGGTCTCTGTACCCCTCCCTGAGTGTAGGCTGGGGAAGGGTGTCTTAGGTCCCCTGAAATGCCCCTAAGCACATCTGGGTACCTGCTTAACTGCTTCCAGAATAACTCACATGTTTCAAGTTCCTTCGCAAGTGGCATGCTTGGAATGCCAGCGATCCACCTCAGGGGACCTGGCCAAGTTCTGACCACAGAGGATCACTCGCCAAAGAAGTCAAAATGAACTCAAATATCCAAGAGTCTATGTTACTAGATACTCTTCCATTTGATCTTTATTCTGGGAATACTTAAGGCCATATCAAATTCAAAATCCTAAACACAGCACCAAAAGTCTATGTGCCCAAACTCAGGAACTACACAACAAAGGAAACCCAAACAAAATACAACAAAAAGTCCCACATCAGAACCAAAGTTACAGGGAACACCCCTGAGCCAGTCACTCTCCACCCGGGGCGCTGAATTCCTGAGAGCACTGAACCCAACCCTGTCTCAGAGAAGAGATATCTTCCCTGCTCCTCTCTACAGCGTTGACGGGAGTTTATGAGGCTGCTTTGCTCTTTAGAGTTTGTTACACTCCAATGTGCATAAAGCCATAAATACTTTGCAGGCTGTACGGGGCGTGCAAGGGCTTGATCTAGCAAATGAGCACCTCCCAACCGCCTGGCTCCTTCAAAGGCACTTTTAATTGGCGTTCCCCCAGCCAAGAAGAATGTGAAGGACTCACTTTTTGGGAAGCCAAGTACTCCATGCCTCTGGCCAGCTGGTAGGTGCATGATACCAAGTCCTTGAAGGTCATCTGCTCCTCGGGCACGCGGTTGATGTCATAGGAGTACTCCATGCCAGGTGGCCTGCGGGCTCGGAGGTACTCCCGGAGGTTACCTTTCGAAGCATACTCGACTATGACATAGAGTGGCCCTGTTGACAAAGAGGACACACTTCCTGAGGCAGCGGGCCAGGGTCTGCCCCAGGGCCACTCAGCAAAGGGCCTTTAGTTACTGCACCCGGTGCGGCACTGCCACGATGCTGCCTGTCATTTCTGCAGCGCTGGGGACGGAGGCTGGGGTCTCGTGCAGACTGGGTCAGGGCTCTGCCATTGAGCCGCATAGCCATGCCTGGGGTGGTTATTGTTTTTTTTGTTTTGTTTTTTGTTTTTTAAGTTTTTACATGAAAAAAAGCACACATAAAAATAGAACACCTGTGTTCTAATCTCTTCAAAATGAGAATCAGCATTTGGTGGCGCCACGTTCAAAAGGCTTCAAGAAACAGAACAGGAAGCGATACCCTCCCTGTCGTGACCCTTGTAGAAAGCAGCGGCTCTCATAAACCTGCTCCCTCCGTTATTTCCTTCCAGTTCATCTTAACTACTCTGCACACATCTATGCGCTGATTAAAAAATGTGTATTATTTTTAGTCACAGAAAGGAGTAGTAAAGAGAGCTTTGCCGCATTTTCACTGACACATCTTCCTTGTGGAGGATACGTCTCACTGATACATCAGCCTCATCAGCCCAAGCTGATCCTTCCATTTCACAGCAGCACGATGTCCTACCACACACACCATGGCCTCTGTATCCATAGGCTTTCAGGTTGCTTCCGGGTCTCTGCCATAACAGAGCGGGCAAGGAACATGGCCACATGTGTTTCCTCCTACAGGAAGGAATAATTCTCCCTGGCATGGACTGGAAGGTCAGCACACCTCAGCCGGCAGGCTGAAGCTTGCACACTGACTGTCTGGGTCACTGACTTTCGCTGGCATACAACCAGGTCCGTGCATTTCTGCACTAAGGCTGCTTGGCCAGTACAGTGGCAGTGACGAGTGGTTTCAACAGAGACTACAAGGTCCACAAGACTCTAAAATATCTACGACTGCCCCTTATGGAAAGAGGTTGTGAATGGAGACCTAGAGAAAAATTACCAAGGCAAATGGACATTTTCAAGTTTATCAATTGCTGTCCATTGGTTCCCAAAGCAATAGTAGCCAGGGAATCCCTCTGCTGACGAAGGGGCACTCCTTCATACTGCTCCCCGTTCTTTCAGAGCTCCCGCCATCTGTGGCCCACAGCAGGACGAGGATCCCCACTGCAAGGGAATAATTTCTCGACCAAATACAGGGTCTCATTTTCACACTTATAAAAACATAAGGAGACTGCCTTTTCCAAAACGGCCTCCAGGTCACGACCTAGAGGCAACGGGACCTGACACCCACCTCTCCCAGCCCCCAGGCACAGGCACAGAGCCCCCTTTGTGTCCCTGGCTGGTAACATCTTACAAAGGGTATTTTAAGGAAAACTTGAAACATGCTAATGAGGCATCCCAGGAGCAGGATCCAGAAGCTCAACTGCTTCTAGAGGAAGCCAGCTCTCACCCGTGGGTGGGATGGATGGATGCGTCCTCCTCCTACTCACCATCCTGTGTGCAAGCGCCAAGAAGGTTGATGATATTTTTGTGTTTTCCAATCATCTTCATCATCTCCATCTCTGACACCAGATCAGAAAGGTCCTTCTCCGTGGCGTCATCTACAAACATTAGGTGATCACCAGTCAGACATTTCCTCTGACTCAAGGGCTGTCACTGTTAGTGGCCAAACTCTTGGTTGAAATTGAATCACAAAACAACCAAGAAAGACTTTCCTCATCATCTCTCTCATTTCATCAGCAAAGGGACAGAGTTCCTAGACAGAAGCGCCCTGTTCTGAGTCAAAGCGTTCTTCATGGGTCACATTGCAGAACAGTCAGGATCAAAACAGAGGCCTGTGGTGCGAAGGCCACGTCTTCTGGAGAAAACCTTACAGACCTGAGTGTTTCCCTCTACTGTGAGCAGTCCTGTTCTTGGCCATTCCTAAGGAAGCTTAGAAAACATATCAAACTTCATGGCACCCAAAAGCAACCCCAAGGACGACAGAGAAGAAAACACCATGGGAACATTTGGAATCATGTCAGATTTTCTCCAGAGCAAGAATTCCTAACGCAACCCCAGTGGCCCTTGGGACACCCAAAGGTGGCTCAGGAGGCTCCCCACAACTGAGTGTTTGTGTACATGCATGTGGCACGTGGAGTGGGCCAATGGCTATGGCTTCTATTGGTTATTCAAAGTGGTTCCAGGTCCTTCTTCCCTCCCTCTTTTCCTCCCTCCCTCTCTCTTTCTTTCTTGCTTTCTTTCGAGGTGCTGTAGATTGGACTCAAGGGCACTCAATCACTGAGCCACATCCCCAGCCTATTTTGTATTTTATTTAGAGACAGGGCCTGAGTTGCTTAGTGTGTCGCCTTTGCTGAGACTGGCTTTGACTGAACTCGTGATCCTCCTGCCTCAGCCTCCCGAGCCACCAGGATTACAGGTGTGCACCACTGCATCCGGCCCAGTTCCCATCTTAAGAAAACCTCAAGCAAGAACAGCACATCCTGCACCCCAAGGACAGACCTCTGAGGCTGCTCCACAGGAGCTGGTGCATGCTTCAGACTCCCATGAGTGCGCAACTGGATGCTCACATCTCAGCTGCTGGTCCCACTTCCTGGGGCTCTGCACCAACCCAGATCCCATCAGCTATTTTGTAGCTTCTAAGAGACTCCTCCAGACTGGAGTCATTCCTGCTCCTCTCCTTGCAGAGAAAGAAGGTGTCCTATCCCTGAGCCTCTAGTTCCCTCTTAAAATGTCAGTTTGTAAGCTTGAGTTTGAGTCCTGAAGCTTGTGGACCAACTCCCATCTAAATCCACCAACTAGGAATGGATACTTTCTAAGCCCATAAAAATACAGAGCAGGTGAAGAATCACAGCCACCTGCAGGAAGACCAAGAGCAACTCAACCTGGGCGGCTACCACTGGCTAACAGGACGGGCTTTTCTTTTTTTGTAAGTACACATGGCTCAAGATAAATAGTCTGTCCAAGACGCTGATTTATCCTGAAAACTCCTCAACCTCTAGGTCAACTATGTGCTCTCTGACCCCTGCCATGACAGAGTTCACATGCCACAAAAGAGGCATTCTTGATAAGACACTCCGCACCCCGCCGCCTCCCCACTCACCTTTCAACATCTTCACTGCCACGGTGACCGCCTCCTTGGGCTTCTCTTTGTCGATTCCCATTGCTTCCGCCATGACCACTTGCCCAAAGCAACCTTCCCCCAGGGGTTTGCCCAGCGTCAGCCTAAATGTGTAAATAGGGGATTAGCACACAGCATCTGGAGGGGCACGGCGAGGGAAATTCCAGAACTAAATATAATAATCTTTCAGCAGCTTGCAAAAGCATGGTGCATTTATCATATGGAACTAATGAGACTTAGGGTACACACGCGCTGGGCTATTTTCTTAGTGACATTTCAGAGAATGTCAATTACTGGTGGAACAGCTATTCAGTTTCATGTTTGTATTCTCGATTTCTTTTCTTTATAAAAGGAAGGCACCCTTGCTAGGGAGGTGGTCGGTGCCCCACTGCCACCACCACTAAGGGCCAACAAAAAGGTGCTTCAGATCTTGAGCCAATTAAACATTTGTAATTTAGAATGTCCTGAAGAAAAATGTTAAGGCTGTTCTTATTTTTTGTCCCTGTGAAGTGGCAGCTTTAAAAATCACTATTATTCAAATACCAGTGGATCTGATGGTCACATTCCTTGTCAAGTTATAAGATCTGAATCTTATATGTGTTTCAAGGAATCTTTAATTTCTCACTAAAGAAAGAAGAAATTCTAGACAACAGGGAGCATACTTTTTTGACATAAGTTTAGACAGAGATCCTTATGACTACCTGAAATTAACAAGGAAGAAATTGCAAAGTGAGCCTCACAAATGACATTTCTAAGCCCAGACGCTCTGTGCCCATTACTCAAATAGCCATATATCAGCCTTGAGCACTCCAGAAACTAGCAGAATACAGAGTCTTTGGAATGCTTCTGAATGTGGTTCCTTAAGCATAACAGCAAAATACTGAGCTGCCGTTAGTAAACGGTATTTACGGTAAGTACACAATGGTTTGCAAAAGTTCAGCAAAAGAAAAAGAAAAAAAAAAACTGAGGGCAGCGTAAGCTATGCTGAGGTCATCCTGTTTCCATCCAGAACTAAAATTAAATTTAACATCTTGGCAGAAAATAAACATTTGCATTGGAAAACTGGCTAATTTATGTCCGACTGCCCCGCTACTACAAGCATAACAATCCTCTCTTTGTATAAATTCTGCCTCCGATCTAATAAACTGCTTCTAAATAGCCTTCATTCATTGGAAATCAGCTCCACCTACATTTGTGCTAAATACTGTTTGGAAATGCACAGTACTCAGATTTTCCACACTCGGGGTACCCCCGGGTAGAAGCTAACAGTGCAGCACAGACTCCCACTGTTGACCATGGTGTCACAGGTGGCAAAAGCTACAGACCTAACCTGAGGCTGCAAAGTTCCTCACACATGAGCACAACTCCCCAGCTCAGTGCTATACACGGAGGAATGTGTGCGAGAACTCACTTATTTATATAATCACACACAGCCAGGGGCTGGCAGGGTTCAGGAGAAACACCCTTTCCTCTCTCCAGACTGTGCAGGTAAAGAAACCGTTCTTTGTGTTTCCTCTGTACCTCACCAGTGCACAGCCAACAGCCAGGCCTTGAATGAATGGTGTTCTCCCCACAGTATACAAAAACTGGAAATTACTTCCATTAATATTCTAATTAAATAATACCTGGACAATTACTCGGTTCTAGCTTATGATATACATTCATATCTCTAAAGTGGCTGTTGGAAGAGGTAAGCAATGTGAAACTGTGTCACTCAAAATCACCAGTGACACATAAACTTCCTCTCCCTTCCAAAGAGAGCTCATCATAGGATCTCTGGAAAAGCTGATCTTCATGTTTCCAAATTTGTACATGTATATTAGAGACGTGTATATGAAATGTGTCTCTAACATAATCTTAGGAAGATACTGCAAATGTTGAAACAATAGGATAATTGTTCATAAGCAGGTCAAGAGCTCAAATTTATCTGATACAGAAATAGAATCAGCATTTGCATCTTCCACCACTCTAGAGCTGTTTGGACTCCAATTAGTACAAGTACCCCGGAGTGAGCAGCCAGTCTTCCAGGGAGCTCCACTTCAGAAGATGGAGCTGGGAGGGAGGGGTCTCTACAACAGCCCGCAATCTGCCCCACTGGCTCTATGCCTGGCACAACCACCTTGCTGAGGGTTCTCAAGGTTACCAAGACATGAATGGAAATGAAAGGGACTCCCATGGCCAAGAACTGTGCTCAGTCCTGGGAGGTGTGCACCATGACCCTCATTTTCTAAGAACTGACTGGCAGAGCGAGGGTTCAAATTCAGCCCAACAGTACATGGACTTGCTCAAGTGAGACCAAGAGACACACAGCTCCCAGCAATGCCTTAAATAAAGCCTAAATGATAACCTTTTACTATGGCAACACCTGTACACCACCCCATGAAGAAAATACTATGCACCATAGAAGTCAAACATTAGGTGCCATATCTGAAGCTTTTCAGCCATTGAAAACAGCAGCACTGGGTAAAAGATCCTACAGGCAATTTACACTCTAATTTCTCCAAAGAATAAACCAGAGAACAATCATTTTCTAGTAACCAGAAAGTAGAATGTCAGATCTGTTTTATAGATTGGATCATTCCACTTTTATTCCATTTGACTGATTTTGAACTATCCAGAAATTTAAAAAATGATAACCAGGTGCCATCTCGTTTGGGAAACAGCCAGAACTTTAAATGAGCTATTTTAAAAAAAAAAATTTTTTTTTTCTTTTCCAGGAGTTGCTATCTGGAAAGACAATCTCACTCCTATTGACATTATCAGCGCAAGACCTTTGCAATTCAACACCATAAAATGAAAGCGCCTATCCAATATTCCCATTTCCATCCAAGTTTCCATTCAGGGAAGTACCTGGCGGAAGTACTCACTTATCTCTGGGGAACTCCCATTTTGGGTCCTCTGGCAGCTCATACTCTGAGACCCCTGCCAGCATTGGGGTGTCGGCGGCTGAGGACAGACGTGTTGTTATCCTCACCAGTGGGGTATTGGAGTTCATGGAGGAGCTGGACTCTGCGGAAACCTGGATACGAAATGCAAAGACAGATGTAATCCTGGCTCCACCTGGGAAGGCTGGAAGGCAGCCGGAACCCAGCCAGAGTATCGATTCTTAGAAAGAAAGTGGGAAGGGGCTGGAAAAAGCCATGAACCTAAATGAAAGCCACTGGACTCCGACTTCTCTGTCCCCCATCTATGCAGCACTTGGATCATGTTTTCAAAACAAAATTGTGACATAAGTCTGACTGAACTATTAAGTCTCCTTTCTATCCCAATTAAGACAGCCATTCAGGACCTGCAGGCAGACCTCAGGGGCTTGCTACTGTTTCTCTGCCTGCACCCACACCAGGACCAGAGCCCCCAGGAAGCAAACTCCTCTCCTCGTGGGCAGATGCTGCACTCATGCAATTTCATCAAAACTTACAGGAAAGAAACTTTTCCATATTTCCTCTGTCTCTGGGAACGTAAAGCAGAACACTGGAAAGAAAGAGCTGTAGGACCTGAATGGCAAAGATATTCCAGTAGCTCCAAACCCTTTTATTCAAGGTAACCCAAGATCCAGGCACTGGGGGCCATTCGGTTTCTCCCCGGGCCTCTGGGCAACTTGCTGATACCCAAGCCATTTGATGAGAACGTGTTGCCTGTGGTCAGCTTCAGCTTTGTGCATTGACAAGGCAGAGGATACAGGGAAAGACGCCTCCACTTGATCATCTGAGAGCATTCAGGGTTCTCTGTTCATGCCCCCTGATCCATTTCACTGTGTGTCTGATACGGTGATTATTTCTTAAATTCATCATCTTCCTTGGCTGGTATCTAAAGGAAGACCCACACAGAGCCACCTGAAAGCCACCTCTAGGGATGGCTATAGCCTCTAGGGATGGCTATACAATCTCGGCTGGTCACTAGAACACTTCCTTACTCTGCACCGCGAACAAGACTTTGGCCCAAAAGTCAGAATGTGAAGCTAAACACGAGCCACCCAAGCAGCCCACCAAGCCCCTGGCTTCTGTCTGCTGCGAGGGCTGACAGCACACCCAGCTAAACTTACAAACACCTTGTCAGTCGAGCTGGCAACAACAGAGTCCAGATGAACAAATTCGGTTGGGAGGAACTTTTACATGGTAGATTTGGACTCTTCTCACAGGGAAACAGAGGACTCGTACTCCCTGCTCTCATCTACTT
Organism: Xerus rutilus; assembly: GCA_028644305.1. Classification (NCBI taxonomy): domain Eukaryota; kingdom Metazoa; phylum Chordata; class Mammalia; order Rodentia; family Sciuridae; genus Xerus; species Xerus rutilus. The sequence goes on along the minus strand of CM053404.1, from coordinate 8,362,450 downwards.
AGGAAGGCTTGATTCTCTCCTTTTAAACCCAGACTACCCTTAAGGCAGATTAGAAACTCAAGAAGATGCCCAAGAATGAATAGGGGGATTAGTTGAGAAATCCAACTGTTTCCAGTATAAAAATCAAGAAGCAGGCCAATGCTTAACACAGAATTTCGATTCTCTTTTAAAATGTACATGAGTACATTTCAGAGCCTCCTGAATTGTCTTTTGGGCAGGGGGAGCACTATTGCTCAAGTTTAGCACGCATGTATAATGAGTAATGGTTTACTCATCGTGCCATAACAAAACTTAAAATTTTGTAGGTGAACGCCTCATACCCAAGCGTCCAAGGTGGAAAGGCAAATAGCAGAACAGGAAAAGACGAAACAGTAAATGTATGAGCCTCTGTAAAATCCACTCCCACTGCCCACCAAGGTCACAGTCCAGGCAGGGGCCCTTCCCTGGGCACAGCAGACAGTGACTTCCAAGCCCCACGGCAATTCACATGGTATCCAATCTGGCTGTGGTGGGCTGACCTCATCTGCAGGACACATCAGACAGCAGGAACTTTCAGAGATTATCAAGTTTCCAGTTTCCACTGACCACACAAACATCCTGAGCTTCGTCCACAGAGAAGGGGCTCAGGAAAATTCAGGAATGGGGTTGGCCAAGGATGCTTCTCCAATCTTTCCGTCCACCTAATTCATTCTGTATCATGGCTATGTGCTGTGCTTACAAAAAAAGATACAAAAGGTACCTGGTATTTTCAAAAAATAAAAGGATCTTCTGGAAAGTTCCTCCACATGAACCAGCAAAAAATCACCACTTGAAGAGGATGCTTGTGCTTGAAGATCACAGGCAAGAAGTTCCAGCCAAACTAGTAAAAGTCGGCCTAGCAATGAGACAATACAGGCCCCAAATGGCCAGCTTCCAGTAGATTCTGCAGCCAGGACGCTCTGCAGGACCACCAGCATAGACCCTCACCAGGGCACACCAGAGTTCCCAGAACTGCACTGTTGGGGTGCGCTGTGTGCTGCGATCAATGGAGGACGGGAAAGTGATTGGGAAATCGCTGGCAGCCGAGTGCAGATGACGTCAATATCCAGAAAGCAAGTGCAGCTTCTATGCCTTGTCCCCAAAAAACACCCCTCTCCTGAGGAAGGCTCAGGGGATAGGATGTGCGGAAAGCAGCCTTCCCACAGAGAGGGTGAGCACACAGGCATTTAAAATAGCTCTGGAAGGTATCGAAGAGACTTAGTCACCCTTGGGGGAGAGACCAGGAGCGGGGAGAGGGTAGAAATAGGCCTTACTTCAGAACTTTCTAGACCATTTGGGTTTTATTACCATGTGTATTTCTTTGTTTTAGAAGAAGCATTTTTTTCTTTAACAAACACAGCATACACCATCTCTAAAAAATAAGAAATGGCAAGATTGGCACTTGTTGCTCTCTTCTGCTGCGAGGTCCATGTCGTGGCACTCCGCACTCTTCGAGGTGGGTCCCCCATGGACTGTCCATGGTCACTCCTGCCTCAGGCAGGCCACATCACACCAACCACTTAGGGTCCACACCACAGCTCCAACAAGCATTAGCTCTGTGAGTTTCGGAAAGCCGTGTCACCTTCCCAGCCCGAGGTTCCCATCCGTTATACAGGAGGCAGCCCAGCTCCACCTCATGGTGACCAGGAGGCTGGAGTGAGCTCAGGCCCTCAGCACGAGGTCAGTAAGATTTGTTCCCAATCCACAGCATTTTTTCTCAGTTCCTTGAACATCAGTTGTACAGATCCCAGTGAGTACAGATGGTACCTCTCTGTGGACCACCCGGAGTCTTGGGTTGTTCTGGGTGTTAGATATCATTAACTGTACAACCAGGTGACAGAAAGCTGCCTGCAGAACAGGATATGACCTACTGGGCACATCTGAGTTGGTACACAAGGTCTCTGCTCCCAGCCAGGTGGGAGGGGGCTTCAGCAAGCAAGAAATGAAGAATCTGGGAATCAGGGAGAATCCCAGGGAGGGAGGGAGACAGCTAGGGGTGACACAGTCCTAATGACGAACAGGAAGAACTCCAACATTCCTTCTGACACTAACTGCTCCACAGCGAACCTTTGACCCAAAAGGAGCCTGCATCCTCTAACTGCGGCAAAAGGGCATGTGTGCCTGCACCTTCCCCCAAACACAGCATCTCCACAAGGCTGTACTGTGAAACTGTTAAAATGGAAAAGCTGGCCAGGCGTGGTGGTGCACACCTGTCATCCCAGCAGCTCAGGAGGCTGGGGCAAGAGGATCATAGGTTCCAAGCGAGCCTCAGCAATTTAGCAAAGTTCTAAGCAACTCAGTGAGTCCTTGCCTCCAAATTAAAAGGGGAAGGGGGTGCAGGGGATGTGGCTCAGTTAAGTGCCCCTGGGTTCGATCTCCAGTACCAAAACAAAACAGGAAAGCTAACATAAATAACAGAAATGGAAAACCTTTACCAACTTTGTGGTTCTCCTTAATATTAAAATATAAAACCGTGTTTACTTATGGGAATTTTATTGAGATGAAGTGTAGAGATTCAGATTAAATGTACAAATCTGGAAAATACTTTTGTTGTAAAAACACTAAAGGGAAGAAAGTAAGCAAATGCCTCAAGTATAAGAAAGCACTCAATTTGATGGCTCTGTCTACCGAGGTATATCTTAATTTTACCTCCATCCATTTTTACTGTGCTTTTAAAACCCCCTCTGGGACTGTAAAGCATGCCTGGCTTTCTCTTCACTCCCTTTGCTCTGGAAGCAAACCTGTTTGGAGGGCTTGGCGCAACCCTCGCAGGCGGGTCCCCAAGGGACGCCATGTTTCAGGGGCTGCTGTCCTTGGAATCCAGGCCCCAGGCCCCCGGCCCCCACGGAAGCCCTTCTTCCTCAGCACTATTAGATTATTATTCTTCCCTTTTCCACAAAATTATAATTTCCCCTTTTACATATTCTTCGATTCCTACCTAAAAACGTCAATTCTGAAGTTTTCTTTCCAACTAATTAAAAGAATAAAATAGAAACCTGTTGTTGGTGAGAAGTTACTCACTTCTAAACAATAAATGCTAACACTGGTAAACTGTTTGCCCACCCAAATCTTGGCAGGTTTCTTTTTTCTTTTTTTAAAGCCTGTATTTCCACAGTCTCCAATTCAGCTTCCTTGCTTTCCAGAATCTCCCTTTACCATGTACCATAAATCAAGCTTTTAACTAAAAGTATTTTTCGTATATTTCCACAGTTCATATGGGAGATTAAGCAAAAGTGGGGTTGGTTTTTCTCCCTCTTTCTTTTCAAAGGGCCACCACGAAAGTGTTCTCTCTTTATACTAGATAAAATGGAATACCTAGAGGGGACCTCACAGAGAGGACAGCGGGCGTGGGGTGCTGCCTGTGTTTCCTCCTGAGGACACACAGCCCTGGACAGTGGCCTGCCCAAGAACCCACTCACCCTAAGGCCACGGCCAGATTCCCAAACCAGAAGAGGCCTGGGGGATAGCACTTTTACCCTAAGTCTCACCCACCACGGCCTATGGATAGACAGATGTTGTCACCATGTCAAATTGAGGGGTCTGCATAAAGCTGCCAGGGGTTTCTTAGGCTGGGTTTTTCCCCTCCATAACAAAACTTGGGCAATTAGGCAAGGAAGTTTATCACACGCGAATTTCTCCCTTAACGAGCCTCTGCCTCCCCCATACTCTTGAGTAACCTGCAAGGGGACTGACGTGTACCCAGCCAGGGTAGCCTGCTTCTACTTAGAAGGTCCTGTCAGCCAGAATCCAGGTCAGAGCTGAGTCAGGCCATGTGTCCTTCAGAGGCTGAGAGAAGAGAGCCACCAAGAAGAGGCTGTGGAAGGCCAAGAGCCCACAGAAAGGGCAGGTCCCGTGAGGATGCCCATGACCACGCTCCGCACCAAAGGTTTTCTGAACCAGCGAGATTTCAGGAGGCCACCAGACTGCTCGCCTTGCAGAGGACATTCATGGTGTCCAGTTGCCAGGTAGTGAGCAAGCTTCCAGAAGCAGAAGTCCCTTCTAGAACAACTTCCTTCAGAAGCAGAGCCACCTTCATCAGTTTGGTGTGATTCAGTGACCACTAACATTGGCCCTCAGAACTGGCTCCTGAGTCTTCTAAGGCATCTCCATACTGCTTTCCAGATTGGTTGCACCAATCTGCAGTTCTACCAGCAATGTCGCCCACGCCCCTCTTGCACCTTCATCTCACTCCCAGCCTCAACGGTATCACTACAAAAGACCCCTGTGATATTTTCTGTGGCTTTTACTCTACCTGTATCTGGCTGAGAGGGCAAAACTGAAGCCTGAACACCCCCCACCTCACCCCCACGTCCCAGCCTCCAGTGAGCTGCTGGAGGAGACGGTGTCAGCTACACAGGACACGGCCATCCACACAGAGCCAACTCTAGGACACACAAATCTCCATCCTGCCGCACAGATGCTTCTGGCTCCAGAGAAAGAAGCTGGCGTACTGAGAACCCTCCTCAGCACACCCAGCTCGTCCCCTGCCCGCTTCTGCACCCACCCCACCCCACCACCACCCCCTAGGTGACTTGTGGGCATCACAGGAGTGAAGCCCTTCCTTCAGCTCACAGGTGTGCACAGGCTGCTTCTCCATGGCCCCTGGCCGTCCCACAGGGCCACAGGAAAGCCAACAGGCTCACCAAGAAGCCCCGCTCTGGGAGGGTAGCTACTGGTCCCATCTGATGTGCTGAGTGCTCAGGGAATAGCAGCAGGGTCAGAACGGTGTCCAAGACCCGACCCCGAATAGGGGATAAGCCCCCACTCAAGGGGAGTGCCACATGCCACCTGCCTTTCCCCAAGCTTCAAGGCACATAAAAGGTCTCAAAAATTCATAGTTACTGGAAAATGATCCCCAGAAAATCCTTCTTCAGTACTGGAAAAAAATCTTTTTGTTTCAAAACAATAACATAAATGAAATGTCTGTCTTGCACCCACCAAGTCCAGGGCAGATTGGTAAATGTCAAGAAGACAAACTCACAATGGGATCCAAACAGCTCCTTCTGAACGGAGAACAATGGCAGATGGAGCACATGGAGGCTGCACGGATTGGTGCTGGGGCCAGGAAGACACTGAGTGCGACCTATGTCACACAGGAGTTTGGGCCAACATAGGACACAAGTAGCTTCCTGAGAGCCTGGGGTCAAGGATCCCGAAACAGCTGATGACAGGCTCACCTGTCACCTGGTGAAGGCATGCTTAGCATCCCTGGGGGCCACTGTGTGCCTTCTCCCTCCAGCACAGCCCAACAGCCCTCGTTTACCCAGACACTGGACAGACACCTCCCCGTCCATCAAAGAGGGCATTACTGCTCATGGGTGGGGGTTCTTTGTGAACAAAGAATAATGCTCCCCATTTTACACAGATGAATAGCTGGGGTGTATCAACGTTCCCCAAATAACTTAACCCAGAGATGTTCCTCCACTCCCATTTCTCTTACACTGTTTGCCCCTCTCCAACATAAGGTGATCACATTTCAAATACCAGCCCCCAAACAACCTCGAAGCCTCCCATGGAGCTGGGCTGGACCAAGCACCAGATGAATAAGGATGAACGAGAGGAAGGAGGAAAGAAAGCAGGAGGGACTCTGGTCCCCTTGGGTTACACAGTAAGAGAGAGGACGATGGCCTAGGCGGAGATGGACGATGGTGAGCGCTCAGTGGCAGGAAGGAGGGAAAACGCGATGATGAGTGTGGTTGTCTCGAGGGGATTTTAAGGGCATCTTCCGCTTTCATATGAAATAAAAAGAACACCATTGTCATAGTTGCGAAGAAGAAATGATGATAGAATTACAGGACAATAGCCTAGTTACACCAAATACAGGGCTCCCCTCTTCCCTATCAGAAAAAATTAACAGTGATGGGAACCCTACTCCCTTTTTTCAAGCCCCTTTGCCAGATCCCAAATATGGACGCTTTAAGAGCAGCCCAGGTGACTGGTGGGGAGGGAGGGTGGGGCAAAGTGGCCATGTGGCCCAAAGCCACAGCACTATCCAGCCAGGTAAGAGTCATCTCAGGACCAGACTCTCCCAGAAACGGGCCAGCCAACTGGCCCTGGGCCATCACTGCTTCTCTGGCCCCACAAATGACCGTGCTGTCACTCATAACAACAATAGCACTCTTGGTGGCAGAAATGACCCAATGGGCCCCTTTTCCCCCATGTTCTTAGCACATGATCATCTGCCTGTACTTAACACACACCCAAATTCTATCCTCAGCCTCCATGAAGATGGACCTGCTGGGGACACGGTTCCAAAGATGTTAGCAAGGACCCATTTATCCAGGGGTTTGGAGCTGGCTGAGGACAGCCAGACCCATGCCAAAACTGTTGCTTATCAACTGATCCTTAACCCTTCCCAATGCTTTGTCCAAAAATCAAGGCTGGGACTAAGGAATCTGGAGTTTTAGCAAGCACCTCATAAATTCTACTAAAATTCACACTGAAGCAGGGCCTGTGAGCTGGCCATGGCACTTGCTACTTAAGAAAAAAGAGAAACACTTTATCAAGTTCCAAGTCCTTTCCTACAGACCTCACATTCATGTGTCCCCTCACCTTGTTCCTTCATAGCATTTCCTGACCCTTGGCTTAAGCACAGTGGAGACTCTATCTTGCCCCACCTCCCAAAGCCAAAATTAACCAATCAGAAGGCAAATACATGAAAAGCAGCCACCAAAGACCAAGCTTAAGGTTAAAAGCAATCCTTTCCCAGTTCCATACAAAAACCATTCTCCCACCAAACCCATGGCCACACCTGTGACCTACTAACATAAGTAAAATATATGCATTCAATGCTTTGAAGAATCAGAGGAATTCAGCCAAAATTCAGTTTGGAAATAAGTCACTGGCCAATTTAAAAAAACTAGTAGTTTAGGTACATCTCTGGACCCCAGGTTTCAGATCTTGACTTAAATCCAAGAGGACTACAGTTTCTTTTCTCCTAGTGAGATAAGCCCCATCCAATATCCACACCTACCTCAAAAACAAAAACAACAACAAAAAATTAGATACAGGACACTAATGTGGCCTATGATTTGAAGAGACAGCTGTACTTGGAGTCTCATTAAACACAAAGATTGAGTCACCTCCAGAGTTATTTCCAGTCCTGAGTAGGTGACTCTCTTATTACTGTCCTTTCTTGCCCTTGGAACTAGACCTCATTCACCAATCCCACCAAAACACTGTGGCTTGATTCTTCAAGCTCCAAACACTAATCTGAGCCCACCAGACAGCACGAGGGAACCATTCACACACTGAACTCACAGACATAAGGGGCATCAAAGCAGAGGAAAAGGTCCAAGAGCTGGCTGGGTCATTGGGGAGGAGTAAGGTTCTTTAAACTCTTTATCTACTTTCTGTTACCTGTCTCCGCAGGGGGATGCGCTTGGTCAGCTTGTGCACCGCAGGCTGGCTGCTGAAGTCTGGCTTCTTGGTGGTGGTCTTCATTCGGCACAGGATAACTGTCACTACCATACAGGCGATGAGGAAGACCCCTATGCAGTAAATGGCTATCTCCAGGTAATCTGGGGAAGCTGTAATCTCCTTTTCTCTTACAGGAGCTAGATTGCAGGTCACAAGGGGAGGAACAGATAAGCAGGCCACAGAGTTAGGACAGGGGAGCGATGAGTCACAGCACAACTAAAGGAATCAAGGGCAACGGCCATTCTCCAGGCAAGGTGGGCTTCCCCGTAACTCAAGGCTGCAGGAGGGCAGGGGCCCCAACCGCCAATTGCCTCTGGCCTGAGTCTCTCCCAAATGCAAACAAATCACCATGGGCTCCTCACTCCACCATCAGGGCCCAGGAGGTCACCGTCTCCAGTCTCAGTGGGCATCTACCAGCAGTGGGTGGCCAACACCAAGTCACAATGGGCAGGCGACAAGCCATATTCTGTTGGTCATTTGGGCAGAGCTCGACCACTGAAGGCACCCACAACAAGAGGACTATCTTTCATGGTGGCCTCTGAAGGCAAACCAAATTTAAAGTTCTTGAATATGAACGCGCCCCTTTTGTTTCTAAGGAGGCTGTGCTGGTGCTTCATGTCACTGGGGTGAGCTCTTCTACAGCAAGGCCCCACAAGATCGTTTTCCCCAGATGAACACAGCACCCAGGGAGACAAGTGTCCGGCTAGTAGGCTGGCCCCAAAAACATTTTCATGCTTTCTTTAATACAGTCCCACATGTTATTCAATTAAACCAATGCATTCTTTATGAAGACGATTAGGATATAAAATCCTTATATACATAATACACAAAGTTTACGACATTCCTTAATAACCATTAAGAGTTTGTACATCTGGCATGTTGCTTCAAAAAAATAAACGGCATTGCATGTGCATATATATATAATTGATTTAACACCTTTTTATACCAGATAATGTCTGCCCCCTTCTTAGTCTTCAATGGTCAATTTACAAGCAGTGTATTTCCAAACAGTATTTTTTTTTCCCCTCCAAACTGCATTCTTAGTGAATGCGCAAGTATTATCAGGCAAACTGGTTAAGAAGTGCCAGTTAAACACCTGCAGAATGTAGTACTGCAAGTTAAAGCAAGCTCAACAGGAGAGGCACTCATCTTTCAAAGCAAATATTCACAGAGCAGAGTCACAACAAAAGGAAAAATGGATGCAATGGTATTAAAGCTTACACATTTTAATCAGAAAAAAAAATACTTGCAAGATAGTCAAAAGTCTCAGCAGCACAGCACAAAATGAAATGCTCAATTTATTTTTACTAGATATAAAACAAGCATGCAGGTAGGCACTGAACTCTAAAAACGAGGAAATAATAACTGGAGTGGAACATCATGAGCTAGCAAACCAGAGTCTATGCAGTTTCACAAAGGAAATGATAGCGGCAGATGGAACGGAGAGAACAGTGTTTGTCAAGAAGTCTGACTAGAACAGAGATGTTGGTTAGACTTAGCAGCAATGTTTAGCAACAGGGCTTCATTGATGTTTATTTCTTTGCAGGGCAGAAATAACATCACGCCCAAGATGGCACAAGCATGCTCCATAGAAAAGGCCAATGAGAGTCCATTCTATTGCAACATGCAACAAGCCACCGATTCCCAAGGTAGGTAACACACTGCTTCTGCACACCTACATTCCGGGGTGCTTCCCCCAGGCACCCCCATAGACATCCATCTGCTGGCATCTCGTTAGAAACACAAGAGGGAAAAAAACCACATATGGGATTTCAATAGGATGGAATTGGCATTGAGAAAAAATTACTTTGAATTTTATAAAGTAATTTCAACTTCTTTATAAGAAGGGGGATGGGCTGATTTATGCATTGGCTCAATGACTCACTAAAAATATAAGATCCCTTTGGGTTTTCAGGGTGAAATTTTACTTGATCATAAATGTGAGAATGGGATCTCCTTGTAAGTGAATTTCCAAAGCAACTTTCTTATCCCAGGGGGATCATTTTTGCATATTTTTAAATCTTTATGCAAGGATAAAAGGGGCCATTTCTGAGAACAGAAGCTGTGTTAATTTTATAGCAATCAACCAAGAAAAGGGAAAAACCCATGGAGAGAAAGAGCAGTATATACCTGGCAGAACTGTCAACCATGCAGAGTGAAAGGATATCCCAATAGAATTACCCGCCAAGCACGTATATTCCCCAGCATCCTCAAAAGTTACATTCCGAATATAGAGAACCTCAATCTCTTTGTCCGTGGTGTTAACACCGGCAGCCTAGAAAACAAAGGAAGCAAGAAAAAGGCTAGACGACAGGAATGACCGTGGAGGGCGCCACGGAACCACAAGGCCTCCACCGGCGGCTCCAGGAGATGCTGGCCACCGCGAGATCCCAACTGCAGCCATCCACAAAGCCCACAACCAAGACCCTGAGCAACACCGGCCAGCTCACCTCCGCAGGCCCGTCACCACACCGGCTTCACCACCTAGACATGCATGCAATCAAACGCATGGAAAAATCAACCCACAGAGCTCTGTTCTCTGGGCCTTTGCTTTGGTTTGGATTGAGGGGTGGTTTTCCAAAGGCACAGTGCCCAAAAGTCTAATTTGGCTTCTGGTCTTATTGGCTGCAGGTTCCCAGCTTGAGAAAAGGATGGTTCTATCTAAATGGCTGCTAATGAAACAAAGCACTGTAAATGAGCCCCCCCTCGGGGGGGGGCACCTCTCATGTCCCCATGGCCCTGTGGGAACCAACCAGGGCGGGAAGGTTGTCTTGGTTACCAGATCCTTAATTTCATTTTTGCAAAATCATCTCGCATTACAAAGCATTGAAAGAAAACGGAAAAAAAGCGTGATCTTGGCAAGAGAAAAACGGGCCTTTTTGGTTTCTCTCCTTTTGTAATAAAAAATATTTGAACGTGAGTCATGACAAACTAAGAAAATGCACCTTTCGTCTTCAACAGCGTCCAATAGTATGTTCACTAGGTAAGATGCACTATCCTCAAATTTAGGATAGGATCAACTGTGGAACCAAAGAATTTGTCCAAGAGACTTTCTTGGACAAATAATATCATGCCACTATTTCTCTAAAACTCTGGGGTAGAAGGACATACATTTCTGCTGAAATTTGAATGCCACACATTCAACAGTCGTATACATGTGTGTTGAAAACGGTGCTGACGTGCAGTCCTGGTGGGAAATGTGCAGCCCAGACAAGATAAACCAGAGGGATGACTTAAAAACTGGGTAGGGGTGGAGGGCACCCTTCAGAAGAAATGACAGCAAGCACCCTGAACATTGTGGGCATTTTTCCATGGCTGCTGGCACCACGCCAGCCGCACCACCAAAGGAAGATTATTATGAATATACCAAGGCCACAGGGGTTATCCTAGAAGCTGCCTGCAGGCTCCCAAAGCACCAAGTCTTTTCAGCTTCTATATCCAGCTTTCTTTTTTAAAAAAAAAAAAATGAAAACAAAAACAAAAACATTGTTACCTTGCTGTTTTGGCAGGACAGTGAGCCAGGCAGACTGGTTGGCCTGCCCTATATAATTGGAGACCTTACATATATATTCCCCAGCATCCGCCTCAGTCACATTGAACAGAGCCAGCACTTCTGCATTGGAACTATTTATCCCCGAGTGCTGGAACAGACATAGGAGAACAATATAATGGCCAACCAGGAAGGACCGAGTGCTGTCTATGGTCCCACCACCAACACACCACAAGGAAACAACCTCCATTACGTTTAAAGAGCTGTGGGTCAAGGAGGAATGGAAACAGTTGAGTGATGGGCAACGGAAGTGAGGTGATGGAGAAGGTGCTGGGGGCGGGGCTGACAGCAGGGGGGCGGGGCAGCTCCCCAGGCTGCTCATCATTCTCCAGCGTTTGGGATCCTGGGTATTGTTAGCTGGAGAGAATACATGTGTGGTTGAGAGTTGTTCTGTTTCTGGGGGAAGATGGTTCTTTTTAAGGACATTCTCTATGGGCACCTTAACCCGGGAGACATGGGCTAAGGATTAACTTAACTGCCACCCGCTACTGCATCCTGGAGAGCAAGCAAGATGGAAAAAATAAAGAGGCTGATGCTATGAAAATGGAGGCTGGCAAAAAAACAAACAAGGAACACAAGGGAAAATTATATTTCATGGGTACAGAAACATGTCCCTAAGTTTATTACCTAAACCATGTGTGAATCGATTTCAAAAGTCAAGAGAATTTTGGAAAAAAAAGTTTCTAAAAGGTGGCTACTCAAATTTGATCCTAACATATTCACAAAAAACATCAGGAACATCAAGCTCTTTCCATCGACTCCTTCCCATTGACTCTGCACAATCACCTCGTAGGGGTGACAATGTCATGATCTCCACCTTCACAGAGATGCGGCCAGGCCTCGATGTTTTGTCTAAGTTTTTAGGGTTGATAAGCAGCTGAACTTGTCTGACTCCAAGATTAGTTGTTCTTCCCCCACCCACAGCTCCCTTCTGATATTTCATTAGCAAGCCTAAAGATTTTATTAGCAAGCCTAAAGACACTGGCCAGTCCAAAAAGAGAATCATCTCTCATTCTAACAGGAAATCAAAAGAACTTGGCCAAACCCACCAGGGAGCCCAGTAGTGGGCACCCTGGGATTTGGAAAGTGCTCACCTTCAGAACCTTGAGGTAGGGCAGCCCGTCAGGCCCGTATTTACTGCCGTTCTTTTCGACATGCTTGATCCACTGGATGTGGGGCTGGGCATCGCTGTACACTTTGCACACAAACTCCACATCTCCTCCGACCACCGTGGAGGCATTCGCCGGCAGTCCGGCCTGGAGGATGGGCCGGTGTGGTGACCGCTCTGATGGAGAGACGGGAGAGAGGAGAAACAGGGATGGGAGGAGGAAGAGACCCATAAATAAGGTGTGCGGTCCAGAAGGCTGTCGGGGGACCAAGCCAAAGAGGCCTCCCGTCTGCTTGGCTGACTCATCTGGAATAACACAGAGGCCCCATGCACGACAGAAACGACTTCAAAGGAGACTTCTGGAGCACAACCCTTGTAAAAAGGATTCTTATTTAGAAAAATCAGAAAAGAATGTATTATACCCCAAGTTATTGGTTATCTGTGGCCACCTAATGAATAAAAGGAAAGATTTTATTTTAACAATCTAAAAGACAAATGGCAACAGGGGGCCTCTTCCCTTATTCTGCTTGGGATGGTCTCCAAAACTCATGGCAACCATAAGCTTAACATCATGGGCAAGTGACAAGACCCCTCACATACCCTCATGGCTCTCCGGAACCAACCAGGGTGGCAGGTTGTCTGGATTACCAGACCTCGATTTGGAACTTCTAGGCCCCAGAACTAGAAGCAAATGTGTTGTATATCAAGCAAACTCATTTGGGATCATTTGTCACTTTAAGCCATTCATCTGTCCTAATACCACTCACACAGGCTGAGCAAAGAACCCAGTCACTGTGAATACCAAAAAGGCTCCTATCCTCATGGTGTCTCCTAAGCATTTCTAAGATATTCTAGAAAACTTGCATCCTTTCATTTAAAATATAAACTAGAAACTGAAGTCTCTGGACCAAACTAGAAACTGGATTCATCTCCACCATGGAGCTTTTAGTCCATTGCTGGGTTCTCTATTCACACATTCATTTATTTGATAAATATGAATGTCGTTGTATGTCAGGAACTACATGAACAAGCAGGCAGTCCTTGGCTTGTGCAGATGCGGCCCTGAAAGAAACACAAGGAGATGCCAGTTTCCGAGCCTGGGCTCAGTTCTAGGCTGTCCGCGAGGAGGCCCGACACATTTGTCTGTAGCTCTTTCTCTGCAGAGAGAGTTCTCAACAAAGCCCACCCCTTCTTGTCCTGTGGCTTTCAGAAAGGATACAGTGGATAGGGGATCTCTGCAGAAATCCTACTGAGGCAGCCAAGCCAAGATGTGCTGGCATCTACACCCAAGGTTCCTCAAAAATTAAACAATCACCAACTGAAAGATGGGCTTAGAATTGTAGCAGATGTTTTTCCAAAGACAACATACAAATGGTAAAGAGGTATATGAAAAGATGCTTAATTACTAATTACTAAGCAAAATGCAAATCAAAATCACCATGGGCTATCACCTCACACCTGTCAGGCTGGCTACTGGGAAGGACATAGACAGTGGATCTCCCACCCACACTGCTGGTGGGGGTGCGAATCGGTGCAGCTGCTATGAAAAACAACATAAAAGGTCCTGTGAAAGAAGTCAAAACATGTACAACCAGAAAAATGAGAAGTTGTGCTCCATGTGTGTACAATGAATCAAAATGCATTCTGCTGGGGCTGGGGTTATGGCGCAGTGGTAGCGTGCTCGCCTAGCACGCGGGAGGCACTGGGTTCGATCCTCAGCACCACATAAAAATAAAATAAAGATATTCTGTCCACCTATAACTAAAAAATAAATATTTAAAAAAAAATGCATTCTGCTATCATATATACCTAAGTAGAATAAATAAATTTTTAAAAAAAGAAGTTAAAACAGAACCACCATATGGTTCCACCTCAAGGAATTCATCTAAAAGAACTAAATCAGGATCTAAGACATTAGCACTCCACGTTCCTCACAGGTCCACTGACAAGTCAAGATACTGATTTAGTCAACAAACCAAACACCCATCATCCAATGAATGGAAAAAATTTAAAATGTGGTCTCTACATACAATGGGAAACCATCATCTTTAAAAAAAAAAAAAAAAAACAAACCGGAAATCTCGCAGTGGATGAGCCTGGAGGGCCTTACACTACCTGAAACACAGCAGCCACAGGACGCAGCTCACGAGTGGGATCTGCATTAGCCGACCGCACACACTCAGAGTGCATGGGTGGCCATCAGGGCAGATGGGGAGTTGCTGATAGGGGTATAAACTTTCAGTCAAGCAGGATGAATCGGTTCCAGAGATCTGCTATACAACCTTGCACCTGACCCAACAATTCATCGTGTACACCTGAAGATGCATTAGGACAGCAGATCTCATGCGAAGTGTTCTTACAACAGTAAGATAAATAAGCCAGGCACGGTGGTGCACACTTGTAATCCAGGGGCTCGGGAGGCTGAGGCAGGAGGATCACGAGTTCAAAGCCAGCCTCAGCAACAGCAAGGTGCTAAGCAACTCAGTGAGAACGTGTCTCTAAATAAAATTAAAAAAATAGGGCTGAGGATGCGGCTTAGTCATCAAGTGCCCCTGAGGTCAATCCCCAGTACCCCCTCCCAAAAATAAGAAAAGAAAAGATAAAATAAGAAGTAAGCTGCTGTGTGTCTTGTCCACAAGTTCAGATAGCAGTGCTCTTAAGGGCCACACTATACCCGATCATTGCTCCACTCAGAACCACAACTCCATCCCCACACCTACACACACCACCTCGCCTCCCACTTTCTCCCTGAAGTGTGGGTACCACTGCCTTTAACCTGAAGCTTCAAAAACAGCCAGGGGAAATGAGGATGCCCGTGCCAGCCCAACACACCAAGGATGTCTCCATACTACACTGAGGACCCTGGTGCTATGATGCAATTCGAATGATTGATATCTAGGCCTTTCTATATTTGGGCCTGTTAGATTAAAATATCATTCTGTGGAATTTGTTGGACAAGAGCCAGACCATGTGCAAATTGATTTCACTGCACTAACCTGTTGCTGGCCCTTAAAAACTTTTTAAGAAAGAAAAAATACCAGTGGTTACCCTTAGCACATGTATTTCTGGAATCTCCCATCACTTCACAGATACCTACCTGTCCACATTATAAAGATAAGGGTGTCGGAGCCCTTAAGAAGTCATTCATCTGTCCCAATATCACCCATGAAGACTGAGCAACCAACCCAGAAGTCAAGACTTCCAGTTTTTCTAGGCAGAAAATCTCCAACCTTGGTTTCTTCAAATGTCACATGAAACTCTCCCTCTTTGGCTGACATGTTTTCTCAGGCTCAGGCCATGGGGCCTGGTGTGCCACCAGCAGTGACAGAGGTCTGGTTTCATGGTGCTGGCTCTGTCCGCGTGAGAAGGACTGAGTTAAGTCCACTTATAAACACTCCTCTTTCTCCTCAACGCACCCCCTACCAGGGGATTTAACAGCCTGAGGTCAGCCATGCCCTGGGCTGGACCCTGCCAGCCAGGTTCTCAAACATGCTCCTTCGTACCTGTCAAGAATGAAGACGGAGCCGGGTGTGGTGGCGCAAGCCTGTAATCCCAGCACTTAGGGAGGCTGAGACAGGAGAATCGCGAGTTCAAAGCCAGCCTCAGCAACGGCGAGGTGCTAAGCAACTCAGTGAGACCCTGTCTCTACATAAAACACAAAATAGGGCTGGGGATGTGGCTCAGTGGTCGAGTACCCCTGAGTTCTATCCCCAGTACCAAAAAAAAAGGAATGAAGACAGCTCATTCCTTCCCACAGAAAAGTGAATTTTAGGTATCAACTCATTCCCTGGCTCAGTGTTCCACTCAAATGTGTGTGTGTGTGTGTGTGTGTGTGTGTGTGTGTGTGTGTGTGTGTGTGTAAGATAAATATTGACAGTGGGCCTAAGATGTCTTTTCTTTGAAACAAAAGTCCCATAAAATCTTTAATATTATGAGCCAGATTTACTGAATTTCAAAACAAGTCCTCTTTCTAAAACATACTAGTTTCTAATAAATCGTTTCACAAGCAAACATGGAGCATGTCATACCAAAAAACGCAGCTCCATGAACAAGGAGCGCTTTCAGAACGCCGCCACCTCGGGCCTGTGCCAGCCTTCGACGGGCAGTCAGCCGCTGGGCAACACGGGCAGGGCCCGCTGCTGGGCTGCAGCCTTGCTTGACTTGTGGTCAGAGCACTGCTGAGCTCCAGTTATTAAGTTATTCCACTGCTGTTCGGACTATTTTCACCAAAAGAAAAAAGGAAACCTGTGCAATGGTTTAATGTCATTGCATCTGCATATCAGAGCAAGCCAAATGTTACCACGGGCAGGCTTGCATTTACCTTTGCAAATTTTCTCACCTTATACGAAGGAGCCTCTTAACCACCCCTTCACCCCCTCAGCTCTTTCTCACTTGAGGTACAAAAACTGCATGCAGGATCGTTCCATAATAGAAACCTTACACCATCTTCCAAAACTTATTACAGCTGCTTTCAGTATCAAATGAAACCTCCAAGAACGTTATTTTAAATGTTTTTAAAAAGTCAGTAGGCCTCATGTTTCGTTTCTCCACATCAGGCTTTCATTTCCTTTGCAACCTTATTCTCTGCCCTTAAACAAGTTGGAGAACGAGGCCTGAAACATCTTGGAAAAGGTCCCAGGATGCCAGCATCCGCCAAGCGCCACGCTCCTCTTCTTGTCGCCAGTAGCCGTGGATCTGGTCTTGTGTCCACCACCCTAAAGAGCAGGGGTCGGGAATGGATGGCAGTGCTGGTTCTGAGGTGCTGGGGTAAAAGCCAAGCGTGCATGGTCACAACAAAGCTGTCTGGGCAGAGGGGACAGGGCCAG
Source organism: Xerus rutilus (assembly GCA_028644305.1). Lineage (NCBI taxonomy): Eukaryota > Metazoa > Chordata > Mammalia > Rodentia > Sciuridae > Xerus > Xerus rutilus. Next base: position 8,345,529 of record CM053404.1, on the reverse strand, counting down.
GGCAGGAGGAACAGTGGCCCTCCAACAACTAACCTGCTGCCCCAGAACCTCGCCAGGCCCTGGGCAGGCAGAATCCCCTGGGTTTGCAACTTTTCTCTGCAAGCTGAAATAAAAGAGATTAGTCCAGGAATTATTTCTGCATGAGAGAAAAGAGCCCAGCGCTGGCTCAGCTCTTCTTCAATGTGATAACAAAGTCACATCTCCTCTACCAGGAGGGAGGGATTTGCTACGTTAAGCAAGGTTCTCTTATAGCATGTTTAACTCAGGTGTTCTATAAAACAGATTTCTCTCTCTACAGGAGGAGTGAAATAAATTCGTAAAAAAACAAATGGCTGATGAAGAGCTCACCTCTGTCTGTTGACTGCAATTTTAAAATAGGTATATTCTGAGCTCGGCAGGTTGCACGTGTACCATACGTGGACCTGAAGCAGGGTGAGGTCCTTCATTTAAAATAGAGACTCAGAGGTCCCTGTGCGGTTTCCAAATTAAGACACAATAGAAAGTTGTCCAAAGGGTGTGGCTGCGGTCGACGGGACAGTTGGCCGCACTGCTGGAATAAGGTTCCACCAAATCAATGCGTAGTAAACACAGACTGGAGCCCTTAAAACACATTCCCTCCCCGCCTGCACTCCCTCTCCCTCTCCGTTTTCAAGTGTCCACTTCACTAAAGCAGAAAGCGCAGCTGCTAAGAGGCTAAGTATCCACACTGGCCCTCTCAAGTCCGGCTCTGTCGCTGGGGGCCATAACCAACTACAGACCGCGGAGGAAAACACTGTTTCATTCCAAGAGGTAATTATGGAGCGAGAGAGAAAAAAGAAAATACCTGAGTGAAAAAGAATAAATCTCTGTTAATTGACCATTGAAACTTTACAACATGCCAGTCTTCTGCTGGACATAAGAATAGGTTCACTCATAAGAGATCTACAGCTTTTGCTCTGACATGGCTGAGGCCATAAAAACGTCCACAGAGCAGAGAGGCCTCCTGTCTACAGGCTCAGTAAACACGCATCCCAGGGATCAGGAGGACAACCAGGCTCTTAAATTACACCTATAAATTAATCAAGCCCAGAGCTGCGGGTTTCCCAGCACACACTGGTCTATTTCTCCCCTAAAAGTTAAGCAGCACTTGCCACAAAGAACCAGCTCAAAACCACTGTCCCTGGCAGCAAGACACTGAGAGTCTGTGAATCACAGCGAGTTCCCCGTATCAATCTGGAAGTGGCCAGTCTCCTGCTCTCTGGCCCCCATTCACTGAAGGAGCATGGATCATCTTGCCTGTTCTACCTCGAAATTAAAATCAAAATTTAATTACCCTTCCTCCAAAATGGCAGTACAAGGAGCTAAGTAGAAAAGGAACACTCTGAGATTTGGAAGACAAGTGAAAACAACTGGGAAGTGTGTTTTCTACAGCCGGGCCTAGCTTTTCTTCCTACAGAATAGGCAGAGGTTGCTTTTTGTTGCATAAAAAATGCACTAAACCACTTAGCATGAGGCTTGGTGAGGAGGAGGAGATGGAGGAGGAGGCCGATCAAAGCCCTCTGAAGTCGGAGGAGCCAGATAACCTGCGGAAGGCCTCCAGCTCACTACAATTACTAGAGTGAGTTCATTGTCTTGTCAAGGCTCTGCCCCAGGCACCCAAGCCAGACAGGCTAAATCCAGTTGGGTTATGAGTTTTGTTTTGTTTTCCTCAAGTTTTAAAAATGATCAGCAGAAAAAGGTAAGGCCAGGCTGGGAAGAAGTCGTAGGCTTTGGGAAAGAGTCGCACTGGCCACGGCCAGTACTTCAGCCTGTCGTGTTCTGAACAGATGAGGGCCCTGGGTGATGGGCACCCTGAGTGACTTCAAGAAACAAAACCACATCCTGTAGCTGACAAGTTGGCCGCCTCTCCTCCTCCGGTGTTGTTCTTCCGTCCCCTGAGCTGTACAGTCACCAGGGCGCCTCACCTTCTGCCCTGACATCTGCCTCTGGACACTGGTGCAGAATGGGGCTGGGGATTCAGAATCGTTTTGCAGAGACAGCAAAGTCTGCAGAACAAGTTTGTTTGGGGAAAAATGAAGTGTCTTCCCTCCAGCGCTAAAGTCACAAAGTGACTCGTGAGCCTGTACCATGTGAAATGCTAGAAGCCAAACACCACTAATTCCTTTGTGCTTGCTCACCGGTGTGGAGGAGCAGGGTGCAGGGCAGGCAGGGGCTGGGGCCTGGGAAGACCCAGCAGGGAAGGCGAAGCACCTTTCCTGATGACTGTCACAGACCATATGATTTGACTGAGCAGCTTCTACCTGCAGGGTGTCAGTTTGGATCTTCTTCCTAAGATAAATTACAGGAGCAAGGCTGTGTGTGTTATTTACACCTCTGATGTTTAAGATATCAAGCTCTGTGACTTCAAAAAGCGAAGCCAGAGCCGACCACTCTTGGGAAACCAGAATGGCATGCCCGATTTAGATTTTAAAAATGCCTCTCCTTTTGTTAAATGGAGAAATCACTTTGGGATGGTGAGAAAGTTCTAGAGCGGACAGTGGCGATGGCCGCACAATAGTACGAATGTGCCAAACATCACAAAATCGTCTATTCGAAAACAGTTAAAACGGTCAATTTTATGCTATGCATCTCTAACCATCATTTTTTTAAAAAAGAAGATGTGGCGAAGGTGACAACGTGGCAGAGTGCACGAGATGTATCTTGGGTCATGGGAAACATCCCTTCACAGATAGCTAAGTGTGTTTATCTTGTCCGGTTTACTAAATGAGAGCTTTTCTATCTTCAACACAAGGAATGCACACAAGGTCCCTCCCTGTACTATGCTCCAGGGTGGACACTAATGTAAATTTAGATGTCAGTCTCTGCAGGATTCCCTCCTGAGGAGTGGGGGTAAACACAGCTGAGAGCAATCCTGCTGCGCAGGGCCACCACAGGGCCCCAGCACCTCCACTTCCTTAGGGGAGCAACATCTTTCAGGAATGCAAGATTATCAGCTAGTGTCTGCATAGCTAGGTTTCCTTCATGGGAAGAGCATGGTGGGAAAGTTAGTTGGTTTTCTGTTTGTTTTTTTTTTTTAATTGTTCAGGAATTAAAAATACCCTATTGTTAGCTTTGCCTAAATGATTTGCAAAGATGCTAAAAGCCAAACCAATGGGGACCCCCTAGTCAAGTCAAAATAAATTTTCTTAAGTTTATAATGTTTTTCAACAATCTACCAAAAAGTAAGACCCCCTCTGAAATCTATCCTAGAAAAATATTCATGCAGGTGCTTAATAAATAGATGTAGACAAAGCTTGTCAATGTAGCTTTTTTTTTTTTTTGGCAACTGGAAAACAAAAGATGTGCACATGTGATTAAGTAACTTATACTATATGCATGACAGACCAGCACACTGCTACTAATAAGCATGAAGAAGATCAATGTGGACAGACATGGAAGGGTGTCCACGGTACAAATGTTCGTAGCTTTCATCAGCTTCCATCCTCTGAAACGCCTTTCTTCTAAAGGAAGTCCAGAAAGATCTATGCTAATGTATCAGATATGTTTTGCTCCTGGGGTGGATCGAGCAGAAGGAAAAGCTTTCAGCCCATCTGAGCAAACAAGAAATGCCTCCCTTTGGCAGGAACGACACGGGAGGTTGAACAATAAACCCCATTTGTTTTCTTAGGGACAAAACTCAGACACTGTGGTTCTAGATCCTCCTTAGGACAAGCACCATCTAAAGAGAGGCTTTGAAATTGTCGCCCTGATCTCAAAAGGCTCAGATCCAAACTGCACTTCTCTACTCACTGTTCTGCTCCCTGCTCCAGGGGGGTGAGATGCCTCAGTCAGCCTCCGTCCATCCCATAACAAGCACTCCCAGTGATGTTACATACAGGATGATTTTGCATCTTTTGGACAAAACCAAAGATTTAAAGGACTTTGTCCTTCACCTTTCCATTTCATTCCAGGGCATACACCAAACCAGTAAGGTAAGAGTTTCCTTTTCCAAATGAAGGAGAGCTTCCGAGACCCCTCCAGAGAACAGCCAGTGCTCACCCCTCCACAGACCACTACCTCCCTGACCTGATGGAGGATACAGCATTAGGGATGGATGGAATTCCAACAGGCCTCCAGGGAATCCTACAGTGAAGATGTTCTAGGAGGAAGAAAGAAGCTGGAGTCCATCCAGATCCAGGAATCTCCATGCCCTTTGCATCATCTCCTCACTGTGACGGTTTGGGGTCTTTCACACTATGAAATGAGAATGCCAAGAGGACAAAGTGTTTCTCATTCAAGTGACTGTCACCTGCAAGGCCAAGTACAAGCTGTGCTGAAATTATGTGCCCCACAGGCGAGGGCTCAGTGTTACAACAGAGTAAATACAGGCAACCCCAGATGGAGTGTTCTACTCTCCAAACAGGGGCGATGACCATCTCACTGTCCCATCTTTCTCTTCTCAGAAGCAGAGAAACAACCTCTCCACAGCAACATCAGCATCCTCCGCCATCTCCTGCCCACAGCCTCCTGCACCAGACCTGCTATGGTGACAGATCCAACAGAAACTTAAAGCCACTCTTCCAATCAGACCTGCTCTCCAAGTGGAGAACACAGCCTGCCACATCCTCCCTTCTCCTGGACTGTGAACATGAACCAAACATGAGCAGGGGGATGACTGGTGGCAACTAAGGGAAAGAGTCCATGAGAGCAAACCAGCAGATGTACTTCTTAGAAGGGAAAGAACTCAATGGCATGTCCCCATGAGCATCACATGGAGGTGGTATAAAACTTCTCAACAGGGTCTTTCAGTTTATATAGGCAGCTGTTGATTAAGCTGTATGAAAACTGTGTTTACAGAAAAACTCTGAACATCCTACTTCAAAATCTGAACAACATTAAGAACTACACAATTCCAAATATAAATAAGTCATTAAACTCTTTTTCTATTACAGTTAGTATGCCTTACCTAAAATACTGGGGACCAGAAATCTTTCAGATTTTGGACTTTCTCAGCTGTCAAAATATTTGCATAGACCTTGCCAGTTGAGCATCCCTAATCCACAAAATCCAAAATTCAAAATGCTCCAGAATCAAACGCGTAGACTGCCAACATGACAATCTTTGGTCTACAATGAGACCAATATGATGCTCAAAAAGTTTTGGACTTCAGCCAGGTATCATGGCATATACCTTAATCTCAGCAATTTAGGAGGCTGAGGTAGGAGGGACAGCAAGTTCAAAGCCAGCCTTGGCAACTTAGCAAGGCAATTTGGCAAGACTTTGTCTTAAAATGAAACAAAAAGGGCTGGGGATGTGGCTCAGTGGTTAAGTACCCCTGTGGTCAATCCCTGGTACACACCCCCCCCCAAAAAAAGTTTTAGATTTAAGCTTTAGGACTTTCAGATCAGGGGGATGCTCCACTGTATTTTAATTCGGCACACAGAAACCTGGCTAAGTTCTGGAACATTCTGCAGCTGCTGTGGATGAACCCACATCTTCTTGCCAAGCTCACTGCCCATCTCTGATAAAGCAGCTCTCTCTGTGCCCAGGCCTCACCTGCATCTCACCAGCAAGTACAGCAAAAAGAACTGCTTCTTACATAAAACTACAAAATATTAACCTAATCATAACACTTCTGCACCCTCTTTATCCTCTTTGCCCACAGACTCAATGCCAGAGATCAGCTGCAGACCAAATATTAGCCCTCTCTCCAGCCACCTCAGCTGGGCATCCTGCCAGAATCAAAAGCAATCAATAAAGCTTCCTTCCTCCACTGTGGACCAAAGGGCACCTGTCGGCTTGCAGAGGACATAACAAAAATGCTGATATGGTCAAGTACTAACATGCCTCATCCTTGCTGGCCCCACAGACACCACCTGCTCCCAGAGCCTGGAAGGAGTCATTTCTTGCTGGGAAAATACTTAGCTGCCCGTCAGTGCTTGGAGCCATCTCGCTGTCCGCTGGCCAGCCTTTGCCCCTGAAAGCCCTGCTGGCAAAACAGGAATGAAGAAGTGCTCTGTCGCAACTGGACACTCATTAAATAGCAGCGACCAGGAGTTTTGAAACTTCTGTCCTGGAGGAAGGGCTGAGACTGACCACTCCTTTAATCAGGGATGGGCTGTGGATCTCGCTGGAGACAGAAGAGGAGGTGTGGGATCACCTGCTGAGTCGCCTGGGTTGTTACTGATAGCACTATGGGTCCCACCACCGCCCTCCCAGGGCCCTGCGCACCCAGTGGGTCATCGCCCCCATGGTATAGCTGAGAGAACAGAGCCTCAGAGACACCATCGCTTCCTAAGGCTATAGAGCTGGCAAAGGATGGAAATGGGAGGATTTGACACCCCTCACCAACTCTGTAATTCCCACCTGAACTTCCACAGGTGCTATTTGGCAAGGAGACCCCCACGGGCCAACTGTGGTAACCAAGGAGTTTGGAGAAAAGGCCAAACCGGCCGTCCAAGCCTCAAAAGCAGCACCAGGTACATGCTTCCCGCTCAAACGCTGCTGCAGTGCCGCTCACAAAGGGCCCTGCCATGACCTATTATCTGGCAAGCCACTTCCATCCCATCTCAGTAGAGGAGTTTTGTGCCTCCCTCCAGCTGGACTGCAAAACCCCAGCACTGCACACACAGCTAGCATCAGCACAAGGCACCAAGTCTTAACCTTACAGCAAGAAATGGAAAAGAATTCATTGGCAGCAAGATTACAGATAATGGAAAAATCAAATGAGGCCTGGCCAGGAGGCTCAAGGTCAAGAGGCTTCAAGTTCAGAACTTCACAGGACTCCAGAGAGCACAGAAAACACAAGCACCACAATCGCAACCAGAAGGGGAGGCCGGGCATTTGGTGCCCTTAAGTGCTTCAACCATGGCTGCTTCTCGTCACAGGACAGAACCAACAAAAGCCCATGGCATAGTGGAAACTCGGGCTGAGATGGGGTCCTCCTCAGATGTTCGTCTCTGCTGGCACCAGAGACGAACTTGCCCATTAACTAACTAGGCCACCACCCTGCATGAATATAAAGACCACATTCATGGCGGGGCCCACATTGGTACTCCAGATGTGGCCCAGGACCTGACTCCTTAGTCCCTGGGCCATCATACCAGAGCCTCTGTCTTCCCAGGACAGAGGCTCTGCACCACATATGTAGTCTCTCCTGCTGGGGCTGGGGACTGGGGCTCAGTGCCAGGGGGGCTTAGAATAAGTGACGCCTCATTCCTCCTGAACGCACACCTGAAGGGGGGTTAGCGTGGAACGGATTCCTTCATGCTTTCAGGCTGTGTCCCATCATGTCCAGAGCCGAGTTACAGAGGATTTATGTCATGGGCAAGTCAAAAGAGCCATTCTGGTCTGCCACCAGGCATGTTGGGGCTGGTGCTGAAGCTTGCATGATCTCCACCCAGCCAGAGGGCAGTGCAGCCCCCAACGGGCCCCAACCAGCCACTCCAACACTGACTGCTGCTCGCAGCTTCAACTCCAGGGTAAGTATGCAGTTCTAGAAAGTTAAATTCACAGGGCAGAAGACACAGCCAGCCTCAGCAAATGCACTTGTCACCCAAAACACCTAATGCCAGGTGGGTGGTCTCAGGGGGTGCAGAACTGGAAGCCCAAGGAGAAAAAGTTCACAGTTCAAAGCCAAAGGGTCTTTGTGGGCGAGGAAGAGCAACCAGTCTTTTGAACACTTCCACCTCCTGTGGTTTTGGTTTTGGCAGCGAAGAGCTGGAGCTTGGGTGGGGTAGCAACAGCTCCTTCTCAGTTGCCACTGGTCTGCACCACAGTGAACACAACAGGAAGGAGCTGGCATGCACTGACCTAGGAGTCAAGAACACCCAGACTGAGACCTGCTCCACTGTCTTCTTCAAGTCCTTGCACAAATCACTCACCCTCCTGGGCTGGATTTCCTCTGCTGTAAAATGGATAGGGTAGAGGTTGGGATCAAGAGGCCACCTCAATGGACTTCAAGTATTTGAAGTCTATGATTCTCTTCTGTAAGTGCAGCAACCAAATCAGCCTTAGGATGGCCTCAGTGATAGTGTCAATCAAAAGTGGGACTAGGAAATGGGAATGGCAGCCACTGGCCAATTCTGTTGGCATTAAAATGGCATTCAGTCTGTTTAATAAAGCTTCTGATTGAGGCAAATGAAAGCTATTAAAGATACTTTCTAACCCTCAAAAGAATCCAGCTTTGGAAGGGAGGAAACCCGCATTGGTGGCTGGTCACCTACATGTCAATGTGGTGTTTTCACCTGCTGACCCACCTGAGGCCTCACAACAACTTGTGGCTCCAGGAGGAATTGTCCATGTCCAAACCCCTCAACCCAAGGATGTGGACTTATAAAGAAACCCTGCCTTTGTATATGTAATAAAGTTAAAGATACAGAGATTAGACCATCCTGGATTTAGGGTGGGCTCTGAATCCAGTGATGAGTGTCCTCATAAGAGAAAGAGGAAGATCTGAGATATAGATACGGATTTGAGATGTGTGAAGGTAGAGTCAGAGATGGAAGCGATCCATCTCTAAGTCAAGGAACACCAAGGACTGACAATAGCCACTGGAAGCTGTGACAGAGCCATGAACCTGGTGACACCTTGATTCTGGACTTCTGGGCTCCAGAATTTTAAGTGAATGTGTATGTATTCTTTCAAACAAATTTGGGGTTATTTGTTACAGCAGCTCTAGGAAACTAATACAGCCATCACAGGAACGAAGCAAGGATCATCATTCCAATCTAATTGATGATAAAATTAAGAATCAAAAGAGCTAAGTCACTCATCTCAACTCACCTGGTGCCCAGGTGTGCACTCAAACAGACCTGCTACTCTTTCTCACACCACCAGGCTGCTTTTGTTTCTAACACTCATGAGTCAGGCACAGCGAAAGTAAAGAGTCATGACTTATCCTAGATGCAGCTTCTTGGAGGTAGGGCCTCTATCAGATCCAGGGCTTCAGCAACCCCCATTGATAAACCATAGCAAAGACCAACCACCTCCCGCAGCCAGCTATATTTGTTATTGCCACAATTACTAAGACGTGGAGCTTCACGCTAATTTTCCCTTGCAATAAATGGCTGAAAAGTAATGGTGTCAATTTTAATGAGGATCACGCAGGCTCCTAAAAGGGCTCCCACAAATGCAAGCCTTCCCCTCCCTACGAGAATGGCTTGCTGTTTAATCCCAGGGCACAACAACGTCACTTAAATTACACGGCCTTTACATTAAGGTGCTTATGGGGGATGCCTTTGCAAGGAAGAAGAATTTCAATGAAAAGATCTCACCCATTTTGATGCTTCCTCACATCTGAGCCACAAACCTATGTATCGTAGCAACAAAAATAAAACCTCACGAGAATGTGAGCAAGAACAGAGCTCCTGACTTCCTGGGAAGCAGGGGGGGTTGCGGGTGAGCCGGGCCCATGCAGTGATACACTAAATTTGGGCCCAAGGGCCACCAGAAGTTTGCTGCTGACATCTGGGTCGCTCTTGTTTTCCTTGCTGAGATGTTCAGAAGGACTGCCAAGCCTGTAAGTCTACACGAGGCTCTTTCGCTGACTCAATTCTTATTTTATTAGTGCTTCTCAAAGCAATTACTAGGGTTCTGAGCACAGACGAGAGTATTTCACGCCTCCATCTTTACTGAAAATGTCTTCTATTCCACTGACTTTTGGCTTCTATTTATAAAGAAGGTTCAAGGCTTGGAAAATTATTGGAGTTGAGCTTTAATGGATATTCCCAACCAGCATTGTGTCATTATTGGCTTACATGTAGCTGGGCGATCTCCCAAATTTGTGACATCACCAGGCCTCTCTCTGCGTTGCTCCATACACTCTGGCTCCCCGCGCATTACCCACTGAATCACACGCTCTTTTCAACAAGACCGATTGCCAGGGGATTAACATTAGACAGCACAATTCCATTATTCAGCAGCCCAATTCAAATCCCAACCCTAAACTCTAAGAGAGATTTCAGGGCTTCACAGGGATGAGCTGCCAGCAAGCTCAAAGGGGAGGTGGGTGAGGGGCTTTTGAATGCCTGACATAACAACTTAACATAAAACCTGCCCTAAGCAAGAGCCTGCTGCTGCAGTGGCCATGACAGGGCTCTGTGATTCCTGGAGCTGCCCCAACCAATCTCAGGGAACAATTTATAGACCTATGCAAAGCATAATCCCTGAACATGGCTGGAGAACCATCTTTTTTTTTTTTTTTTGCCTGCAGTAAATTACTTAATTACAAAATTAGGTATTTAGAACTTTTAACCCAAACTCTAACTTGCTTTAACTGGAAACACTCCATGTCAAATCCAGTATACATGCAGCCCAAAGTAAATTCCAAGTCATGTACTCTTTGATCAATGGATTTATAGTGCATTAATGCCAAAATACATATTAACCATTTTCTTCTCATATTTGAATATTAGGTCTCTGTTTTATAAAATACATGAACATAGTAATTCTAAAAATCATACCACAAATATCTTTAGAAGAAAAGGGGACTCTGAGTCATTCTTTATCCATAGGACAGACATTACACAAAGGTCTATCAAATTCCATATTAAGACTTCAGAATGACTTAAATGCTCACATAAATCTTCTTTTCACTGAATGCTTATATGCAAATGCAAATAAAGACTTTAACATGTTTTCTAAGGTAGAGTGTCTTGTGAATTTAACTTCATTTAATTTGATAGAAAATCAAAATAGTTCTAATTTTCAGTTAACCTAAGTCTTCAATTAATTAGTCTACAATTATATTAGTCTATGCCATTTAGTTAATACACATTTTTGAAAAGTTTTTAATGGCTTTGGGGGCAATTCAAATTCCTGTGGAATCTCTCTCTGCAAAGAGTTAACACAGTTTATGAAAGGATAAAAAATTTCTTTTAAAGTGAGATAACACCGGGGGCACCTGCACAGGAAATGATGTAAGAGACTGTTTCCAGAGCTCAGTAGGTGGGCATGTGCTCACAGAGCCACCAACAGTCACATTAAAGCAAAATGGGTCCATGCCAGCCTTGAGTTGAGTCTTTAGCAGAAGTCAGTAACCAGCATGTAGAAAAGGGCGCACCCATTAGGTAACCCAAAGAAAGGCCCAAGGCCGGGGGCAGATGGCTTCTGCGCAGAAGAGATCAGAACCTGCCATCCCCACAAACAGGAGACATCTTAGGTACAGATCCACAGGGTAGCAACCCTCCAAGACAGAGGAATACCCTCTCACCATCAGTGATGACGAAACCCATCATATCAGGCAAAACTTGGGAAGAAACATGAGATTGCAAGACACGGGGCTACACGAGATTAAGAGTCTGATTAAAACGCCTCTTCCTCTGTGCACTCTGACAAAAAGTCATTCACGTGGTTCCCTCTGCACGGAGGAAATGCCTTCCAGGAACAGACCCTGACTTGGAGTGTCGGGCACCTGGACATTGATCTTCCTGCAGCCAGTGTGGGCTCAGTGCTGGTAACATCTTTCCCTTTCCTCTTCAGCCCACATGACACAGTTGCCCTTCCTTAGGAAATGTCTGCTTTTGGTTTTGGTTTTATTTTGGGGGGTGGGGGGCATGCCAGGGATTGAACTCAGGAGCACTCAACCACTGAGCCACATCCTCAGCCCTATTTTGTATTTTATTTAGAAACAGGGTTTCACTGAGTTGCTCAGCACCTCACTCTTGCTGAGGCTGGCTTTGAACTTGCAATCTTCTTGCCTCAGCCTCCCAAGCTGCTGGGATTACAGGAGTGCGCCACCACATCTGGTGTTGCCTGTTTTAAAAGCAAAGTTCTCCTACAGCATATCTGACTCCTTTTCCACACACACTAACATTTCAGAATAAATCTCAGCTTCTAGAATGCCAGACAACTCATACCTGTTCCACCTTACAAAAGGTCATGTTTGGGAACCATGAAGACACTGCAAAACCCAGCAAGCCCAGCAGATCAGGACTCAGAACAGACGAATCCTCTTTGACTGATAGTTTGTGTGCAGAAATAATGGCAAAAAATTTTCCCTCTTAAATCTAGAGGAGGAACAAATGAATCCACTTTCCTGGCTTCAAATGAGTCAACTAGAACAGGCTGTGCAAGGCTGGCACTGGAGAAGCAGACTCACCAACAACGTCAAGGTGGTAGGTGTGATTGATGGACCCGTATTCGTTCTCTACCACGCACGTGTAGTTTCCTTTGTCGGATGGGACCACGCTTTCCATAATAAGACTCCAATGCTGGTTTCGTACCTGAAAAGATTCAAGTAAAGGTGGTTATTCAACAATCTTAGCACAGAATACCAGCCACTTTGCTTTCTCACTGTAAAATGAAGTTGGTTGGGGCTGAGAATATAGCTCAGAGGTAGAAAGTGGGCTTGGCATGTGCCAAGGTCCTGGACTCAACCCCCAGCACCCAAAAAGGTTAAAAAAAAAAAAAAAGCTGAACAAGAAGTCCAGGGAGGCAGGGCAGGGAGGGCAGAGAAGAATCACCTGGATTCTACACTGTGCTTACAACTAGTATTCAGAATGGTAACACATGAAAATAATTCTCATCATCATGAGAATGCGTATGAGGCAGATACCAGCACATTCAAACACTCAGATGTGCAGGGGCATCTGCCACTGTTATGGCTGGATTTACTGTTTCCTCCAGGAGAACCTGAGTGGTCAGGGGGCCTGAACAGCAGCCCACAGTATCAATGCTCTGGGGAGGTGAGTCATCAGGCCACTCATCCACTGGGAACCCTCAGCCCTACAGCACCAACAAATCATCTAAAGCCAACACTAGTAAGCACCAACTATATGCCAGGCACCACCATCTTGAGCCCTCTGTCCTGACTTAGCTAAGTTAATTCTTCCAGGGAGCCCACCAGGCAAGCGCCATTACTGCTCCTGAGCTTTCTGGCTTGCAGCCCCTCATGTCTTCCTCCATGGCTTTCCCATGCTGTCTAGAAATCTCAAGAAGTTTCAGCAGAGAACACAGGTCCACCCTTTGCATCCCTGGGGGTGGTTGAGTAGATGTCATGTTCCTGAGACAAATGCAGAATTCCAAATATGGTGCAATGAATCCTTATGGAACTCCAGTTGTATATCCATTTGTTTGCAAACTTCTTGAGACTTTGCAAAGATAAGCAGCACATGTAAAAAAAAAAAAAAAATAGCCCCGGCGACTCCTACCTAGTCTGTAAATATGCAAACCAACTAGATTCTAATGTTCTCATCCTGCTTTTGAAATACTTCAATAGACTTAGATTTTTTTTAAACAGAATTGAGTTTTCCTTACCAGGAAAAAAAAAATGCAAATTTCAGTATCTTTCGTGTTCATGGCTTTAATATCTCCATCTGAATAATTCTTAGTATTTCGGACAAGGCACTCCAGAGAAATAGAAAAAATAAAATGTGAGGGCCTACTAATCTCAGCTATCATTTCAGGAATCTCAACTGACCTTCTGAATGATACCCTGGGCATCGCAAATGTCTTCAGCCTTAATCATATAAAAAACCGATAATACAAGCAGAGCCTTCGCCAGCACACGAGAGGTTCAAGGAACTAGAGAATAAAGAAAGTCACCTCGTCACTACTCCAGTTATACAAGTAGGAGAGTGGGTGCTGTCGGCTCTGCCAACAGAGGTAAGGGTCACAGGTGCTCACAGGGCCCACTGTGTTCACGTGCACAGCTCTTCACTGCCTTGCTGCCGTCACCACGTCACCACATCAGCCCCGCCGAGCTCAGACAAGACCACTGCTCGTCACTGCCGGCCCTGTGGAGGATCCCCAGGGGATAGAGGGCTCTTCTCAAGAGCTGGGGCAGTAAGTTCTGGGCAGTCACCCCGCTCAGATGCCATGACCCTGGAGGTCATCTCATAGTCCCACATCATGGAGCTGGTGACAGGAAAGTGATCTGTCTCAAGGGAGATCCCTGACACTGAGGTAGATCCACCCTACAGAACGTCTCTTCTCCACTCAGAGGAGATGAGCCTGTACACTTGGCTGGGCCATAACTTGTTGGAGAACCAAAGCAAGGGACTAGGTCTCCCCTGAGAAGAGAGAAAATCCTCCCAGGCAGGCAGGAGGGGTGTTCTGAAGCCAGAGGCATGGATACCAAATGGCCTGGTCCTGTGAGAACTCCAAGTCTTGACCCCTGGGCACCACCTGGAGCTGTGGGACAGAGCCCGAGAGGCAAGTACCAGCTCCCTGGCTTACCACGAGGCAGGTGGCCTCACAGGGAGACGCTCCTTTACCCAGGGGCATAGCCTCTGAGGCACCAGTCACGTGGATGGCAAGTCAGGGAGGCAGCAGAGACCAGCGTCACCGAGCCACGTAATCCAGCCTTTAGCCCTGCTGTAAATATTCAGTTCTTTGAGCCCCAGCTCAAATGTCATGTGCATAAGCCCTTAATCATGGCAGTGCCTGCCTCTGGACCTGGTCCAAACTGTCAATGTCTTTCTTGCGCCTGAACCCAGATTTGGCACATGGCATCTTCCAAATGGAACTGAACCTGAACTGCATGGGGAGGGGACATTAAATCTTGGCATATGCAGCTCGGCATGGCAGCTCCCCCCACCCCACCCCAGGGCTCATTGTCAACTGGCATCTTATTGGGGCTGCAGCATTCCACGCAAGATCCCTCTTCAAGGGACCATGAGCCCTCAATACTGACTTCCTGAGATGTGCTGCAAATATTAGTAAGTTAATATTAATAAAATGCTTTGATGATAAGCACATTTACCAAACAGGGGTTTCCACCCTCCCAGAACCTGGGTGGTGGGTCAACATTGCTCCGTGCGGTTTTTACACCACTGATCCAGTATTTGGTTCCTTGAAATACCACCAGGCCCAAATATTATGAGCTGTGGCATTTATTCTAAATGGATGTCCTTAAAGCTGCCACCAGTGGGATTCTGGCTGGTACTTCTGTAGGGGACATCCTACCACTAATTAGTGGCTGCTAATTAACAAGCAAAACAACAACAGTAATTCTCTAAAAATTGAGGCACAAAGTTAAATCCCTGTGTTTCCATTCCAAACCTCAGTAAAAAATCAAAGTGTCCACCCTCCAAACCAAATGGATGATGTGCCCCTTGAGGCATTTTCTAAACTCCGCCTCTTCTCAGTGGTACAATTATTTTGTCAGGTCAAATGAACATATGCCATCTTTGCTTACACAGAACAGAGACTGTAAAATACCAAATAAACACTGGGAAAAAATGCATAACCTCATTAACAAGCAGGGATATGCAAATTAAAATAATAATGAGACGCTGTTATTCACCAGCTGATTAACAAAAATTAGAAGGATCCATGTCGCTCAGTACTTGGTGAGTATGGAGGGAAGAGGGACTCAAATGGAGAAGAGGAACATCAATTAAGAAACATCTTTTTTGCAGAGGAATTTGGCAGTAACTATTAAAATTAGCAATGCGGGGCTGGGGATACAGATCAGTTGGTAGAGTGCTTGCCTCGCATGCACAAGGCCCTGGGTTCAATCTCCAGCACTACAAAAAAATAAGAAAAATTTAAGCCGGGCGCAATGGCGCAAGCCTGTAATCCCAGCACTTAGGAAGTCTGAGACAGGAGAATCACGAGTTCAAAGCCAGCCTCAGCAATGGCGAGGCGCTAAGCAACTCAGTGAGACTCTGTCTCTACGTAAAACACAAAATAGGGCTGGGGATGTGGCTCAGGGGTTGAGTGACCCTGAGTTCAATCTCCAGTACCAAAAAAAAAAAAAAGAAAAATTAAAAAAATAAAATAAAATTGGCAATGCATTTTTTTTTTAACCTTGTTAATTCCACTTCTAGGAAATTAGCCCACAGAAATTGCATGATTACTTCAAGGCATGTGAACAAAACTTGTTGCAAGTGATCTAAGTAACAACCCAAACTGTAATCCATCAAGAAGAGAATGGTTAAATAATGTACAGGTCATCCCATAGAAACTAATGTATAGTTCATTCCAATAATACAGCATACAGTCACTCAAAGAATGAAACAGTCTCATGTTCAGCTCTGGTAAGATACCATTATAGAGCACAGATAAATGACAAAAAAAAAACCAGGTTGAATACAAGTAAGTATATTTTTTATTCCATTTATTAAAAAATCCACACACACACACACAGCACGATCCCACAGCGGCACACAGGCCTAAGCCACGAGCAGGCCTGTGCACACAGCTAACATCAGAAAGAAGACAGCACACTGGGAGCCACGTGCTTTAATGGTCGGAGTATGAATGTTGTTTACTTTTTCCTCGTTTTTTCGCTTTTCAAACTTCAACAGAAATCACACACACAACAAAAAGTAAAACAGGCAGGAAAGCCCCTCGGTCACCTACGTGATGCTGAATCCTGCAATGCGGAGTCCCTGCGCCTGGAGCTCACTAGCTGACACTCACAAAGGCCAGGAAGAAAAAACCCTGCGCCAACCAACACACACACAATGCTTTATTTTCATTCCTGCCCATGGCCAAATCTCTGTGGAATTCATCATTATTTTCCATCTGCCAAGTAACAGAATTAGAGAGCACGGGGCTTCAAAACTATGCTCACTGCACTCTTTTTAAAATAACATTTCAATATTGAAACAAAGCAGATTGGAACCAAGGGCCTGAACGCTCTTACTCCAGTACAAAAAGCGGATTCCACAAACATTCCACACCCTGTCCATGCAAAGACGAAAGGTGGCCCAGACAGGTTTCCTCGGAATGCTTCTATTACCCAGATCTCCCAAGGTGCCTGTTAAATCCCCAGCTACAACTGGGAATGTAGATTTAGATTGTGTAGCACCCAAATGTTAAAGTCAAAGGTCAGAGGTCAGAGACTCAAACTGTCACCTGGATGTTTGGCTTCCACATTGCAAAATAAAAAGCCAACATTTCCAAACACCCAGGTGTTCGATAGCAAGTGAAATAAACATCCCGAAGCTGTCCTCTGTGCCAGGTCGAACACTGTCCATGTGACGGTCAATACTCTCATGACTTCCTTCCAGCCACAGCAGGGCCCAATTCATCCAGGAAGACAGCAATCCCTTATAACCCTGGCCTGTGGAAAGCCACCCAGGAGCTACCGTTCCACACAGGCCAGCTGTCATTAAGATGCATAAAAAATCCTACTATCCCACCCCAATTCCCATTCCCAGCAGGCTCCTGGCTCCAAAACACTCCTTGCAAATGGGTTTGTACCAACTGGGCTCACTGTGTCAAGGACTGTGGCCCTTGTAGCAGCTGGTCGTGCAGATGTGAAGGCAAACACCTGTTAATGCTTAAACTTCTCCTCCACAGAAGCTTGCTTTTCAGGAGATGTCCAGAGAACAGAGCTGAGCCACCTGATCCCCTAGGACCAGTACCTGAAACCTTCCCTCCCCTTGGTACACAACTGCTGAGTCTCTCCAGAGGAGGTGGCAAGTGAACTGCAAAATGCGTGGCAGCTCTTAGATGTTTGCTTCCTGCATTGTTCCCAAGGTAGGCGTCAGCATGACATCCACCACCTTTTGAACTGAACTCTAAAAATTACATGACCTTCCTCAAAAAGCTAAGCAGGGAACTACAATATGATCTAACAATTCCACTCCTAGGTATACACCCAAAGGAACTGAAAGTGAGGACTCAGATTCTTCACCAAATATAGCATTACTCACAACTACCAAAAGGCAGAAATGACCCAAGTGAAAATGTGGTATATACACATAATGGAATATTATTCAGCCATAAAAATGGAAGTTTTGATTCAAGCTACAAATAATGGATGGCTCTTGAACACAGTACGTGAAATAAGCCAGACACAAAAGCACAAATGCCCTGTGATTCCACTTATACGCGGGTCCCAGAGCTATTACATTCATAGACGAAAAGTCAAATCAGAGATCCCAAGGGCTAAGGAAGGGGAAATGGGGGGTTACTGACTAATGGGTACAGAGTTTCTGTTTGGGGTGATGAAAAAGTTTTGGAAATCACAGTGCTGGTTGCAAATGATTGTGAATATAATTCATGCTCAGTGAACTTAAAAATAATTTTTAAATGGTAAATGTCATTTTATGGATATTTTATCATCATTTTAACAAATGTCATAACCCACAGAGGTCAATGGAAGTTGGGAGAATAGCACCGTATGCCTCCAGCTTTGCTCTCAGCGGTATTCCTTGGGCCACATGGTATTTACTTCCACTATGATGATTCTGACTTAGCTGTTAACGATGTTTTTATAAAATGTGGAGCCTCGTTTGAGGGAAGCAGTTTAGCATGAACTGGAGTGAAAGAGCGGGGGTCCCACGCGGTAAAGGATGAGCCTTCACCTGCAAAAAATGACAAGAG
The DNA here is from genome assembly GCA_028644305.1 of Xerus rutilus. Taxonomy (NCBI): domain Eukaryota; kingdom Metazoa; phylum Chordata; class Mammalia; order Rodentia; family Sciuridae; genus Xerus; species Xerus rutilus. The sequence goes on along the minus strand of CM053404.1, from coordinate 8,327,289 downwards.
AACAGCACCCGTCCACCCCTTCCGGCTGTGGAAGGTCTCGGTGCCCTAATGCACAGGAGGCACTTGGCAAAGGCATAGCAAGGTGACCATCAATGCTGGCTGATGTCAACTTACCCTCCTCACAGATTGCCCCATCTGGAGCTGAAATGTCCTGCCTAGAAAAACCTCAGTAAAGTATAAATACACTAAGACAAGCTGAGTATCCTTTATTCCAAATGCTCAGGGCCAGTAGCATTTCAGATTTAGGGTCCTCCCCTGCCTGGATTTTGGAATATTTACATATTCGTGAGATGTCTCCGGGATGGGACCCCTGTCTAAACAAAAAAATCATTTATATTTCCTATACCTCATACATGAGGCCTAAAGGTCATTTTATGCAATAGTTTTGGTGCCCCCGTGTTTTGACGGTGACCATCATGAGGCTAGGTGGGTGACTTCCAACCTACAGTGTCACGTCAGTACTAAAAAAATTTTCAGATTTTAGGGCATTTTGGATCTTGGCTTTCCAGATTAGGGATGCTCGACTTCTAACTACATTAGTCTTGATTTTCTCCCTCAACACCCATGCAGGGCTGGGGGCATAGCTGTGTGGGAGCCTTGCCCAGAGTGTGGGCAAAACTCGCTCTCAGGTCAAACCTAACAGCTATATTGAAAAAAATCATTCAAACGACATCTGAGTAACTAACCTAGAAAACCTAAGTGTACTTGACCTGTGCATCCAAAAACACCAGTTTGGGCGTGATGGTAATGAAACACTGTCTTCAGCTGTCTCTCCTCCAATCTGAAACACTCTTGGACATGAACAGTCTGTACTCCATGAAGCGCTGCTCTCAGCTGAGGGGCTCTGTGGGAACCCGGACCCAAGGACACCTGGGCCATGGACTTTGGTGTCTATTCACAGCTGTGTCCAGAAGCTTTGTCTCCGTGATCGATCACTCTTGGTCTATGTTCTTCTGCACTGGGAAGTGATGTCACGATGGTTTTCAGGAATGCCCTATAGCCAAGTCATTCCACAAATAAGGTGGCAACTGAGGCCTATTAATTACCCCAGGCACCTTCTTGCTTTTCTGTATTTACAAATGCAGTAACTATTCAGAGACCTAAGAAATATCTAGCCATCAGGGTAACCTCTTCATTGAAGTAAAATTTTTAAAAAGTCAGTGCTATTGTTTAAGATGAAAAATGGCTGGTGCTACATTACGGTTCAGCAATTAACTCACAGTTCTTAGAGCTGGAAGGGACCAGATGTTCTGTCCAGTCTCCTCCCTTTAAGGTGGGGGAGCTGGGGTAGAGCTCCTAACTCCCTGGTCTTCAGCACTGACGTGCAGCCCAGGAGTAAGCCCAGAGCTACCCCTGGAGTCGAGTGTTACTGTTAAAAACTTACACATTAAGAACATTCAACCAGCCCTGAACACTTACGAGAAAAAATAATCATCTGACTCTTAATCACCTAGGGACAGCTCGGCGGGAGGTCCCTGACAAATAAGACCAAGCCACAGGACGCAGAGTTCTGCTGGTCTGCTGGTCATTTCGTTAAGAGAAGCCGTCCGTCGGTTTCATAACTCTGATTTCGTTCTGTGTTTTGGTTTTCCCTTCTCCCTTCACTGGCCACGTGAGCACACCATTCCTAAACAAGCGCAGAGGAGGGCAGAGGAGGGCCACCGTGCCCAGAGACAGGGAGAAAGGGCAGGCGGGGCGGCTGGGCCATCAAAGCTCAGCCTGGGTTGATGGAAAAAGCAGATTTACCAAGGAAAAGCAAAAGTCACTGAAATAACAAATGTTTGTTTGTGGGCACTTTCGGGTCTTTGCTTTCTGGAAAAAAATACGCGTTGAAAAACTTAATACTTTGCTTGTTCATTGAGTGGCTAAAAGGCAGGACAGGAGGAGGGGACATTCACTGAGGCCTTTCCTCTTGAGAAAGCACCAGGGAAGGAGACTGCGCACTGTGTGACTACCTCCCGCAGGGCAAAGACAGAGGCACATTTCTTTAAAAGTGTACATAGGTAACAAAGAAAATGCCAGGGGGAAACTCCACACTGGGGACCCCCTCCCCCAATGTTGTCCTGCCCAGGCCCTGATGGGGACCATGAGCGTGAAGCTGACCCGAGCCAGGCAGGCAGCTGGATAGGCATGGGGGGGCCCAGCTCCAGGTGGGCATCAGCCCTCGACCTCTCTGACTCCATGACCTGGATACTTGGGGCTGGCTTCACATATCCCTTTGCAAGGATCATACTTTAGGTAATGGACTTCACCAAGGGATGAGTGCTCACTCTCCCCCTCCCCCTCTAGGTCCTAGAAGGGACTTTGGAATTCTGAGTTTCCAGCATCATCCAAATGAATGTCCAGTGCCACTGCTGTTGTGCAAACACAACCATATGCCTTGGACAGGCTCACCTCCCAGGTCACCCCATGCCTCCGCCACAGCCAGAGAAAAGTCCAGAAGGACAAGAAGCAAGGCCTCGTTGCCTCCAGCCAGGACACTGTGTTCCAAAGGTGTAGTACTCCTCTCTCTTTTGCTTTGTTTTCTAAAAAGCAAAATATACTCTAGAGTTTTGTCCCTATCTACTCAAATTCCATTTCTCTTTCCCTCCAGAAAAGGATCAAGCATGAACCAACAAAGCAGCCCTGGCCACATGTGTCTCCACTGGCCAAAGACACTCCAGAGGGTTCCTGGTTTTGCTTTCAGAATGTAGGCGCGCTTCGCTTCGCAAAACGTTGTCATAAATAATCAAAACTGAGCTGCACCTGTTAGAAATCAAGCAGCATTTCCTCATTAAGTCCCTACTCTCCCAGCATATCTGTGATCACTAATTCAGATTTGCAAAAAGCTCCTCACCCATAATGATGATGTGGGTCCCATTTATTTTGAGACCAGGAATCTCTGGAGGTTCCTGGGCTCTCTTTGTACTTATTTACAAGGCTGTCTTAATTGACAGAATTAGTTAAACACTGGGATTCTGACCACCATTGTTATGCTTAAATTATATTTAAACAAATTGTTGGAACTGCACCAATTATGTGAGCCTCAGCGAGTGCTTGGTGGTTAAGACATCCCAGGGGCCACAATTTAATGGTTTAACTCTTCTTTTCTAAGCAACACCGCCTAATGAAATCTTTGTCCACTTATTATCGAAGAATTTTTTTTTAAAGGGCCAACCTCCCAAACTCACTGTAGTTGATCGAAGGACTGAATTCAAAATGTGAGGACAAATGTCACCACGGCCTCCAGCCTTCACCACGCAGGAGTCGGGGCAGACAATGAAAGTATTTCAGCATCCAAGAGTTTCCAAGACTAACATCACCCACCATCTATCTGCCTTCCACCTGTTTCACCCTAAAACTGCTCCCTACCTGCTCGCAGAGATGGACTCAGGCTTTTCCCATTTTCCTCTGGGTTTTGGCTTCTAGGTGTCAATTTTTAAAGGTTAAAACAAAAAGGCAAAAACTTTTGCACAAATAATCCTTTCAAGATGAAAACCTGTGTATGCAGTTTCAGAAAAGGACTCCCAAGCACTTTTAGGTAGGGGGTCACATAACTACAACAATGATGGAACAGGGGCTTACATTCCATCAAGTGATGTTAAATAGGAGGGAGAGACTGTCCTGCATGTCCCTCCACTGCCACCAAGAACTCCTCCCCCACTCAGCTTAAGGACGGGCTCCAAACAGCTGCATCCTCTATTTCATCCAGGGTGTACACTTCTTGGATGGGGCCCAGTGGTCCCCACCACTCCTGGCACTCACGTCCTGTGTCCTCAGATCATCTCCTCCCTCAGGACTTAACAGGATACCACAGAAGTGCTGGGATGTCACTTCCATGATGAGGTGACAAAAAGCCATGACTTCTGTGTTCCTCCACTCTTTGTCTCTGGCTCCTTGTTGCTCACCCCAAGGACAACATGGCAGCCGCCCTACAAAGAGGCCCACGTGGCAAGGAGCTCCAGGCAGCCAATTGCTCACTTCTTGCCAGGAAGTGCATCTGACAACAGCCACATGGACAGACCCTTCCCCAGGTGAGCCTTCAGGTGAGACCCTACCCTAAGTGGAACCCAGAGTTCAGTGATGGAAGACACTTGGAGAGAGAAGAGGCCACCAGGCTGCACTGAAATTCCTGACCCTGGCAACTAAGATAATGCTGTTCAAAGTCACTGTGTCCAGGGATAATTTGTCACACAGTAATAGGCGACTAACATACCCACTCATGTTCCAAATGCACCAAGAATTTCATAATAAGGTTTCCTCAAGTCCTCAGTTCTTAAAGTTCTGTTTCCATACCAAATAGAGATCAGTAGCTCCCTTTCCGAGATACCCTTCCTTCCAACGCAGCCCAAAACTCTTCCTGGATCTCCTTCACTCTTATCATCCCAAGAGCTGACACCACCTCTCCTTTCCTGTCTACCAGACAGAGCAGGCTCTTGAGACGTGGTCCTCATCAGCATGGCCCCACCACCAGCTCACTTGTCTGCCTCCCTGCTGGCCCAGGGCCTCTCTGAGCTGTAGCCACATCTGGCCCCTTTAGCTTCCCTAGACCCTAGGACAGTGCCTAGCATAGAGGTGCTCAATCAACATTTGCTGAACAGATGAACCAAGACCAGAAGGAGCATTTGTGGGCACCTCCAGGGGCACTGTCAATTCTACCCCTGCTCCCCCCTTGAGGGCATCCTAGGATCCTTCAGAATCCTGGAGGTCGGAGGACAGAGGCCTGCCTGTCATCCTCCAGTAATGAATGATTCTTCACGCCCGGCCTCCAGCCCGTTCCCTATTAATGCAATCCTGCTCTCATAGGGCAACTCTGAGGCTTCTCAAATTCTGCACCAGTTTAAGTTTTACAGACCATAAAGCATATAGAAAACAGACTTTCAACTTTTGACCCTTCAGTTATTAAATTCTCCTCATATAAAGAACAATGCAAATGGGGATTGTATTTTAAAATTACATACAAGTCCAGGGCGGTTGTTTTTAAAATATCAAACACTGACATGATCCATTATGATAATCACAGTTGTTTTTTGTTGTTGTTGTTGTTTTAATGTTCCTTCTAGTCCTTGCTAACTTTGGAGGGCTTTAAAAAATAAACATGTAAGAAAGTTCAAACCTACCTTATAGCCTCCAATGCGGTGTTCCTGCTTAAACTCCTTCCCGTTCTTCAGCCACCTCATGGTGGGTGTTGGGCTCCCCCCAGCTGGACAGCGGAACTTGACGGTGTTCGCAGCGGGGACTGCATGTAGTCGCTTCTCCATCTTCTCCGTGTTGGTCCAGTATGGTGCTCCTGATTTGAAAGACAGTGTTACGATGCATATAGAAGGCCAGCTTCATCTCTGCGAGCCAACTCCAAACAGGTAAGAGCAATTTGTTTTATAGGACAAGGATCTGATTTTTTTTTTTTAATCTTTGAATAATATTTACATTAGGAAAATATTTTCAGCACTTGAATCCAGCTGGCCTAGCAGAAGGTCCCGTGAGGGACTGCTTATTGGTTTATGTCTATTAACGAGGAAAAAAAGCATTCGAGGCACCTTCTCGCTCTCATGCTTGATGCCAGAAAATAATTTCACGTCAAGTCATATTTTTAAATGCTACTTTATAGCAGTAACAACGCATGCAGTAACAACAGCTCGGTCCTCCAAAAAATGTATCATTTTGGATCCTCACATCTTTTAAATGGCCACATACACACTATGGTAAAAGCTAGCTGTCCTCAAAAGCCCCAGCAATTTATCCATCAGAGCTGAACTTTAAAGGGCGATCGATACAATAAATTATTATCCTATTATGATCAACTAATCCAGAGAGGCGTCATTACCTTCCCAGCACTTTATCTGACAAAATATCTTACCACTAAACATATTATAATGAAAAGTTTTTTTTCTCTCCAATGGTGGTTCTGAACACCAGAACCCTCCCAGCACAGGAGGCCACCAATAAATGTTATGAAAAGCTGTGCCCTGAGTGGCTCTCATGGTCATAAATACAAGTGATTTTTTTTTTTAAACTTAAGAAAGGAGGTAAGTTTTGCAATCACCAAGTGACATACATTTTATAAAAAGCCACAGCATCATTCCAGGATAAACTATAAATTTTCCATGCTGGCTAATAATGGCAAGTGATCACTGTTGACAGAATGTTTCTTGTTTGTCAAGCTGCGTGTCTCTAAGAGATTTTACATGTGTGACACATCAACCCTCAACAATCCAAGGAGAAAGGCTCTATGATAATCCCTGTGCACAGGTGGGGAAACTGAGGCAATGGCCTGTTACATCATCTGCCAAAAGCCAGGAGGCTCAGGAAAGGTGTGGGCCAAAATTTGAATCCAAGCAGTCTGATGCTGGAGCCTGCCCCTTTCAGCCCTGTTCTTGCTTCCCCAGGGGTTAGAATCCATGCTTTCAACCCCTGTGATATTTAAGACTGGCATCCAGGGCAGCCAACCTGGGCTAAAGGCACATTCCCCCTCTTATCACCATCCAGAACCTCTACTAAAACGTTGGACAACAATTTAACTTTTCACACGCATGCTTCTGTCTTAGTAAACTGGTAACCAAAATCCATGCCCTTCCTTCAACAGGGCCTAAGACATTCTAGAAGGATGATTTATAACTGTGCTGCTTTCTGATGAGGGTTAGCCTGCACAACAGGACCTGCACTCCACAAACCAAAGGCAAGATGGCCCCAGGCAGGGCCCAGGTCCTTGCCACTACTTCGCAGTCTGCCCTGCTCTCCAGGTGGCACAGCATAGCCCTACAGCGACAATCACATAGCTTAGCGGTCAGACTCCCATGTTATAATTCAGAACTGGAATAGCTGCATCCAAGTATCCACCGTTCTTTGCCTGGCTTGCTCTTGAGAGGGCTGTGGAAGGTGGGGCTGAGATTCCTCACCAAGGCCATGCTGTGCCTTATCCTCTGGCACACTCAAGTGTCAAGGTCAGTGGGATTTAGGTGGCGAGATAGTACAGAAAGGGCACGATTTTATAGTGTGTCATCATGCAGAACAGGGGCAGCAGGGAGGGAAGACAAGGGAGAGAAGAGAAGGGCCGCGTTATTCCCTGGACCCCAGCTGCATCTGGAACGAGCAGGCATTGCTGGCGGCCAGCTGGCCTTGGGTATCCACTGCCCATCAACACACGTATTCTTGAGAGTTCACCAGGGTACTGGATTCCCATGTATTACAAGACCCCCAGGGCCGGGCATACACTGAAACAATTTCAATAATCTTTCATTTTCAAAGCTTCTACTTAGAAAAATCCATCCACAGCCACTGAAAAGAAACCTTTGAGACTGCAAAATAAATAAAGAGCTTTGTTGCTACACAAAGACTTTTACAAATCTGACCTAAATGAAAAGCACACCTCATGCTGTCAGGTGTCTGTACCCACGTCATTTGTTTAAGTAAACACAATGGCCTATTCACACGAATTAGCTAAATATTAATGTAGTAACTCTTTCAGAGAGCATCAATTACCGCTGAGCTTATCCTTTGGAATGTCTTTTTTTCTTCTCTACATAAAAGAAATCAGCAGATATGTGCTTACATACCATTAGGCATGATTTTTGTGTTCCCTAAAAGGTCAAAAAGTGGGATTTGGCTTAAGGATTTTGGAATGTTGATCTTTACCACTCTTGCTGGGCTAAGCCATTAGAGAGGCTGTACCCAGCACAGGATCACCCCCACCCATGGGGGCCGTGTAGCCTGACCTGCCCCTCCACCTCCCGACCTCCACCAGTGTCTTTGTCTTAGTGCCTCAGGAATGACTGCAGGTTGGGGGAAAAGAATTTTGCTGGAATTTCTGGCAGGTAGCCACTTCCCTGGGGTGAAATTTCAATCATCAAAACTATACCTATAAAATTTGCTCGTGCAAAACAGACGACCAGCCATGCGTCAGGGTGTGGGCACACGCTTTTCTGCATCTGAGGCCCGAGGTAGGTGGGGCACCATGAAATCCAATCACCATAAGTAGGAACAGATCACCTTCACGGATATAGCTCAACGCTGAAATTGCACAGCATTCCCTCAAAAACTGTAAGTTGTGACTCAACAGAAAGGCTCACAGAGTCACGTTGTACAAGGTGGCCTGGGTGTCCTGGAGTGGCCGCCCAAAGTCCCTGCTGTTCACCTGACCAGCCTCGCTCCGGGGCTTGCTGACATCACACAGGCACAATAGCCTCTGAAGGGAGGCTGAGTTGCCCAATTTCTTAAAATGAGCCTCATGCTGGGAGGAAGAAACTGCTTTATTGGGCTGGGCTATAGGTCAGAGGCACAGCACTTGCCCAGCACACGTGAGTCCATGGATTCAACCCCCAGTGCCACACACGCACACACCAAAAAAAATATTTACAGTGGCTCTTCCTGAAATAAACTAGCCTAAAGTACACGGGTGATCTAGAAAAATAGCAACACTGTAAAGACAGCCACACAGCATTTCCTTGAGCAGCAGCCTCGTCCTGGTATACTCTTCTCTCCTCAATAGTTTCTGCCATTTCTGTAGTCCAACCACATGAAAATGCCAAAGAACCATGAGGCAGCTGCACAGACGCAGCTGGGCACCAAGGACAGGCCAAAACCCAAGGGGGCTGGATTCAGACAGCTTCTTCACCAGCTTCATCTGCAGAAGGAACTGGAACAACCAATTAAAAGAGCTAGAAGGCAGAGACACCCTTGTGTACAGCGGGCGACCCATAGTCAACAACCTGCTTAGAATGAACCCACAAGCCAAGGGCATGTTGGCTGTTTGAGTTCAAGTACTGGAGTATCTACCGTCTATACCTCGCCTGGCAGAACCTTAGGGGTGTATGAAGTTGGGTTTCAAGTCATGAATTAAGAGAGAACCTCAGCAAGCCCTCCAAAGGCACGCGACATGACTTCCACCAATCACCTGTAAGGAAACCACTTGGCCTCACCCTTGGGCATGGTCCCTTCAGCACACTGACCCTCTTGTACCTTCTTCTTTTTTTTTTTTTTTAAATATTTATTTTTTAGTTGTAGGTGGACAGAATATCTTTATTTTATTTTTATGTGGTGCTGAGGATCGAACCCAGTGCCTCACGCATGCTAGGCGAGCACGCTACCACTGCGCCATAACCCCAGCCCCCCTCTTGTACCTTCTGATGTCACATGTGGCAGAAGAATAATGCTATCTTAGTCACTGAATCCTAATGATGAGCAAATTAAAAGAATAATAAAGACCAAGCCACAAGGAACAAATAAAATTCCATCATTAGGTATAGCAGACCACACGTTACCATTTGCCACGCTGAGACAATCACTGCCTGTTAGTGGTGATGTCAAGTGGAATTTTTTACTTTAATGCAGCAGAAGATGTGGGCAGTTGAAGAGGTACTCAATCCCACAAACTCCCCCTCAATACCACCTTGCCATACGACCCCATCCCACGGTGAAGTGCATCTCTACCAGGGCCTCCGTGTGCTTTGGCACCAGGTGTGCCTTGTGATGTGTGCTGAGAAATGAAGGCACAGGCCTGATTGCATCCTCGGCCTGCAGAGTGGGCACTCCAGAGCTGACGGAAGGATGGACTGTGGCCTGACAAGCGGACGGTGACTGTTACAAGGCTTAGCTACAGAATGAGGAGTTGCTCAGATAGGGTCCCTTCCAGTTCTAACATTCTTCCCAGGCATCTACGCGCTAGGCAGATACTGATTCTGTCAATAAATGGCAGTGGCAGAGGGGTTTTATTGACCCTGCAATTTAAACTTAATAAGAAGCCATAGGCTGCTGAGCCTGTCCCTGCATAAACCTTTACATATCCCCAATACTGACGCCAAAGGCTTATGGTCTGCTCTCTCTCCAGAACCAAAGAAAGCATAGCCCAAGGTTTCAAAGGAAAAACATGGAATCACATTACAGAGCTGTACCAAAAGAGGCCTCAGCGACCATCTGGCCTGATGGCTGATGTGATCAGTGTCACCCAGAAAGGTTAAGTGATATGATCAAGGTCACACAGCCAGAGGCCCCACTGAGGCGATCCTCAAGTCTCCAGCTCCCTGAGCAGCGCTCTCTCCACCACTCCGGACTGCCCTGTGAACTCTCCCATAGTAATTAAGTCAGAAGTTCAAGATTTATGGGGGCCATGGACGCTGATGACTGCCAACTGTATTTTTATTGATGCAAAAATAAAAACACACACACATACATGCAGCCAGTTTCAGCTCCTAGATTAAGTCACAAACTCCCTAAAGCCCCAGTGAGGCCTCTGTCCTAAGTCTATAATTAGGGCTTTTAAAAATATCACTAATCAGGACATTTGAATGCTCTGACCCCTGTGAGGGGAAACGTCACCATCCTCAAAGCCGCCTGGGGTTCATCTGTTTTCAGTCTGATGTGAACTTAGAGAAAGCCAATCTAACAGCGCCAAGATGAGCGGGGGCGTGAGCCGAGGGGAAGGTCTGTGGCTACATTTGAGAAATCTCAACCAACTCAAGGCCGATCAGGAACGCATTTTTTTAAAAAACCAGGCAAGTTACCGGAGTAAAATGAGTAGAGTTCACCGGGCAGCCGGTCACCTGCAAGAAAACCCTCCAGCTGCTGGCTGTGTGTGGTGACCAGGGGGAAGGTAAAGAAGCAAGCCCGGTCCATGGCCACCAGTAGCCTGTGATGAAACACCCAAGCCAACTTACCAACGAGCTTTTCATTACCAAGAATTCCCAAAAACAGCCAGGCATGATAGCACATGCCTGGAATCCCAGCGGCTCGGGAGGCTGAGGCAGAAGGATCGCGAGTTCAAAACCAACTCAGCAACATTGAGGCGCTAAGCAACTCAGTGAGACCCTGTCTCTACATAAAACACAAAATAGGGCTGGGGATGTGGCTCAGTGGTCAAGTGCCCCTGAGTTCAATCCCCAGTACCAAAAAAAGATCCCTAATACCTAAGGAAGGTAAGGACTAGTTAAGTTATACTTTGCTATGCTAAGGCATAAATTCTGAACCTTTCAAAACCCGCAACCTGGATGTACTTCAAAAACTAGCATTTGAAACTATAACTTTCTGTCCAGAGAGAACGTGTTTTACTGAAGGGCATGTGTAGCTGCATTATTTCCTGGCAGCCACCTCGTAATGACATCACAGGATTGCTCTGCTCGGGAAACGCTAGCTCTGGCAAGGTGTGAGGTCATCAGCTAGTCAGCTGCTAAAATATAACCAAAGAATGCCCTTCGTATCTGTGAAGGGAGAACTTGACTTAAAGAGGGGTGAAGGTCAGACCCACTAAATCAGCCCCTGCCAGGTTTTCCAAAGCATGTGCAACAGTATGTTAAAAGAGATTGTATTTTTAAAAGGGTCTTATTGGCCAGTACTTTTAGACAAGCCTGGAAAAAGCAAAACTAAACAGATGCTTTACTGTAGAACCCCTCAGAGCGTTCATTACACTGTTGGACACTGTACATCTCCAAAAAAGGGTTACAGCATGTGACATTCCTAAAATTTCAAAATGCAACTCACTTAGCAAATTATTTGGAACTCATTTGGCAGCGAATTATTTGGAACCAGGGTTCCAAGGTATAATCTTTGAGAAACACTGGCTTATTTTCTTAATGTATATACCAGAACCTAAACATCACTCTGTTTTTAGTATGATCCATAAAAGATATGTGTAAATCCTATAGTTCTACAGAATAATCCCTCAACCTCCAGGCAGGTTCTTGCCCTCAAGAAGCTAGCAGTCTACTGGGATTAGGTCCTCTCATACAAGATGCAATAAAATGAAAACAAGCCACTTGTTCAGCCTGTGTAAACACAAAGTTCTCCTCCTCCTCAGAGCCCACTTTGGGATTGCATAAGAGCTGGGTTAAAAGTTAGGAGCAACCTGGATACTGAGGAATATTCTTGTAAAAAATCAAGCAACACCTTGGTTTTAATGGATATCACTTTCATGTCCAAAATTCAGCAATCCTGCCTTAATTTCCCCCCCCCACCCCAGTGCTGGGATTGAGCCCAGGGCCTCACCTTGGTTTTTGTTTACTGGGCCATCGTAGCTGGCTACCATGCTGTCTGCGACCACCTAGCTGCCTCTCCCAGGCAGCTACTCTTGCCTTCCTACAGCTAAGCACCAACACTGGATGCGCAGTGATGCACCAGCACACAGAATAACCTGGAATACATTTCTCAAGCTTAAGGATGGAGAACTAAACATGCAACATCTTAATCCAGAAAGAGCCAAAAATCTCCCCAGCAAAGCCCCAAAATGTCACTATCAGCACAGTCAGCAGAGCATCATTTGTGAACTTCACTAGAGGAACATTCAAGCCACTCCATTTGGCATTTTCCAGCCAATCAGAGTGCACCGAAGGACTCAATCTGGGCACGCGGGTGTTTCCAGGTGGCTGGAAATGCTGAGAATTCTGAGCTTCTGCAATTTTCCCTATTAATCAGGGCAGGCATTTGACACTTGAGGTGGCAAAAAATTGTTTTAATGGCAACATCCCTTTCCCGCCTTGCCAATGACCCCAGCCATGGCATTCCTCTGTCCACACAGTCCACAGCTGCTTAATCTCGGCCGCCCCAGGCTGCACCTGTGAATCAGACCAGCCTAATCACACTAACAGATGGCAGAGGCTAAGCAGCCAGCTAAGAACTGCTATCACTTTAAATAGCATCTAATGTTTCACAGGCACCAAACAGAGGCCCCTCCCAGGGCAGCACCTTCCCAGGACAGCTAACACTCGCCCTTCACCACCACAGAGTGCCCATCTCAGGGCCAGAGTGGTGTCATTCAAAAGCCAATTACAAAAACCCCCGGGTGCAAGGCAAAAGCGAGGCGCACGCTCCCTCACGGGTCCCCACTGGGCAGCTCTGTGCCTTGTCCTTCCCGGAGCCTGGGCAGCCAGCTCGTGGTCACAGTGGAAACTTGGAGGTCCACTGAGCCCGCAGAGGGAGGTCCAGGCCCCGGCCTGTCCTACCTGCTGTTGCACTCGTCCCACGTGGACCGTGGTGGCGAGCTATGTGGCAGGGAACCCGACCAGCAGGACAACACAGTTCGCAGGCAAGCCAGCAAAACCAAGCTGAGGGAATCTGATGTCCCGATCAGCAGCACAGGTGCCCACGTGCAGTATCACTGTACAGCGGCAGGCAACGGTATCAATGCGCTCACTCCACACTCTGCAGGAGCCTGAGGTGCCCGCGAGCAACAGGCCTAGGACCCGCTCCAGCGCTGCCCTCTGCTCACGGAGTCAGGATTTTCAGATCAGTAAAAGGAGAACTGCTGTCCACTGACTGGGTCCAGTGGTACCGACTCGGCCAGCGGCCAGCTCCCAGCCTCCACCTCTTTGCCTCCAGCTCCAACGCCAGAGCCAAAGATCTAAAGGAGCCAGTGACATGCTGGGCTATGTCAATGTTTTTTTATTAAACAACAACCCCTTTAGAAGGCCGATAGGAATCACAGCATAAGACATTTCCACTCGCCTTATCACTCCGTTTCACGAACAAAATGGCTAATGGCAAACTCGTGTCCAAGGCAGACCTGCAATTGCATATCCTAAGCCAGTGGATCTCACAGTTTCGTGTGCAACAGAATCACACCCAGTTTCTACTTCAGTGAATCTGAGAAGGTGCCTGAGAATTTGCATTTCCAAGAAGACCCTCCCACCCTACCCTGCCCCACTACCCCTGATGATACTGATGCTGGTGGCCCAGGGACAGAAACTTTGAGATGCACTGCCCTAAACTTCCTCTTGCCTAAAAGTAAAAACTCCATGGACCAAAACAGTTCCCTTTTTGCCCAAGCTACTGGGAGACTCAGGGACAAATCCAAACCTTCACTTATGTACTACATTTATCCCAGGCGCCTAAAACCTATTTTCCTTAAAAAGCTTGGGGCAGGGGGCACCTGGACTAAATGAGTCTTTTCAACAAATGGTACTGGCCCACCTGAACATCCACAGGCAAAATATTAGACAAATATCTTACAGAAATTAACTTAAAATAGATCATGTCTGTGATCTAAATGTAAAACAGGAAACTATAAAACTCCTGGGAGGTAACAGAGTGGACCTTGCTGATAGCTTTCTAGATAGCAACGCCAAAAGCACAGTAATCCATGAGAGAACGGATAAGCTATACTTTGTGCAAATTAGATTTTTGTGCTGTGAGTGCTGCACAAAGGAATGTAAAGACAAGCCACAGACTGGGAGAAAATATTTGCAAAAACACACAGGACTATTATCCAAAATATACAAAGAACTCTTAAAACTCAACAATAAGAAAACAAACAACCCAATTAAAAAATGAGCCAAAGATCTCACCAAAGAAGATACAGGGATGGCAATAAAGCTCAGAATTAAAAAGGTGCTTTGCATCACTCATCCTGAGGGAAATGCAAATCAGAATGAGACCACAACAACCTCCTCGAAAGGCCAAAACCAGAACACTGACAGCACCAAAAGCTGGCAAGAATCTGGAGCAACGGAGCTCTCGCTCCCCACGGGCCCTGTGGAAGGTGCGTGGTGGCTTCCCACAAACCTGATCACACTTCCCGCATCATCCAACAATCACAGCACCCCATGGTATTTACCCAGGAGAGCTGAAAACACATGTCTCCACAAAAACCTGCATCCAAGTTTGTCACAGCTTTATTTCTAAGTGGAGGCAACCGGGACGTCCTCGGGCAGGTGAGTGGGTAACAGGCTCATCTGAACTACGGAGCAGCATCAGTGCTGAGAGAAATGAGCTGTCAGGACGTGAAGCCAAGGAGGAAGCCAAGCACACTGCCAACCAGCAGCATGCGTCCCCAACTCGTGACGTCCTGGAACGGACAGAACTGCGGGGACAGCACAAAGGCCCGGTCGCCAGTGGGCGCAGCCGGTTACTCTGCACGACAGCCACTGTCCAAACTCAGAGTGCGCCACACCAACAGGGACCCGAGGTGAACTACAGGCTCTGGGTGGGCGCAACGCCTCACATGCTGGTTCTCTGACGGCGACAGATGCGCCACACTCCGGAAGAGACGCTGGCAACAGCAGAGGCTGCACGTGGGAGGCGAGGGCATTTGGGAAACCTGTGTACCTTCCTCTTGATTTTGCCATGAACCTAAAACTGCTCCTTAAAAAGTCAATTTTAAAAAAAAATACTAATTGTTTTATTATTTAGGCCCTGTTTAAATTTACTGAACTGACAAAACCCTTTTGAGCAAGTACAGTATGTACCACACACAAGCAGAGAACCCCAGGACCATCACTGTGGGACATTCCAGCCGCGTCAATGCAGAACATGACTAACGCTATTTAATTTTCTCTACATGAGCACTGTACAGATATTCCCTCATTTACTCCTTATAACCACCTGGAAGATATTATTATTGTTATTATTCCCAAGAAACTGAGGCACAGATGTCCCATGGGGAACCAAGATGTGGTAGAGCAGGACTCAAACCCAGTCCGTCCAGCCACATTCTTATCATGGAGTAAAAAGCCCCGCTAGGGCTAGCGCTCCGTGTGAACTGCCTTAGAACAAGCAACCACCACCTGGCCCCCTCTCCTCCCACTGTCTACCAAGGGAGGCCCACATCTTCCAAAGCCAGGGCTTCTCAGCCTCAGCACACTGACTGGACCAGACCATGCTCTGCTGGGAGGGCTCAGCCGTGCACTGTACGCTGTTACCAGCAGCAAACCTGGCACCTGCTTGTGAGATGCCACTCATGCCCCTCCCCCACAGGGACAACCAGACGCTGACAGAGGTCCCAGGGGAGAGGGACAGGCAGTCACCCTTGGTCAAGAATCCTTGGGTGAAGCCAGGCACCGTGGATGGCTGTGCAGAAGACCAAAGGGGAGTGTGACCCATCTCGGAACAGAGAGAAACCCGAGGAAAAAGGGAAACCAGACCAAAGCAGCCAGGGCTCTCCAAAGAGCGCGACAGACACAGAAGAAAAGACAAGCAGTGGAGAAGGGTGGACAGCGACGTGGTTTATTCTCAGGTTTGGAAGTTAGGACAGCAGACGCATTGGACAGCAAGGGCCGCAGGACCCAGTGTGCGCCGGGAACAGACAAGGACACGGGAGGCAGCCGGGATTCCCATCACACTCCTCTCTCCGGCCTCCAGGGCAGCGGCTACTTACTCTTGTTGTTACTGTTTTCACTGACAAAGTCTTCAGAGCCGTCTGTGTCGTCCTCGTCATCTCCGGATGAGATGGCATCTGTGTGCAAGAGAACATACCCAAGCATGTTTTTGCAAAGCCAAAGGCTGCGATCACTTATACCCAAGCCCTCCTCAAGGCTGCACTCAACTTCCCAGGAACCCACCAAGTCTGAGACCATGTTCTGTTGCTTTTAATGGCTTAAACTGTCCCTCTAGGAGGACAGGTGGTCTCTGTTGTCTTGATGTCTCCTGCACTGTCACACTGTCAAATTGAATCTACTGGAACTGGATTTTAAACTTCTAACAATATTCAAGTCCCTGAAAAATTTACAGATTATGTTACAGCTAATGATTTCTTTTTTCCCCAACAAAACTTTTCAGCATTTGGGGACCCCTTCCAGAAAGAAATGAGTCCCTAAAAAAACTTAATCTCTGGGTGGCCCTTCTCATCATTAACTAACATTCTGAACTTGGCCACAGAGAACTTTAAACCTGGCCACAAGGGGGGCCTGTTCGGTTCCTCTCCCTACATGCAAAGAAAGTTGAGAGGAACTTGTGTTTTAATGAAGGAATCAAATCCAGAGCTTCCACATTTCAATCCTTGATCCAAAATACCAAAGATATTGGTGGCATAAAGAAAAAAAGACTTTTTAATGTTAAAAGTGTGCTCTTAAAATGTTGCCTTGCAC
This sequence comes from Xerus rutilus, assembly GCA_028644305.1. Taxonomy (NCBI): domain Eukaryota; kingdom Metazoa; phylum Chordata; class Mammalia; order Rodentia; family Sciuridae; genus Xerus; species Xerus rutilus. The sequence continues at coordinate 8,310,526 of CM053404.1, read as the reverse complement.
ACAAGATGTCTGTCATTCATAAGGATGGGCCTCTCTGGAGCACCGGGTCTCACATTAAGAATTTCAAAAATGGATCATGGGGGTGAGGTAGCATGCACCTGTGGTCCCAGCTACTCGGGAGGCTGAGGCAGGAGGATCACTTGAGCCCAGGGGTTCAAGACTAGCCTGGACCCCACAACAAGACCCTATCTCAAAAAGTAAGTAATTTTTTAAAACTGATCAATAACGAACTCTTAAGCTGTGTGCCCAGCAGCCAGCCAACTAGCAGATGTCACTATAATTTCACTTGGCAAAACAACAAAAAAACTAAACTTCAACCAGAAAACAGCTAGAGAAGAAAGAACATAGCTTGCAGGCCAACTCACCTGTGACATTCACCATGAAGTACCAAGTTTCACTGTCTACAGTCCTAGCAGCAGTACAAGCATAGAGGCCGGAGTCTCTAGGCGTGGCGCCTTTTACCTGCAAGTACTCCCCAATAAGCACTGTCCTATTGTTGGGCCCCAAGTGAACCCCATCCTTAGTCCAACTGATCATGGCGGCATCTTTCAACAGGCAGCGCAACTCTAGCGACTCCCCTGGCGCAGCCACGTACACTTCTGGTTGGGAGATTTGGTATTTGGTTGGTGGCTCTGCAGAAAGGTGGGAGAGAGAAGACAGAGACAGATGGGAAGGAGGGCGAGGAGAGAATGTCCAACAAAGGTCAGTGAGGCCCTCCGTTCCCAGGAGAAGCCGTTCTTGTTTTGCAAATGGCCCCAGGAGGTGTCCATCTCTCCCCGCACCCCAGGAAGCAGCCCGCACTCCAGGGTAGACTGAGGCAGGCTGAGCCCCGGAAACAGCAGCCAGAAGAAGCACCCAGCAGAGCTGTCCCGCCTCTGTATCCTCAAGCTGAAGGTCTTCAAAAGCAAACCAGAACCCAGCATGGAAGGATGTGGCGCAGGACCGTGGCGAAGATGACCACCAATCCGAAGGCTGCTCACACCGTCACCCTGAGAAAGCCTGTTCTTGTGGCACTTTCCATTTGTAAGAGAATCCTTTGCTTTTAGGCTTTTACCAATGTGTTCGTTCAACAGGACAATGTATGTCTCTCTCACTTACTCTGTTACTTATCTATTTGTGCCACACTTGGCCTGTGGTTATAAAACCAAGTTGCTTAAAATGAAATGCCTCAAATTCAAAGGAAACCAACGGCCCCTCCATGATGTGTTTGCCATCCAGAGCTCTTGGGTGCAAATCAGCACATTTCTGGTCAGGAGACTTCATTCTGTGCTGGACTGACCAGGGACATGCCCGGAGGCCTTGAGACCCAAAACAAAAAGAGCGGAATGTCCACGGCTGAGAAGTGGTCCCTGCCATGCTGCACTGGGCGCCCTGGGCGCCTCTCATTCCACGTCACACAGCCCGATCCCACCCGGCACCAACCCCACCACACACATCCAGGTCCTCAGCCTCCTCAGCTACCTCTTCCTTTCTCCCATCCCCGTTCAACACAATGCATCCTTCAAGCCCAAATCAAGGGCCCTCTGCAGAAGCCCTGTATCAGTCAACTGGCCAGAAGGGAAGTAGCCCTCGCCCCCTTAAACACCTGCCCACTCGGCCAGCTCCTGGGATGTACATGTTTCTTATGAGCACGTCCCATCTCCCCAAGGACACATCAAGCTCCCAGAGAGAGGGACGCAGGTCTTGTGGATCAGTGTGTCCTCCACCTTGCCCTGGAGCATGTGGCATTCACAGGGAAGACAGGACTGAGCATCATCACAGTCCCCAGAGACACAGGGCAGGATGGGATGGACCCAAGAGGATCGGACCTACGTTAACTTCTCCAAAGGAGGAGGGAGGAAGCTGCTGGCTTTTAAGAACAACTAGGGCCTCCGGTGACTGGCCACAAGGTCCATGAAGCGAGCTTTCATCCCCACGGTGAGAGCTGTGAATGGTACACAGAGCCCCAGGCCTGGAAAACACAAAGCCTCCTTCCCAGCACTGGACGGCTCCAAAGCTGGGCCGTGTCACAAGGCAATTGTTTTGCCCAGAGTCCACTCAGAGGACAAATCTCCCACGTGACTGAGATAAAGTCAATCTGAGCCTTAGTCCCCACAACCAAGCATCATCTGATCCATGAACCACAGTCACCATGACCAGTCAACCTGGGGACCCAGGCCTTCCATGGGGCCCCTCCAGAGGCACGCTCGAGTCAGAGAGGCCCAGATGTTTAACAAACTCAAACACAAAAGGGGTCCAGGGGACACAGGCAAACACCCCAATATGATGCAGAAAGAGCCCCACTGGCAGGCGGGCTACCTTTCAAAGGTTTGTTTTCCTTACTGGACAGTTATTTATTAAACAGCCCCTGGGTGTCCACATTTTGTCCTGGATGCTCAGAAAGCAACACAGGAACCTGCCCTCATGAAGCTTCCACTGCGATGGGAGTGACAGATGGTAAATAAAAAAAATACAGAGTGTGTGAGGTGGTCTTTGGCATGGGAAATAAGAACATCGCGAGACAGTGGCCCACACAGAAATGGCAGGTGAGGGCTCCATCCACGACAGGAACTGACCAATGATGGTCCAGAAGCCACACCAGTCACGGCTTGCTTTTGTAAACAGCGTCCTTGGAGCCCAGCCACACCCAGGCTGTGTGAGCCTGTACTCCCAGCCACAGCTGCTCAGGAAGCTGAGGTAGGAGGACTGCAAGCAAGAGGCCAGCCTAAGCAACTTAGACCCTGTCTCAAAAAAAAAAAAAAAAAGAAAAAAAGAAAAAGAATGTTCTGGAATTTGCTTTCCTCTGAGCCAGAATGTGTCACCAAGGATTCCTGAGCAGGCAAGCAGCTGAGTCAAATCACAAAACTTCCCTCCTTGAAAGGAGAAGTGACTGGGACCCTTGTAGCCCATCTGTTCTGTCCTACCCCTGAGATAAGGGAAGGCCACGAGCCGATTCCATGCCATAGAATGCTCTCACCATGCCATAGAATGCTCTCAGACTACATTAGGGGGAAGAAAGATAAGCAAGGCATTTGCAATTATGATACAGAAAAATTGGTCTCCTGAGAAACTAGTTATGATTTCTCAGTTTTTAAGTTAGGATTCTCAGTTTTGAAAATCCCTTCCTTCACCCCTTCCAGGGATATCTACATTGCTAGACCAATGTCACAAAAACACATCCCCACCTGCCAGTTAAACAAGGGATGGCATCTTGTTTGGGGTTCTACAGGACATGCTTAATACTGGGGTGCTGCCCTGGGGGCAAAGAGGATGATACCCTGAGCTCCAACCACTCTCCGTCCAGCCTAACTACTTAGCCACAGGCTCCCCATCAAAGAGCAGAGGTGCCCAAATATCCAGCCATTATTTGTGAGGCTCCAGGGAGGCATCCCACAGAGACTTGACCTTCCAACTACAACCCACTGAGCGGATGACAGCCCCATCACAGTTATCCTCCAAAGTTTACCAGTACTGTGAACACCACTGTTCAGGGGACAGAGAACATCTGGATCTTACATCAAGATACAAAGCGACTTCAGGATGGGCTCCCATCTTATTGGACAGTTAAGTTGTCTTGAGGTACTAAAAATGGATCTTATTTCCATTAAACCCAGGTCAAAACTGTCATCCAGTTTTCCAATGACACAATAAACCTCAAAGACAGTAAAATATCTCCTGAATGCATCAGTAAGATAATGGTATTTATCCGTAAAATTGAGCCATGACAATTTCAAAAGCAAATTCAAAAAACATCCCTCCTCCTCTCTGATCTAAGCGGTCACTTCCTAAAAGGCCCCACCCACCTGGGGGTCTGCAGTGTTTGCAGACATCAGCGCAGCCACACCCCTGGGTGTCCCAGGCAGATTCAAGCACATGCTAGAAGAAGAGAGGATGCATGAAGAAAAGGAAGGGGACAACAGGAGGGACAGGCTGAAGCTGTAAGGAGGAAGAGGAGGGGGGACAACAGGGAGGGCCGGAATGCCAACCAGTGATCCAGCTTGCAGGACCCTGCACAGGGGCCACACAGTAGAAACCAAACAGCTGGCCTGGCTGAAGCGTTCCTGCCCTTCCCTAAGGCCATTTGCTTTCTTGGGGCTATGGCTTCTGTGTCTGAATGTTTCAGGTGGCCCCAGAGCCTACTCCCTGTAAGCACCATCCCCAAGTCCCCTCATGCTGCACTGGGAGGGGCCAAGACAATCTGCTCATCTGCCACTACCTGGGTGCTGTGCCTGCCACACCCCACCTGCTGCCCCAACGTGGACAGCCTGCCACTTACATGGGCCACTCCCTCCCTGACTCCGCCTCGCTGCTCGGCCTGCTCTGCTCTGTGAAATATGACAGTTGACACAGGGCAAGGAACTCCCTGGGAAATCTAAACAATGCCTTTTATAGCAATATTAACATTTCCTGGATTTTGTGTTTTTGATGCTACGGCACACGGTTCACCTCTCCCAAGGGCTCACAGCTCCACCTTCCGCCTCTGTCCTGCCAAAATGCAACAGGGAGAAGGTTCCAGAAGCCACTCTGCTTACACCAAATGCTCTTAAGAGGTTTCCACAGACAGAGGGTTTGTCCCCACATAGTTTCCATAATATAAACTGAAATTCAAAAAGGAGCAAGCAAGCAAGCTGGGACAAATACTGGGCATTCTTTGTCATGTTACCTAAAACTGCTCAATAAACACGGTGACAAGTTTACTTTCTGGGCGGGCTCGGCCCTCTGGCTTCCACCTGCTGCAAGAGGACAAGCAGCAAGCACTACTGTGCAGGCAGCGGGGACTGTGGTCTCCTCCCTCAGCTTCCAATGCTGGAGAAGCGCCAGCAGGCTGCTAAGGCTCAGGCGGGCTCCACAGGTGGGCTGCTCCGATAGAAGATGTAAGAGCCAGGCAAACTGTCCCTGACCAGGAGTCACCTGCGTGGGCCTGGACTCCTGCCCAGCTCCAAGCTTCCTCCCTCTCCAAGAACTCCCTCAGGCCATGCTCCTCAGGACCCAGTGGGAATTTAGAAGTCAGGGGTCTCCAAGGAGGGAGAGGGAAACAGGCAGGGGCTGCAGGACTCCCCAGGCAGAGGTCCTGACCTGTGGGTGTGACATCATACTGATGTCACCAGTGACAAGTTCTGTAGGTAAATGAAGGGGCGGAGCCTTGCCGCAGGTGAAGGCAGCCCCAGGAGGGGCAATCCTGTCAAAGTGGCTTCCTGCTCCACCCAGCTGGCTTCTCCCCCAGGCCAGCGGGAGGAGATCCCAGACCACTAGAGGAGCCTGGACAGGGAAGCTCTGCCAGGTGCCCCCTTCCCTTGCCGGCCCAGCGACAGCAGCACTGGAGGCTGTCACTTATCTTGCCTGCTATGAACTTCTCCCGCGTGCCCAAATGCAAACAGAGAACAGAGGGGAGGCCGAGGCCGCCCTGTCCAGGCAGTCCGTGGAGGACGCTCCATGGGCTTAAACTTCTGGGAGAGAAAAAAAAAAGCAGCTGTGCCAACAGGAAAACTAACCACACTCCATTTTCACCAAGAAAGCGATTTCTGGGGCGTCCCGGCATGTCGCCTTTTCAAATGTCTAGAGGATCCAGTTTCAAGGACACAGTGGGGTCCCTGGAACACGTCCCTCCAAGGGCTCCTCCCCACAGGGGCGTCCAATCCCTGCACATTCCCCAGAAAGAGGACGTCAGGGAGGAAGAGAGAAATCTTTGAACACAGATCCCTCTGGAAGAGGAGGAGGGAAAAGAGGGGAAGAGGAGAGAGAGGCAGAGAGAGAAGAGGGGGACAGAAAAAGGGAGGAAGGAGGAGCTGAGTGGGGGACAGGGGACAGGGAGGGCTAAGCAGGCCAGGGCAGGCTGTCCTGTCCCGTCCTGTTGGGGGCTAAACCCATCCACACCTCCTGGCATGGCTCAGGCCCACGGGCCCTGTCCCAGGAACATCTGCAGCAAGAGTAGTAAAGTGGCCTCAGGTGCCTGGTACCCTCCCAGACTTTCTGCCACCTGCTACAAGATAAATAAACACGCCAGCAGAGGGACTGCCAGAGTCTTGACAGCGAGACACACGGGATCAAGCTGTAAAAGTCACTGCAAAGTCACAGCACATGCAGGTGAGGGCGGTGGGTCCCCCATCCAATCAGGCTGCACCACATCCCTGGCCTCAGGCTGGCCTGCATGGCCATGCCAGGGTCCCGGTGAGACACTTCAGCTGGACAACACCCAGTTCTCTATCCACAGGATCAGAATCCCTCTCACACAACACTCCTGGAATATTTTTCACAACTGTGAATTGAGGGAATCCAAACAGACAGGCAGGCAGATGGCATATACAGCCTGGCTTTTTTAGAAACCCAGAGCTGTTTAGCAAGATCTGGGGCTTTGAAAGAGCCCAGCCACCACTCTTCCACGCAAAGCTGGCACAAGAACTCAGCAGAGAAATACCAAGGCAGTGGGGTCCCCTCAATGGTGTCCTGCAGCAATGACTCATACACAGACACTAAGTCAGCGCCCACGCAGCTGGCCACTTCAGCTCAGATACGTGAAACTTTCCCCTTTACAAGAACCAACTTGTAGGAAGCTGAAAACCCTGACGTCAAATGCAGGCCTCATAAGGCAGAGGTGCTACTTGTTCTTTAACAGGGAGTGAGGGGACATACACTCCACACAGTATAAAGACGAAAGTTCTCATCCCACAGGGCTGGGGATGTGGCTCAGTGGTAAAGCACTTGCCTGGCATGTGGGAGTCACCTAGTTCAATCACTGCAAAAAAAAAGGAAAAAAGTTCTCACCCTCACGAAATGCTGCCAGCACAAAGTTGGGGACAAAACGTCAATGCAAGGACAAGGTATTACGGGAAAGAGCTGCGGGCCTTTCTCCTCCCAGTCAGAAGAGTGAAGTCTCAGGGTCCTGTGGACCAGCACCGAGGTTTAAAATGTCACGTGTCAGAACCCACAACGTGCTGGGTCAGCGTTACAGGAACCAGGTACCGTCACCACCACTAATAGCTACCTCTGTGGCAGCAGGCTGACAGCTCCAGAAACTGGCCTGGCTCCCCCACCACATGACCGATGGAGCATAACTAATGTCTCCAATATGGTAACCATTAAACTACATTGCTAGGCACACCCTCCATACAATTTAGGTCCGTCTCTGAGACAGGGTGAACATCTCTCTACATTTGAAAGACATCGTAAAGATGCTCATGAGAAAATAAAAAATGTACAAAGAGCAGAGACCTAGGAATGTACTTATTGAGGAATGGGCCACCCTGATCACCCAATACTGGGACCCAAAGTGGACACTTTACCCCGATTTTGCCAGCATCCCTCTCTCTCCCAATCCTGGTGTTTAACCAGCTCATGACAATGTTTTCCAAAAGGGAAAGGCACAAAGGGACAGTCCCCTTTGCCCTGTCACAATACCTGCATTCAGCCCTTACATTCACAAGAGCAAAATGACCACTGGACCATCAAGATGCGCAAATCAAATCAGCTCCGCAGGCAGAAAATCCCTAGATGTTGGCCGCTTTGCTTGGGCAAGAATTACAAAATTGAGCCTTTGTTCAAAAAGCATGTCCCAAAGAGAGAAGCCATTAGATCCTATAGAGCCCAGGAAGTAGAAACTTGCACTACAAGTTATGTGTAAGTGCTCTGCGATCCCTGCTCGTAGGTACAATGAGACGTCTGTCCACGGCCGCCCCGCCAGCCGGGTCCTGGGCCTCCTGCCTCCTGAAAATGCACTCAGAGAAAACTGGTGCTTCCCATGCTCTGCAAGGGTTCTGGGGACATGCTGTTCTGGAAACCCTGGTCACCAAAAGCTGGCCCTGCAGACCAAAGGCCCTGGAACCTTGCTTGTCTCAGCAGCAGGCCAGGTATGTTCTCTCCACATCACGGCATCAGGAAGGGCACATGGGCCCCCAGGAGGGGAAGGAATGAGCCCCGTGTGCCACCTTTAGTGACACGATCTTAAGGTTGGGGGTGGGGCTTGCAGAAGTGTCACCCACAAAAATGAAGGCACAGCATTTCCAGTTCTAAAGCCTACCCCTCTCTCCCCCAAAACCCTTCATCTCCAAGTCCTGGTGATGGCACCAGCCCTGAGTGGCCTTCTGCGTCTTACTAAGTGGCAGGCAAGATGCTGCCATCAGATCCACGGCCATACCCTGAGCCCTGGCAGTACCCTAGCTTTGTTAAGGCTGCGGTCTCATCTTGGTCCCTTCTCCAGCGAAAAGGCCAGGATGTGGCCAGGGATGCTAAAAATGCAGACTGAGCAGACCTGCGTCCCAATTCTGCCACTTACAAATCACGTTCTTGGAACAAATCTTCAGCTTTTCTAATCCTTCATTTTTTCTTGCCCTGCAAACTAGGAACCTTAACAAATGAGAGAAGGCCCTGGCGCAGAGGCCCACCTTAGTAGGAGCCCATCCCTCAGCATCCCCTCTGTGGGCTTCTTACTAAATGGAGTCACCACGTTCAGCAGCTCAAACTCGGAGCCACCCCAGAGCCCCTTCCCTCTCACCAGCTCCAACACCCCGCACCTAGTAAGCCCACCTCCAACACAGCTGTCAGGAAGCCCAGGCAAGGCACCCCCACAGTCCACTCCATGCCTCCTCTATCTCTCCATGGAACCTCTGCCACAAGCCTGGCCCGGTGTCCCTGTCCCCTCCCCAGCTACCAAGGATGCCAGGTGCTCTGAAAAGCACATCTGGCCTCCACCTTTATAAAAAAAAAAAGAAAAGACACCAACCTCTCCACATGGAATACCCTTGCCCCAGACCACTCTCCCTCACACCACAGAATGCCTGTCCCATGGGGCACTGTTCCTGCACCTGCATGCCCAATCCTGCTCCTCTGCCTGGCAGGCTCCTATTCAGTCTACAAAGCCCAGCTCAAATATCTCCCCTATGAAACTTCCTGCTAAGGCAGACAGAGCTGCTCCCATCTCCAGGACACCGTAGCCTTTGTTTCTCCACGTATTCTGTGCAACAGCCAGACCCGATCTGCCTCCCAGGCCACTCCATCTACTCATGGGCCACACGTAGAGCTTCCTGAGGGGGAAATCAACCCAGCGCCTCTCAGATTTTATTGTGCCTAAAGCCCACCCTCCCAGGCCCCAAGCGAGCAGGTCTGGGCTGAGGGCAGAGGCTCTAGTTGCCCCAGGTTCCCAGATGAGGCCGACACTGCTGCTCCAAGGGCCACACTGTCCCAGGACAAGAGTTCCAGACCTGCTTCTCCCAGTGATGGGCCACATAAGGCGTGGGCAGCACCTTCCCTTCGTGACCCTTAGTCCTGGTTTCCAGGACAGAGGCACCTCCAACTCTCCTGTTGCTGGCCAAGGTCAGCCTAAGGACAAACCTGAAGCTGCCTCAGAAGGCCTTTGCAGCCCCTGCAGAAGAGGCACACCTGAGAGAAGGCACCTCAGCTTGCAGCTGGCCCTGCCCTGGCCAGGGGGGCCACCCTGGGCTCCTCTTCATGGGTCACGATTTGATACTAACGGGTCAGCAGACAGCTTTCTCCAGCCCCGTGAGAACCTCAATTTGAATTCCTCTGACTTCACAACAGGGTTTTCTTTCAAATGAACAAATCTGTCACATCATGTACATGTAAGTTACCTAAGCGGGGATTCCTGGAATGTACCCAAATGGAACTAAACTTGTGAAGATCTTGCGAGATTCATCATCCTCAACGCCCAGGCCCAACACCTGCTCGACTGATTTAACAAGAGAAGCGGCCTGCAGCTCATTAAAATGCCACCTACTACACCTCCACCCGACCAGCCTGATGTTTACAGGGTGGCACCGTAATACCCCACGGAATTCCCTAGAGACCAGGATTCCAGCAGGCTCAGAGGTTGAATAACTCAACACAACCCCACAGCATACTGGGACTAAGCTGGTGAACACCAAAGCCTGGGCAAGAAGCCGGAGGACTGCACTTCACGCGGCCCAGGAGCTGAGGGCCAGTGTTACGGGGGTCACTGGCCTGCATTCCAGAGAGTGCCCCAGGCCAGCCATGCAACTACATTCCAGAACCAAGTGTCCAGGGACAGTTGTATTCCCACACTGTTACCTGCGGCTCCCCAAAGCTGCAGCAGAGACAAGCCTGCCTCCCTGATACTGAAATAATCAATAAACAGTGGATACTTGAGTGGAAACATTTGTTCTCAAAGTCCCCTAAAGGGCAGATCAATGTCCAAATCCCATGTGACATTTTCCCCCAGCCACAGAGCAGGCCCTCTCTTGGTGAGTACTTTCTAAATAAAAGAATACTTTTAGTGGCACAGCTACAAAAGAAACGGGGGTCAGGGTTAAGAGTTATTCCAAGAGGGCAGGGCTGCCTCCTGCTCCTTTGGCCGGGACCTTTTAGGGGTATTGTTCAGCAAGTTTATTTAAAGGGCTCGGCCTTTCTTCTCTCAGCAGGACCCCAGTTCCAACACCAGTTCAGAGGCTGCAGATGTGTCTCAGGACTGGTCCCCCCAGCAGCATCCCAGCCATCTGCAAATGAAGGGGCAGCAGCTGGAGACTGGGAAACAGATGGCCCTCCTCATTTGAATGGGTTTGATCCCACTCCTAGGGCTCTGCTTAGTTAGGGCCAGGCCCACATGGTGGTTGGAGGCAGAGATTGTAGCCCAAGGAAGCAGCTGGACAGGAATGACCTTACAGAGAGGTTTCCCAAACTCACTTTCAGGAGCGGGTAGGGGGCCTCCAAGGTGGGCATGACATAGTCTCAACTGAGTTTGTCCCCCAGGACCCTGAGAAGGCAAACCAGAGGCACAAGGATCACTTCCTTAGGTGTTTTGCAGAGAAAAGCAAAACTCCCTCTTCTGGGAATGCTGTCCCGGAGGACTAAAATCCACATTAATTCAGGAAATTCCAAATTAAGATGGCCCCACTGCGGTCAACCTTTTCGCCTCGACCCTATACCACATATTTGCACAGAAGTAAAAGCTTTGAGAAAGCAAACAAATCTGGAGAGTCACTACCTCTCAGTAAGTCTTTTTCAAAACCCTGGAAGTGCTAGACCTGGGAAAGAACGGGTGAACCTCCCAACATACTGGCTGGCTTCCAGCAGCAAGGGCACCCAGGTGTGCAAGATGCAGAACCAGTACCCTGCGCCAAGCCAAGCTGGGCTCTCCTGTCTGCCCAGCCCCTGCCATCACCGTGCTGCACAGTGGCCTGGCAAGAAACTGCCAATCAGAGACAGACAGTACCAGAAGACAGACCATCGGGGAGCAGGCTGAACTGACCTGCTGAGCGTGATCCAGCCTCCTCGTGAGCTGCACCCCAAGGACGGGCACCTTTCTGCAATAGAGGTGGGGTGGCTTCTGAGCTGCATACCGTCACCAGACTGCCTCTGGGCCACCTCTGTCAACAGAAGCCAGCTATGGACAGCAGAGAAGTCAGACCCTCCTGGATGATCACCTGGCTGGATGGGGGCAACCTAATCAGCAAGATGGCTGCAAGGGAGTCCAGCCAGCAGATTTGCTGGAGAAGTTGGATGGATGGCCACCTCAGAAACTGCACAAGTCCCCAGAAAATCCTCAGCCTGGTACCCAGGCCCACCAGCCTCATTCCAGGCAGCACACTGACCATGTGGGGTTCCCCAAATCCCCCTGGGCACGCCAAGCTTCTCACTCACAGCATCTTCACCTCAGGTTGGACGTGGCCCCTCCTTTTGACTGTTATTTCACAAAAGTCCATCGCCCCCCTTGACAGGACTTGAGGCTATTTGCTGCTTGCTATCCTTTCTCCACAGAACCTGGCTCATAGTAGGGTCTCAAAAAATAAACAGAAAACAAATGAATGAATGAACTCAAAAAAAAAAAAAAAAAAAAGATGCTGGAAAAAAAGCTTGACATGTTATCAAAGCACAACCAAAAAAGCTAATGGATTATAGGGTCCAAGGCAGACACCAGAAGCATCTGGGATAAGGAAGATCTGGGGGTGGCCTGTACGGCCTTATTATGGTCCCCACTTAGCCTGGTCACTGGGGCCCAGGGCAGCCTCCCACTCATCTCCCTGGAACCAGAAGCCAGGGAGAACTGGCTTCTTACCAATAGGCTCCGCCCTTCCAGAGGCCAACCTAGCAGAATCACAAAGTGGTATTTCTTAGAATAGTTCCATTGCCTGAGATTTTTCCTCAAATTACTTTAGGAAAACAGGTGTGAATACATGAGAAAGAAACAACCAACTACTCACTTCTTAGTACAGGGGCAGATTTAGAAAAGAGAGGAAGAGGGGCCACCACAGTGTCGCAAAAAATATCCTCCTGCTCAGGAACGAAAGGTCAGCTGTGAAATCTGTCTCGGGCCAATAAAATCCCTCAGAGGCCTGGGCCTGCTCACCACCTGGGAGGTCTTGGAGGAGTCCCTTCATCTACAAGAGTCTCAGTGACCTGATCTGTAATGACAGTGGGAGTGCCTAAGGACCTGCCAGACTGGAGATGAGAGATGATCCATCAGGTACCCAGCGCAGCCTCCCGATACACAGCAGCTAGCAACCTTCTTCACCACCACCATCCTCATCACCTCAGGCACAGGCTAAAGGAACATGACCTCACCCCGCTGGCTGGTCCTATTAAGTAGCTCCCAGGGGGAGACCGTGCAAATGACCGCTCAGCCCCGCCACCACTGCAGGACACTGCCTGAGCAACCGTGCACCTGGGAACGTCCAGCAGGCTGATGGCAGAAGGCACGTGGCCAGAGCACAGCATGCAGGGCGCTCCCTCGTTGACCTGACGGCACCGCACCACCTCCTGCCCGAACTTCACAGACCCTACATCAACCCTTGGGAACCTCAAACACAAGACTCCTTTACCAAAATATGTTGTGTCTCACAGCGTCTGCGCCCTACTGTTCAATGCATGGCCGAAACTGACTCTTTTCAGCAAGAGAGAAAAATGTGAACCCTGAACCATTTGGACTACAAGCAGCAAGACGATCACATCTCTGAAATCCTTGAGACTTGCAAAAGCCTGAGATAATAAGAAACGTTGGACAAATCCAGGGCCTAGAGCTTGTTTTCTGTTTCCTTCATGTAAATGACTCCCATTAGATCTATCACTGTACACTCTATGGTAAACACCTTATTGGTCTGTGAAATATTGGTTTGAAATTCATTTTGACAAGGAGGCAAGGTGGGTTGGGAAGAAGCCCTCATTTACTAAGCAACTACCCTGGCCAGGATCTGCCGAGGGGCTTTATATCATTTGCATTTAATCTGCACAGTCACCCTTCAAGATAGACATTACTTTTGAGGCTCATTATCTTTGACAAGTTATCTAACTTGTCTAAGGTCACAGGCACAAGGAGATAGTGGAGACATTGGAACTCAGCTCCCAAGGCCAAGTTCCCCTGCAAGTTTGTCTCCAAAAAGTAATCTTACTCATTTCTGTTTTAATGTCATTACAGAACTTGGATTCAACGTATAGTGGAGTCCTGGTCGTTTAAAGATGTGAATGGTTTCAAATTATTATCACCTAAGATATATTCAATAGTATGCCAAGTACAGCCATCTAAGAACATAGCATGTCTTAGTGGAAATCCAGGAGGCTTAGCAGGACAGGAAGGAAGCTTTATGAAGGCAGCCATGGGACTGCAGGGCAATCCCACTGTCGACTGACAATCTGGGCTTGAAGGGTACTAAAGAATTTCAACTCTCAACTTGACCTCTGCAAAATCTTGATATTCAATTTCTAACACCAACACTCCTGCACGCGCGTGTACACATACACACACATATACAGCCTTTTTCAATGTCTGGACACTTTTAAAACAATTGGCCACATATGGAAAAAAAACTTCATAGTGCCAAGTGTCAAAATAAGTCACATACAGGAGTTCTAAGGTTAAAAAATAATCATGGCAATTTATACCGAGTTCACTTTATTCATAACAGACCTGTGAATTGAGCTGTTTCTAGTTTCTAGGAAAGGTGCGACATAAATCATGTAAATAAATATGTCCCTTGTTTTCATTTCTAATTCTATCAGCATTTTTCTTAGGAGTTATTTTTAACCTCCTCATAAAACATGCTCACCATAACCTGAAATTCTATATGCATGCATTCCACTCAGAAATGACTTGGAATTTATAGTTATTTCATCGGACAAGGGGTTAAAGGAACACATACACCATGGCTTAGCTCCCTAACTCAGGCAAGTCAAAAAGAAATTTTTTAAGCCAGGCATGGTGGTGCATGCCTGTAATCCCAGCACTTTGGGAGGCTGAGACAGAAGAATCTTGAATTCAAAGCCAGCCTCAGCAATGGCAAGGCACTAAGCAACTCAGTGAGACCCTGTCTCTAAATTAAAACACAAAACAGGGCTGGGGATGTAGCTCAGTGGTTGAGTGCCCCTGAGTTCAATCCCCAGTACCAAAAAAAAAAAAATTTATTCATAGGATATAGCAAAAGTCCATGAAGGGGTGTGATCACTTATGGTATCCAAAGCAGAATAAATGATATATCCAACACCTTAAAACTCCATCAGGGTACAAGTTTTGCAAAACCAAAAATTACTGAAAATCTAAAGCATGCCTACTTTGCTTGACATGTTCTTCAAGGATAAACATGGTTTGTTTACATGTGATTACATGTTTACAGTGATTACATGTTTGTAGAAACAAAACATAAATGGTAAAGCCTGACATTATATAAACGGAGGCTACTGAAAGCCTGTGGCCACAGTGATGGGGCTACCATCTTGAATTTTCTATCAAGCCCTAACAAGGGATGGTAAGCAATCACAGCCAGGGAGGGAAACCATGTGAAAGTGTGACCTTTGTTCATTTCTGAGGGTGATAGACAGGAAGGACAGCCACAGTGAAGCACCCAGCAGCCTGACCATACTTCTCCTTCAGGTAAGCTGGCCTCAAGCACCCTTCCTTACACCTTGCCTTCCCTCACCAAGGCCAGAGTGCAACCGAGCCAGGTCACCTGGCATCTACCTGGGTTACAGCAGGAGGGAGCAGGCAAGTTTATGGAGGATTGGAGGTATCCCTTTGCTCAAAGCAGAAGCCATGGTGTACACAGCTTATGTCGACAGGTTCCAGGGCCCCCAACTGGTCAAAGCTAAGCTTTTGGGGTTCACTTCAACTTGACAAAGCCCCTCAAAAGATACTGAGGTGCACTGCTCAGAGCCCACCTCCCCAGCTATGGGTCTGCTCTACACCAGGCTCAGTGGCCAGTCACGTGGCCTTTGGACCTGCCACTGTCAGTTCAAGGAAACTAGGCTGGGAAGGTGAGGCGAGGAGGCAGGGGGAGGAGGGCGGGGGAACCATCAGCAACACAGCAGGAAGCCGCCGCCCTCCAGCTCTCACCCAGGTCGCAGCAGGACCTCAGGCTGAAGTCAGCCCTCAAGGAGAAACAAAGACCACAGACATCCCTGTACAGCTGCATAAAACCCACTGGGTCAGCTTCTCTGCTGAGAATCGAACCGGTGCTGTGGAAAGCTACACCAGCTGCAGTTGCTAGTTCACATTGGAAGCTGGCACCCCCAAATCAACTTCCCACATCTTCCTTTAAAGACTACAATTGGCTTAAAGGGGAAAGGAAAAGGAAGAGGGTCTCTGATGAAAGGGGGCAGGCAGCCTGGAAGAGTCACGGGGTAACAGTCCACAAGACGGAGGCCACTGCCTACTGAGAATGAACGTTAAACTCACTCTTCCCGTTTCAACCCTGCCCCGCTCTCCCCTAGCCAAGTAATTACTCATTAAATCTGACTGATATTAGCATAGTTCATATGGGATGGTGCTGGCTATGGGAATTCTCACCCTTAATTGGGCCAGAAAGGCTTAAACAACCTTCAGGTCAGGCTGGTGAGGGGCTTTTTGCATAAGTACATGTTCAGTCTTTTAACGGGTTAAAATAAGCAGGCAAAACACCATACAAACACACACCCCAAATTCAGATCACAGGGAGTCAGTATAGAAATTTATACAAATTTCACTTCTTTGGACTTGCCAGATTTTTGCTCTAGGAGTAACATTAAACACAGCTCTTTGTCTATGAATTGTGAAATACTTTATATACTAATAAAGAATGAGTACTTCATTGTGTATTTAACTGCATAAGCCTGCATTTGGTTTAATTGACCAAGAATAAGTCCTTGTTCCTAAGCTAACTATCGAGTTACAGTCAACTCTTAAATATTAACACTCATATTGAGGAACAAAGATGCAGATAATGCAAAACAGAAGATTATTTTAAATCATTCACTCTTGGTATGCGGATATATTCTTTTTTTCCTTTCTTTTCTTTTAACTTGCAATTAAATGCGTATGGCTGATATTATGGCGTTTACAATACTTCTAACAAAGGACTTAAACCACACTGGAAAAATCTGACTTAGGGAGCTCTCCAAGCAGATCCCACACTCAATTTCTCTGCTCTGAACTTTGGACCAACTTGCCCTGGTCCAGGTCAGCACGGCCCCCCAGAAGACTGCTGGGAAAAGAGCTTTTTATAAAAGCACGTAAACTACTTATTTCCCAGGTTGGTGCTTTTCGGAAGCATGGCATTTTGTGAGGGTGGAAAAGTAATTAAGGGTTCAGGTTTGGAAAAGCCCTTTTATTTAAGCTCCTACTGGGCGGGTGTAAACAAAGATTCCCTTAATGTCAACAATGACTTAATTAACCAGAGTAGGTGACAATGTCAGGAAGAATTTGAAAGTAAGAGTTCCCTCCTCTCTGTAATCCAGCTTTACTATACTCTAAACATTCAGAATATTAATCAGCAGAATAGCAACTGGCATTGAGAATCGCTCCCTTCAGAATCAATACCTGCTCTAATTCCATTCAGCTTTCCCCATAACAATGGATGACCCATGGAAACAACCAATTTTAATCTGCAATATTAACCAAAATCTTCTAGAATGTTCTCTAAAGTCGGGTAGACCCAAGCCACTGTTACCACCTAAGAGTGAGCCCAGAAGATAAATGCACACCAGGATGTGACATAGGTAACGTCTGGTGTGACACTGGCCAATGCTGCAGTGACTGGACCAACAAACAAGGTTCTGCAGGAATTCTCAGGCACGCTCTTCTCTGGTTCAACAGACATTATCTAAACTGAGTATCCAAGTTAGCGAACCAAAAAGCCTTCCAAGATAAAGCCTTAGAAGGTCAAAGCTGAAGGTATCGTTAACCCAGGCTGCGCACCCCAATCTGGGGCTGCTCCAGCTGGCTTCCAGTTGTTAAAAGCTCCTTTCTCATCTACAACTCAATGACCTTTCTGATCACCTCTGACAGCAAGCAAAACTCAACAGATGAACTGGTCTTAAAGCTTCTATCGGGTGGCAATATTGGACCCACAGACACAGGTACCACTGCAGACCCTACAGAGAGCAGGTACCACTACCACCTCTGTCCGAGAACAACTTTCTTCTCAAGTGTCTACTCCTTGACATCGCCCCAACTGGTCCACCCAAGGAACTGGACAGACCCTTCCCCACTCGTCAGGGACAGTGCTGACAATAACATGCACTGGGCACTTAACAAGATGCCAGGCCTGCGGGGCAATGGCCCATGCCTATAATCCCAGCGAGTCTGGAGGCTGAGGCAGGATGGTCACAAGTTCAAGGATAGCCTCAGCAACACAGTGAGACTCACATACTTAGTGAGACTCTGTCTCAAAATAAAAACGAAAAAGGACTAGAACACAGCTCAGTGGTGAAGTGCCCCAGCGTTCAATCCTCAGAATGAGAGAAAGACGCCAGGCCCTGGGCTGACTGCCCTTTATGTCCAGGTCAAACAGAAATCCAACAATCTTTTGAGGTAACTAGTCAGAAGGCTTCGGAAAAGATTACTGTTCATCAAATATTAATAGAGACCCCAAAGGTCACTGTATCAAACACTCAGGTGAGAAAGAAGAAAACTGAGGCCCAGGGGCCTCTATGCTTTTTTAAAGCCCCCCACCTTGGGGGCACTTGGCACCTCCCACTAAGCCATTTTCTTTCATCCTAGTCTCTCAACTCTGGATGCAAACCTCATGGGAACTATGAACCCAGAAAAATGCATGCAAGGATGGTGGTAAAGTGTGACCTATAGTTTGTGGAACTTTTGAGCACTGCACCCGACCCCAAAGTGATCCACAGGTCCCCAGTGGGGAAGACCTGCTGTCAATCATGCTCACGTTGTGGAATATAAATTCTCACACAAAGAACCACTGGGACATGTCACCCCTCTCCCCTGCTCTTCCTTTTCTGTCTCACCTGTCTGTCCCCACACATACACACGTATTTTAAACTTCCTTCAATAATTAAATGTGGTAAAAGAATTCCACCAGAACCGTTTTACACTTTACGTTGAAATAAACTCACAATAACACTGCCCTGGAAATCTAAAATGAAAAATGACAGTTTTTTCCTACCCTGGGCCACTCCTGAAGCCCACACTGTAGGAAATCCCGGCTCAGCTTCCTCAGTGCACAGCCATGTACTCAGGGGAGAGCCGGCAATTAGGGAAACATCCATTTTAATTATTAGCAAAATTAAAGAAGTACAGGCATGACTTTCAGAAACCGGGAATGGTTTCCCTCACATTAAGCCCTTTAAAAATGCGTCACCATTGCAAATTACATCGGCCCTGATGTCATAGCACAAGTCACAAAGAGGCGGTTCCATAATGGTCTGGAGCGGGAACTCATACCAGCCTCAGACACAACTCCTCCCAGATTCCCTTTCCAGAAAAGTGGTAGGCGCCACAGTGTCATTACACCTGGCAATTATAAAGTCGCAGTGCCTCAGTACACAGAGTGCCCCAGCCTCACTGTCGGCTTTGGAAGAGCAGTGCCTTGGTCCCGAGCCTTTTCTGTGAAGCGTGCAGAGTCTCCCCAAGGACCCACCTCTCTGATTCTCATCTTTGGATGACGACGCAGCCCTCCTTGTGGATGTCCCTGTTTGGGCCCAGCAGGCTGGGCTTTCTGTCCCCTCCCAGCTCACCCAGCCCATGCACCCGATGTGTTCCCACAGCAGCTCAGCTGAACCCAGACACCATGCAGGACCGGGCTGGCTCCCAAAGCCAAGCAGGCACCAGGTGGGCTCAGAGCAAACAGGTTCATTAAGCGGCGATGAGTGCTGGGATCTGCCGTTTTACTCTCGGATTACCACTCGAAAATAACTCGGCTACCAATATTCCCTACTGATGACAGATTCAATGCTGCACCAAGTGGAGGCTTGGCTAATGAACGCTGTCTCTGATGGACCTGGGAAAAAGGTTGCAGATCTGCCCAGCTGAACAGGGCAGCCTGATATAGTCCTCGCCAGTGGCCTTCCACTTTTACAATTAAGTCCTCAGAGACGAAACACCGATGCCTGCCCTGGGAGAGCTGAAGTTCTCAGAGATGAGGGAGACCCCTTAGTATATTCACTTCCTGGTGTCTCTCAAATACAGTCTGCCACTCCGCGGCACATTGCTTAAGGATCATGAATCACAACGGCTTAAAGAAGCAACATCCCAGGCCCCACTCTGCAGCGCTTTAGAGACTTCTCCACAAACAATGAAAATCAAGCGTCAGCATTTCAGATGTTGGCAATTTCCCTCAGTGGTCCCCTTTGGTCAGAAAATAGCAATTCTTTACATTGAAAGCAAGACCCCTCCAGCGAGAAAGCTACTGCAGGAGGCTAGGGAGGACAGGCATCTCCCGAGGCACGTCCCTTCCACAGCCCTCCTGGGCACTGGCTAAAGGAGAGCTGCAGCTACCTCCCTCGCCCAGCAGGGACACACTCAAACCTCCAAACTATACCTTCTGCTGGCCACCTGGCAGCCAGGAAAAGGGCAGCCCCTTCTGAAACAAACCTTCTCATTCCCTGCCACTTCCCCCAGACAAATCCCCAAACAAACTTGGTACCCTGAAAGCGAAAATTAAATAACTTACCTTCCGGCTCTAACGTCGTATCCTCAACCAAATTGAAGGAGGGCCGGGCCCAGGACAAGGTTGCCATGGTGACCACAACCAGGCAGATGAACCGACCCCAGTTGACCATGGTTACGGTGCCAATCCCCAGTCCTCTTCCATATCTCCATGTGGACGTTAATCCCATCTGCACACTTCCTCCAGGAGCATGGACCGCCTGCAGTGCCTTGGCCCACGGGGGGCTCAGCAGGCAGGGCGCTGCAGCGGGGTTCGCTGCTGTGCTGCGGCTGCAGCAGCCACTGAAAGAAAGAGATTCGGCCAGTCAGTGGAGTCCTCCCCTGGGCCACTCGCTTGGATCCAAATGGATCAAGCCGCTTCTCGGCATTGCCAGTGTGTGCACGCACAGCTCTTTTTCATTATCAGCACGGGCCTTCCATCCTCACCTCGGAGCCCCAGGTGTGTCCACCAGATGGGTCCACAAGACATTAGGCTAATCTTTTTTAAAGAATACTTTTAAGAAATAGAGATAAGACAGTAGCTACAGAACCCAGAGCAACAAGCACAGCCATTGGGTTAGGTAAAGTGTGCTCTTCTACCATCGCCTCTACAAAAGGCAGAAGCAACGTGACCTTAGTTTCAAGGGCAACTACAAACGCAAGTTCAAAATGCTCGGGTTGGCAGGACCAGCCTCGTTAGCTCCTCAGTCCAGCTGGGCACTAGGAAGCTGGCTGGCAGAGGCGGCTGCTTACAGCCCGGAGTTTCAGCTGGGCTGGAGCTGGCGGCGTGTCCGCCGGCACTGGAGCTCTCAGAAAGAAAGGAGGCCAGCCGAATCAAAAGAAACCCGGGAAGACTACAAAAAATTCCCACCAGTTTACACTTGTCAGGATTCATTTTCAAATGCAGACGTGTATTTCAATCTTTCGCCAAGCAGCCACTTACAAAGAACGAACAGAACGGCAATACATTCAAAGCAGCTGATCCAAAAAGGGATTCAAAGCCTGAATTCCTTTCCAGGGACTCAATGGCAGTGAAGTCCTACTAAATGTCTTCGACCTATGTCAAGGGGCTTAAGAAACAGCAGATGCAGACTCTGATGAATAATGCAGGAGGTTAGTAGTGATAATAATGAAATCTAAGTTAGTGTGGTATGTGATGGCCCAGGAATGTTCAATGTTAACCTACTGGCAGCAGTTGCAAGGGGGAACTCAACTTACTATTCTGTTCACCCACTGGATCCAAGGCAAAGAGAAGCTTCCAAGCAAGCTCAGAACAGTCCAAATAACTTTAAATTCATTCAGGATCTTCAGTGATTGTGTTGAGGCGAAATGCACAAACTTTGGAGAATTTGAATAAAGCAAACCCAAGAGAAGGTAGACCAACCTTGGGCTTCAGTCTGTGAACCACATGAATGAACCACATTTTATAAGACTAGGGGTGGGCTGAGACCCACAACAGGAACATCTCTACCCTTCTGCTTTTTGCATACAGACTTCGTGTTGCAAATCATGACACAGAATTTCAACACCACCAGAGCCTTCCTAAAGCTCTAGCCTAAAAACTGTTTCTTTTAGCCTTGACTGAGGATGGAAGCAAGTGCAGGCAAAGGGGATGCACTGGGTCCAGGGTAAGACCAGAAAACCTCTGCTTTAAAGCAAGCACAGGTGAAACAATGTTACTGTGTGTGTGCACCTGGGGATGAGCTGTGCGCAAACCCTGTGCCTCCAGATGCGGGAAGCATTTTCCCCCCTGACTTTTCTTTCCTCTTAAAGAACCTCAAAAGATAATTCTGTATCTATTTCTACATGCATGTGGGAGGAAAGTACACAAACATTCTCATCTATTTACTAAGTGTCTTCACAATGCAAGGGAATTTTCTGCCTTTCAGGCAACTTGAGTAACAGGCTTGCTTACATACTGGCAGGAGGTCTTGCCCCCAGCTGCCTCCCCAGCAGACACTCCTTCGTTCTAGACAGGCAAAGGTGGGCAATGCCCTTGGCTGACTCTCAAGCCATTCACTTGCCCCCACCAATCACACTAGAAACTTGAATTTTGGCCACGTGCAGACACATGCCCACGGTGGACCCCTCCTCAAACCTCTGGAAGGCGGAGATGGAAGGCGGCAGGTCTGCACAGCTCCTCACCAGAATGGACAAAAGTGTAGCGCGACCTCCTAGGCAGGATAATTAGGTCCTGAGGCTCGGTGTTGGGAACACAGGCCCAGCATGCTGCTGGCCGCCACAATCCCGGCTTCCTGCCTTCAATACCATAATCCTTCCTGGAGTCTGAGCCCCAGAGAAAGCCCCAGCGTGTTTATTTTTCCCCCTGAAAGGGAACTCTGCTCAGCCTGTGTGCAGGAGGAGTTGTCACTCTGATGGATGGCTCTTCACGGCCACTGGCCCCTCGGGTCCATTTTCACCTCGGCACAAGCCTGCCCCCAAAGACAGGCAAAGTGACCGGCAGAAAGAACCTGGCTGGGGAGTGGTCCCCACACCAGACCTGCACTGGGTTCTTCAAGGTAACAGAACATGCCCAAACCCCCACCGTCCCAGAAGACAGGCCAACGCAGCCCAGCCTCACCAGGCACCACCTGTCCTCTGCTAGCTCACCAAATAAACACTTTGAGTTTTTGTTCTGGCGTAGCTTTTGCATCGGCAAAGTCAACAATGCCAGAAAAGGTCGGAGATGCTGGCCTTAAGTGCAGACCCATCTCCTCCCTGGAAGCTTCCCTACTGGCCAGCGCTTTGTAGGGCAAAGAGCTATCAAGGAGTCAAGTCTAGGGAAGAAGGGAAAATTCCTCAACATACTGAAATCTCAAAAGATACAAGTAGACCGAGGACCCCAATAGCTGCGTTCATGCTTGAAATCCACTCGGAGCAGCTTAGGGGTGCTCCTCATCACTTAGGGGTTTCATTGTAACATTTCTTTCATTTGTCTGCTTGGAATATCCTGTTTTCTCCCCCAACTCGGGGCGCTAAAGAGCTCAGAGAAAATCTGCATTTTAATTGACATTCCAGCGAGAGGGAGAGGGGCGCCTGATTGCTTTTCTATTCAAACTAAACAGGCTTTTCAGATGAAAATGAGTCGAGGCTGGTGGAAGATTTACAGGGATTTGGGACCAAGGGGACAATGGAGTTTTAAATGTTGATAGCATTTCACACCAAACACATAATGGGTGTCCCGAGTCTGAAAGCAGGTTTGCCTTTAAGGGTGGGTTTTATTGAGCTGGGGAGAGGAAAGAAGGTCTTGGAGAAGTTTCAAGGGAGCAGGCTGCGAGCGCAGCGGCGAAGCGAGGTCGCTCCCAGGACGCCTTCTGCACCAGTATCCCTGGCCGCAAGGGTCGAAGCCAGCGCCACGCAGGGCTGGATTCCCCGGCGCGGCCCCGGCGCTGAAAGAATGAGCGCGCAAGTTAGAACTCGCCTGCGCTTTCGACATCTCCAAACGGCAGCGGGCAGAGCAGGCAGGCCAACTAGAAAAAGTCGGTCCAGCTCGCCCCCTAGCCCCAGGCGCGCTGCGCTCCCTCCTACGCCCGCGGCTGCTGCGGGCGCGGGGTGCCCAGCACCAAAATCCGGAATGCGAGCCGCCCCTCCCCAAAAGTGCCACCCCTGGCCATCACCACCCTTTTGGAGATGTCGCTGCCCACCCCACCCCACCCCCACACACAGCTGCTCCCTCGCGGGAAAGGTTCCCCTGGGGCCTGGATGGGACACGGCGGGCGCTCCACGGGCTCAGGAACGAGGCACCCCGAGGATACACCTCCCGAGCCCCAGCCACAGGCGCCGTGCCACCGGCAGGCAACCCCAGCCACAAGCCAGCTCTGAGCTCGGAGGGACGTGCGCAGCCCGCAGAACTGTGACTGGCGAAGTTTGACAGGGTGTGGGTGTTGGTGGCAGAGGCAGATGTCAGCATTTGAATGGGGTGCTAGAAGCAGCCATCAGCACGCACCCACCTTCCCCAATCACCTATGTAGCCAAAGAGGGAGGACCAGCAGCGCCCCCACAATGCCACTTTCCCCTCGCCCTCCCGGGGACCGTGCGCCCTGCGCTCCGGGCTCCCACGGCGCCTCCTTTCCCGGTTGGCGAGGCTCCCGGAGGCGTCCAGCACGGCGATTACCTTGAATGGCAACGCTCCTCCTCGGTCTGGCTGTCCCGGAGCCCGGCGTGGGTCGGGATGGAGCAAGCGACGAGCTCGGGAGGAAAACTCCAAAAGGAGAGCAGTGCTCGGTGCCGGGCGGCGCCAAGGCTCGACGGCTTCACGCGCACCCCAGGCTGCGGAGCAGCGCGGGCATGACGCCGCGACTGCCCTCGGGTTTGGGGAGCGAGGGGAAGAAAGGACTCGGGCTCGGCGTCTCCTCCTCCAAACTTTGCTCGCAAGTTGCGAAAGCGCGCAGCGCGCAGGGAGCCGCGGCCTGGGACCCGGGGCTGCGGCCGCCCCGCCGGCCCGGAGAGCAGTCGCCGCGCCGGGCCAGGTACGCCGCAGCTGCCGCGGCGCCTGAGCTCTGTGGCGGCCGCCTCGCTCGCTCGCCCGCGCTCCGCTCCGCACCGCCGCCCGCTCGGCTCTCCGGTGCTCCCCTGCGCCGCGCCCGCGCCGCCGCCGCCGCCCGCGGGTCACGCCCCCGCTGAAACCCGAGCCGTTTCCTGGACGGCGGCGCCCGCTCTGCCAATCAGCGCCCGCCGGGCCGCCCCGAGCCCCGCGCCGCTCCCGACGCCGCGGAGCCGCCCCGAGACCCCGGCGGGGAGGCGAGGGGCCCGGCCGCGGAGGCGGCGGAGGGATGCCAAAGGGTCCTCCCAATAAGGCCCGGTCCGCGCCCCGCGCCCCGCGCCGCCGCCTCCTGCCTTCCCGGGCGAGCGAGGCTGGCCAACGGCTCGCCTTACGTTGTTTTATGTCAAGTTAGGAAACAAACGACGGAATGCGCTGCCCCCTTAAGAAACGTCTGCATTGTGCTGGGGCGAGAAATTCAACTCAAGCTTTGGAGAGCAAGCAGCTTGCAACTGTTCGCAGGACGATGTTGCATTTTTCCGTTCGAAATAACATTTACGGAGGTCCTTCTATGGGGAGGGCACAGTGAATAGATGATTTTGCTTTATTCACTCAGCTACCCTGCAGGACAGTCTTCCCAGTTTCTGATAGAGATTGAGGATCAGAGAGTTTCAGTAACTTACCCAGAGTCACACAGCCTGGCTACTGGCTGAGCCTGACTTTGCATGTGGCTTTCTTAGAAAAAGCCAAAATCTGCAACAGAAAAGAAAGTGTTGTGGGCTGAGGTTGTGGCTTGGTGGTGGAGCGCTTGCCCAACATGCGTGAGGCACTGGATTCCGTTCTCAGCACCGCATATAAATAAATAAAAAAAAAAATAAAGGTCCATCAACAATTCAAAAAATATTTAAAAGAAAAAAGAAAAAGTGTTGTTTACTAATGTATATTTGGATTAATAGAAATTCGAAAGACCCTAAATAAGGCCTGGGGATGTAGCTCTTGGTAGAATGCTTACCTAGCATGTGTTGAGGCCCTGGGTTTGAACCATAGGGAAGGGAAATAGAGGGAAGGAAGAGACTAAAATCTCAACTACCATAAACAGCTGTACGATCTTGAGCCAATCAATTCCTCTCTCTTAATCTTAGAGTCTTAAACTGCAAAATCTGATTCTTCAACTGAACATCAGGCTATAACTGAGCCGAGTTCATATTTTCCATTTGTTTTTTTCATGAGCCCCTGCTTTCTGGATAATTTATTTTTTAATAAAAATAACTCTCCCTTCTCACTCCTGAGCAGTTGTGCGTAAGTTCAAGGCCACATAGATTAAAACCTTAATTGTTTTCTTTAGAAAAGGTCACTAAACCCAGAAATACTTTAGAATTCTCCTGAGGCCTGAGCAAAACCAACCTGCGACATCCACTCTTCCTGCCTTTGAAGGGGCAGTTGCCTCTGGATGCACAAGTTATGACGTCTACAGAAATATTTTTTGAGATGCCACCTGATTAGAAACTCATTTTCTTCACGGTAGAACCTGGAAGACTTTTATGCAAATCACTTAAGAGCTGGGAGTAATAAATCCGTTTAAATACCTCAAGCCCGTGGCTATGAAATTATAGTTTGGCAATTTGACAGCAAAAAATAATAGTCTGCTTCTCAAGTAAAATTGTCAGTGTATGGACTTAGCAGCAGGGGTATATTTTGGGTCAAGTCTTCTACCCTGGGTCAGTCCCAGAACCTTTTAATTAGTGGACACTTCACGCGGGTGACACTTGGCTATTCACTCCCACCCGGGTGGTTCTGGACGTACCCATGTGTTCTCAAGTTCTCAGACCTGGGATCACAAAAGAGATGTGTCTGAGTGTCTGCCCGCCCCAAGCTGGCACTTACATCTTTATACTTCCCACCAATGGGAAGCTGGAGGGTCTGGGGACAGAGTCCTTTCCCATCCTGCAGTGGATCCATCGGCCTTTGAAAAACGCTGTTAACACGTTCTCACATAAATTAATGGTGCAGGAAGCCGGGTCCCTCTCTCCCATTCATCAATAGCTTGATGTAGGCTGAATGGCCAGGAAGCCTTCGCCTGAAAATGGCAAGTCAGAACACCTACTTTAATGCCCAGATGCAGTTTGCAGAATTTATTCTTCATCGGGGTGAAAAGACAGCCATCCATCGAAAGCCCCAGCTTCCCTGGAGGGGCAAAGTCCACCACGACAGACTCTCCAGGTCTGAGAAACATACAAGCACGTTTGGAATTTATTATTTTTTTCAAAAAAAAAATCAATTCTGGCATCATATTTAGACTTCAAGTGACCTCAGACGGTCCGGGGAAAGCTTTCACACCAGCGAGGCTTCTGAATGAGAAAATAATCTCTTTACAGTTTTTTTTTTCCTCTTCCCCCTTCAAGTGGCTGGAACCCCTTTTGTTCCAGGGCCTCCCTTGAATGGTGTTGCTAATAAGCCTATTAATGGGCTTCCACGGCCGAGTGTGAATAGGTAAATAAGCCCCAATCTGTTGAGGTTCTGGGGCGAGGGCAGAAAAGCCAGCAAGAACTAAAGGGGGCAGTTTGAACTGAGCGACCAAGGCCAGCACAGGTTTCGGCTGAAAGCAGCGCCAGACAAGGGCGCAATTCACCGTCCCTCGCCCCCTGCTGGGGCCCCTTTCTTCCCAATTTTCCCCCCTTTACAAAATGTCTTGAGTAGTCATTCCCCCTTTCCTTCCCCCCGAAAAGCCCTCGAGACGCCCTTCTTTCTTCCTCTCTAGTAATGATACATCAATGGGAAGGAACTAAAAACGAGGACACCAGAGCTGGATGCCCCAAACGTTTCAAAGAAACAAATTGCGCTGCTGGCCGGTTGGTGGTGGGAAGCCAGAGGCGAGGGGGGTGGGACCGTCGCTGCCACGGGCCGCTCGCTGGCGCTTTCTCTCTCTCTCTTTAGAGATTGGTAATTTTCCTTTTAATAATTTGTTTTTTAATGGGTGGCTGCTCCTTCACCCTATTGAAAAGCTAGATGAATAAGGGCTGTGACATTTAAGGGCTCATAAGCCCTGCCAGTGGGGGTCCGAGCTGCCTGCAACACTATGAATTTCATTCCTTAAGCGACATCTCAATAACGGCCATCGCAGGAAAGCAGCACCCGAGAGGAGGGATCCAGCCCAGTCCAGGGCTGTGATCAGGCCACTTACTCCTGGGGCGAGGGAGGGACCGATCCCGGGCAGCTCCCGCCCATCTTCAGTAGCTGGCATTTAACTGAAGTAAAATCATCGATCCCGTTGAGAGCATCCTCAAAGCTTCTAAACTTAGAACTGGGCCTGAATCTCTAAGCCAAGACCTCCCTGGGGACAGTCTTTCCTGAAGCATGCCTCATGGAAAGTCGGCCCTGCTTCCTGAGGGAGAGTGGCTCCTGGCAGCGCTCTTCAATAGCTGGGTGACTTGAGGCCAGTTACTTGAGTTCTCTGAGTCTTCCATTTTCTCAGCTGCAAAATGTGGAAAAGAAAGGTTCCTACATGTTTGCAGTTGAATGTGCTCACCAAGAGGATGAATGAGTTAGGACAGGACCAACTCAAAACATTTTGGTTCAGAAGCTAGTCAGGGTTTTGAGAAACTCACCCTGGGGTGAGAATCTGTGTTTTCTCCTGGGACTACTGGGAGGATTAAGTGGAGTGAAGAGTCTAGAACCTACCAGCCCTGCAACATCATCCTTATGTTGTTGTGAACCTGGTTTTAATAGCCTGAGGCCATTGCTGCCTACACCTCCACCCACTCTCATGGCCCTGCTGAACCTGGCCTGGCCACCTGAGATGAGACTTGTCCTGGGAAGGCAGTCTCAGCTGCTGTCCCCAATGCTGTCCTGAGCTAGGTTTTGCCTCAGTCATGGAGGTCCCCTGCAGGGGACGAGGGAGGCAGAAGGCACTTTTCACAATGGAGGACACATTTGGACCTAAAGAAAGAGCTTCTTTTTTTTTTTTTTTTTAAATATTTTTTTAGTTGTAGATGGACACAATGTCTTTATTTTATTGCTTTGTATGTGGTGCTGAGGATCGAACCCAGGGCCTCACGCATGCGAGGCAAGCGCTCTACCGCTGAGCTACAATCCCAGCCCCAAGAAAGAGCTTCTTTAAGACTAGACTGTGAGGGGCATCTGAACAAAACTGGCCACTGTGCTCGGCCGTGTTGCTGCTCCCTGTGGTTTGAGAGACATAATAGTGACTCCCAAGGGGACCCACAGCTGTGAGGGAGTGCACAGGAGCTCCCTGGGACACCCAATCACCCAGCCAGGTGATTCCACCCACCTGTGCCCAGGATAGGCTACTCACTCCTCACAGAAGTGAGATATTTTGAGTGGAATTCATTACTTCCCCAAATATTAGTATTTCCAGAGAATAATTACCCTCCCTTCAAGTGCTCTAAGAAGCGTTTGTGTTAGTTATCATCGCTGTCAATGCCCCAAAGAACTTTCAAGTTCAGGTGCGTCAGATGCTCTCACACCTCTTCTCACACGCCTATAGTTTCATCCATTGAATCTGCGTGGTCTTCAACATGGGGGAAGAATTCAAGGCCAATTTGTAGCTCCTAGGAGGATACTTATTCATAATATTTTTAAAGTATATGGAAGTGGGAAATGTTTATGAATTGCCAAGGCTTGTGTCGGAGAAGTTAACGCTTAAAGATCTTCCACACATTTGTCATTGACTGAGAGTGATCAGGTCTGTTGCTCACAATGCAATGGAGTGGCAATTTGGGAACCTTGATTGCATTCTGGGCATATCTTAGTGTGTCTGGATATTGGGGATTGTTGTTCATTTGCTTAAGTAATATTACAGCAGCTTGGTTCTGTTGGAAAACACCTGTGTTCTGGGTATATCCACACCAAAGTTTAAGGATGAAATGTCTGGGTGTTTGCATCCAGTGGCTGGGAAGAAAGGGTACAACACAAAGATAAGCAGAATGGTCACCCCCGGCATGTCCCAGCCACAGCACATAATGCTGGCTGTAGTATTCTTTCAACTTTTCTAACTGTCTGAATAATTTCATAATAAAAAGCTGGAGGAAACCCCCGGGGGAGATCTTATGGATTGTGGCCTCAATGCTGCCCTCTTGTGCCACAGGCCCCCTCTGGCCCAGGTGAGTCCCCACCTTTGGCTCCTGGCATCTGCCAATCTGAACATATGAAGGAAACATGATTGGTCAATTCACTGATGAGCCAAACCAGTCAGTTGTAACGTCTACAAAGCCCAAAGCCTCCAGGTATTTGTCAAGCCACATGGGGCGGTAGAAGTAGCCCCAGGCCAGGACACAAAGACCTGGGTTTTCATCCCAGTGTTATCAAAGAGCTGCTGTGTGACTCTGGGGAAGTCACTGAGCAAGCTCCAACCCACCCCCATTCTTAGCTTTACCCTCTTTTGCATAATTGAGGTCCCCCCCCAGCTTAAAAGATAATCTTACATATGATGTCTGGCCCACCCCTGAACATTCCCTGCCTCCACCCTAAGGTCCAAAGCTGAGACTTGTCATTTACACATCACCGAAGGCCAGCCTGGTGTTACAGGAACTCAATATCCACTTTACAGTGTTTTGAAACCCCAGTCCAGGAACACTGCAGTCTGCTGGTAACGAGTACCTACCGGAAAAGTCTCGTAACCCCGGGCCACTGCTGTTTGGGGCAATTTATGGCATGTCATTTCTTTGTTGCAAAGACTCCGTGCCTTCCATCACCCCCACTCCCCACTGTACGACCACCCCCACCACACAGCGCTCCCAGCAGACCGGAAGGAAACTATGCAAGAGGCTGTAGCCAGGGTGGGCAGATTAGGAAGAAGTTGTGTATCACGTCCTGTGTCCCCTTAGGCTCCCCGCCCTCCTCTACCGCATCGCCGCTGGAGCTCTGCTCTCCAATTCCGTAACCGCTAGCCAATGTGATTAATTAAAGCTAAACTAAGAGTTAAATGAATTTTAAACATGAGTTCCATGGTAGCACCAGCCACGTCTCAAGAGCTCCATAACCACAGGCGGCCAGGACAGCCGTGTTGGGCAGTGGAGACCTAAGAGGATACTTCCATCATGGGAGATGCCATGCTGGACTGGACTGGACTGGGAGTGTCCCTGATTCCCACTTCCTCCTCCAAGAAGCCCCCAGGATCTGCTTCTGCCTCCCTGCTCCAGGTCCCTGCACTCACCATCACAGACTGCTCCCATGCCTTGGACGTGGACACTTGGGCTGCCAGTGAGGTTTAGGGACAAGACTCCATTTCCTAGAATGACAGCAATGTGAGAGACAAACAGGGCAGGTCTCGGCTTAGGAAGCAATACTTGGTTCACAGAATGGAAGAGATGTGGCCAGCAGCATCCGCTCCAGATCCTGGACACCCTTGATGCAGCCCTTGGTCTCAGAGGGACTTTCTACAGGCCCTAAATTCCTCTCTGAGTGGGTTGCTGTTCCCTCAGCTCCTCAGAAACTCACAGCAGGGCCATGAGTCTGTAGCAGGAGGACCTACTGAACCAACATGCTGGAGCCCTTTAGGAAAAGCCAGTAGAAACTGACCTGGGGTGACCTGGGGTGACCTTGGGGAGGAAGGGATTCATTGGAGACCCTTAAATTACCAAACCAGGAAAAGCCCAGCCTCCCTGCTCCATTTCTGGCCTCCCTGGGCTGGCCCTACCTGCCTCATTGGGGCAGTTGAGGGCTGTGACTGTACCCAGCAGGAGCTTAATGATGAGTGCGACTTGCCCTCTCGGGGTTTCCCACTCATGGCATCTGGGAAGCCACTCATACAGGGTTTGCACACAGTGGATGATGTGTGTTTGGAAGCTGGGAGGGAAAAGCCATTTTCAGGCAAGGCCAACTTGGCTGTGTGGGCTTGCTTGTAACGATGTGATTTCCACAGATCATTCTTTTCTGTGGATTTGTTTAACTACTTCCCGAGGGTGCTTGTCTACTTTGTCCAAACGTGAAAAGAAATTCCCTTTAATAAACCAAAGGGAGAAAAATGGTGCTGCCAGGATCCTGGTGAACTCTGGGAAGGAGCCGGAGAATACAGAGCAGGACCCATCGTAAAGCCACAAAGTAACCCTTTTAGAGTCCCAGTGCTCTTATATTTGTCCCCAGGATCGGGAGAAAGGCCATCAAGGTGGGGAAGATTTCTTTAACAGACTTCTAGGAGGAGACTTGAGCAAAAATTAACTCCTTCTCGGGCTGCTGTCCTGCAAGCCTGTGGCTCCAGGGGATGCAGGCAGGGCCCCAGGGATCCTTTGTTCTCACAGTTCTGTGCCAGGACGAGAGAGGGTGCCAGCGCCCCCTTGTGGCCATGGGTGTTGGCGCGGGCAAAGGGTGGCAGCTGGAGTGGGGGCGTGGGGCAGGATGAAGGAGGGGGTGCCAGGCCACCAGTAGCGCCATCTCACCGCCACCCTGCCTGGCTTCGCATTTGTTCAGGTGCAAGTGATGAGCGATAGGTGTCTAGGCATGACTGCAGCTGGAATGCAGGTGCTTGCCCCAGTGCAGTGGGTACAGAATGTCTTGCCCCAAGGTGGAATCCTGCAGGGTTGTGGGGTGGCCAGGATCTGGAGTGTCACTACCAGGGCTTCCTCCTGTCCACAGATTGGCTTTGTCCTAGTGGGGGGGCGCCCCACATTTCCTTCTCTTGGTGGCATCTTTCCATCTGGATCAACGAGGCTAAGGACCACTGCAGCCCAGGCTCAAGCAGGCTTCTATTCTGGCCCATGTCCACCTAGGCAGCCAGCATGCCTTCCCACTGGCTCCACTCCCACCAAGCCAATCAGTGCCCGGCTCTGCACTGTCTTCTCTTGAAGCCACACACCTCCCCCACTGGCATCACCACCACTGCCCTGGAAAGGGACCTTTAGGATCCTGGGCCTTCCTGTTTCTAGTCTTCTCTGCCAGCCACCCTGCTCTTTCATTAGGTCACACAGAGCTTTGGTGGCTTCCCACTTGCAGAACCACAGCAATGGCCTCAGCACAGAGTGGGTGCCTGCTGCAGGACATTCGCTGGGTGCTCACTGGGTTCCAAGCAACTGCAATGGTGGCCTTTGATGAGTGTTCACATTTTAGTCACAAGGACCCTGTGAGGTTGTACTCTGTGACTCCCAAGGTAATTGGGGGGAGCATGGCTTTGGAGCTGTATTTTCCTGAGGTGGGTGAAGGGGAATGCCTCCTGGTCTCACCTGTGTCAGCTGTGGGCCTACATCTGCCCCTTCCTGCTACCAGCTACTCTGCAGAATGAGGTACCATTGGCGCTCCAGATCTACAGCTTCCAGCACCTGCAGATTCAGACAAACTCTGAGACGATAGTTGGGGGGAGCACTGTATTTGCACTGAACATGTGTAGACTGTGTGTGTTGTTACTTCCCAAACAATACACAACAACAACTACTGACAGCGTAGTTAGGCTGTAGTAGGCACTGAAAGCAGTCTAGAGATGACTTAGAGCAACTGGAAAGATGTGAGCAGGCTCTGTGCAAACACCCTGCCATTTTATACAAGGGCCTGGGACATCTGCAAATGTTGGCATCTGTGGGTAGTCATGGAACCTGCACCTTACAGATACCAAGGGATGACGGAATGCTAATACCTATTTCACAGAGCCTGTGAAGATCCGATGGACAACCTCAGTGAACTGCTTAGTTCATGGTTAATGATTGACACACGTCATCTGGTGTGATTTCCAGACTAGGGGCATTTGGACCTCCCTTGCTGGCGCTCCATCCCTTATTTCCTGCTGTCTTTCTGCTGTGACCCTGGACAGGTTATTTGGCCCTTCTGAGCTTCTGCGTCTTTATTTTAGGCTGTGACTATTCGATTAACCATCATCAAGGTTTACCTCTGACACTCTGGATTCTGGCATGGCTTGCACTGTCCCGGCAGAGTACTCGTTCTCTTTTTCCCAAAGTTCCCTCAACATGACACAGAAAGTCACTCCCTTGTTAGTTCATCTTTGC
The DNA here is from genome assembly GCA_028644305.1 of Xerus rutilus. NCBI lineage: Eukaryota > Metazoa > Chordata > Mammalia > Rodentia > Sciuridae > Xerus > Xerus rutilus. The sequence continues at coordinate 8,277,303 of CM053404.1, read as the reverse complement.
AGTCAGCAGATTCTTCATTTTATCCAGCCAAGGCTTCATTTGTTTTAAATTCCTCCTTGTGCCACTTTCTGTGGACAAGGAAAGGATCCATTTATTTTCTTTGTAAAAATTTCCTTTATGCTTCAAATAAAAAATAAGAGACAATTGTTAGTCTCATCGTCTCCAAATAAATCTCAACACCACTCAGAACACAGAGGGTCTGGTTGCCAAATTTAGCTGATAAAAATACAGAATGCCCAGTTAAATTTGAATTCCAGGTAAAAGCTTTTTTAGTACAAACATGTCCCTGATATTACATGAGCAAATATCACATGGATCATACGTACATACATGACAACATGATTCAACATGATTTGAAACTCAGACTGAACTGAGTATTCTCCTATGGCAGCCCTGTGCTAGATAGGAGCCCCTCACACAGGACAAGTGGTCAGGGCAAGTTTGGGAGGCATTCCTCCCACAACCACTGAGATCTTCCTCCATCTCAAACTTATGTCAGAGAAGTCATTCAAGTATGGGGGACAGGCCTGACCAGGAACTCTGCACTATCTTCCCTGGGGTTGGTTCCCAGGGCCACTATATGGCAGTTGGGGCCGATTTCTAAGTGGTTAATTTATGTATTGAGAGAGCTATATGGATACATGGCGATGATGATAATCATCACTTATAAATCATGTTTCCTTTTGAATGAAGTACTACGCCCTGGTGGTGAGCCTGCACTGTTGGGACTGATGACATTTGGTGGTCAAGTGTGCCTCTGAAATGTGCAGCTGTGGTCAGTTCTCCACACCCTCCACACTCCAACCCATCACGGCACGGGGGTCACCAGGAACCTAACAGAGTGGTCACTGCCAGCCAGTCCTTGGCAGCTGGTCTTTGATACCTGTTCCCAAGAGGAAAACTGGCCATCATCAAGAGCCCAGTGGCCATGTACCCAAGAAACGATGTCTCCTGGTTTCTGCCTTCTTGCCCAGGGCTAGTGTGGGGACCTAGGAGGGACTGGCAACAGAGCCTGTGCCAGCAGCCCCTCAGCCACCATGACTCCCTCATCCCTTTTCTGCCATTGGATGAGGAGCTGAGGGGTCAGCAGAGCCCTTATTCAAGATGGAGACAGGTGAGGTCGTGCTGTAAATGTGTCCCACCCCCAGCTCCCTTTCCGGCTGTTTCTGGTGCCAGTCCTGCTGCTCTTCTAGGCTCTGGTCCTCGGAGACTGCTTTCTGCCACTCCAGCAATCTCTGTGACTGCACCAGAGTCTGCCACCTGCGGTCAGCACCACCTGAAGCCATCTCAGCCTGAAGGATCATAGATCCCTGTCACGCCCAGTGCCACTAATCTAGACACAGTTCCCCTACTGCCTACCGCAGCCGCAGCTTCCTTAGCTTTGAGCGGGCACGTCTCATGGACTTGGCCTCAGCAGACCTGGGTCCCCGTCTCTGAACTTGGGCAAGCTCACCCAGCCTCCTGCGTTAGTTAGCTTTTCCACTAAAAGACCCACCCAGGATAACCTCAGAGGAGGAGGCTCTGAGGCTCACGGTGTCAGAGGTCTCAGTCCATAGAAGGCCGGCTCCAATCCTGGGGATCAAGATGAGGCTGAACGTCGTGGTGGGAGAGTGTGGCAGAGGCAAGCAGCTCACAGAGTGACCAGGAAGCAGATCACCAGGCCCCATAGTTTAGATAACAAAATATATACCCCAAAGCCACGCCCCAATTCCACCTCCTCCAGCCACACCCCACCACTCCAGTTACCACTGAGCGAATCCCTAACAGGGGAGTAATTCACTGGTTGGGTTAAGACTCTCAAAGCCCAATCATTTCTCCTCTGAAGCTTCTTGCAATGTCTCACATGTGAGCTTTGGGGGGACACCACATCCAAGCCATAACACTTTCATTCTGTGCCTCGGCGCTACCCCTGTTTTGTGATGGTTAAGTCACTTCCTATTGCTACTGTCACAAGTCACCACACACTAATGGGCTCCAAACCGCGTAACGCACTGCCTCACAGCCGTAGTAGAAGTCTGGGTGGGCTCTGCCGAATGGAGATGTCGCCAGGGCCCTCTTCCTCGGAGGCTCAACAGAAGAATCTTCCTCCGTGGTCGTGGGTGCTTGCCAGATTCTGTCCTGTGCCATAGAGCCCAGGTCCCCTTTCCTAGTAGGGCTGCCAGCAGGGAGCCTCTGTCACCTCCTCCCTCCATTTCAAAGCCAACAAGGACAATGAGCCTCTGGCTCCTGGCTTCTGCTCCAGCTGGAAAGAGTTCTCTGCTTTGAAAGGTTCAGGTGTCAAGACCGGTCTGATGCCGATGCTGGGTTCTTTTCACCCAAACAACGGAAACCAAATCAAGTCAGCTGAGTGAAAGTGCAGGCAAGACTTTCCCTGGACTTCCCTTTCAGAAGGGAGACACAGATCCAGGGAGAATATGTCAGGCGGGTTCCCTGGACCAAGGGAAGGAGCCTGTTCCATTGGTTACTTGCAGGGGTGAGGACGCTAACTGGCTTAGGTGAACCCAACTCAAGCATCTTTCCCAGTGCTGCTACCCCAGCATGCACACAGGGCGCCTGACCTCAGCGATGCAAAGCTAACACACACCCCCGCCTCCCGAGTCTGCATTCAGGCCAAGACCCAAGACCCAGAAGTGCATTTGTCCCTTGTCCCCATGGGGGCCCCTGTCTCATGTTCCCCCAAATAACCTCCCTATTTTAAGGGAACATTAATTCCCTTTCCATCTGCAAAGTCTGTTTTTCCAAATTCTGAAATTAAATTGGGGACATTTTGGGGGATCCTTTGCTCCACCTACCACAGATGGGATAATGACTTTGTAGGAGGAAACAAGGTACATTCTTTTCCTAGGGCACAAACGAGGTAGCTTGAAACCACAAGAACGTACTCAGTTCTGGATGCTTAAAGTCCCAAATCAAGGCTGCTGTGCTGCCTCTGAAGCCCACAGGAGACTCCTTTCCCTCCTGTGCCAGCTTCTCATGGTCACCATACGTCCTGCGCCAACCTCAGCATCCTCAGCTTGCTGCTACAGCACCACTCACTGCATCCGTCACTACACAGTGACCTCTCTGTGTGTTCATGTCCAACTTGATCTTTTTATGAGGACACCAGTCATGTTGAGTTAGGGCTGGCCCTTATAAACCTGTTTTAGCTTGATGACATCTGCCACAAAGATCCTCCTTCCAAATAAGGTCACATTCCTAGATACTGGGGGATAAGACCTCAACATCTTAGGTAGTCACAATTCAACCCCAAACAGTTCAGACAGTGCTGAGAAAACAGCACAGGGCCTAATTCTGGCTGGCTCAATAAACAGTAGCAGGAGGCAGTGCCCAAGTCAAGTCCCCTCTGGGTCACTGTGAGCACAGCAGCACGGCAAGTGAGCGTGCGATGGGAACTGGACAATCGTCTCTCCTCCTGGCCTTCCTCCCTGGCTGGCCCTGCCCACTGTGACCTCAGCTTCTCCTCCAGCCCCTTACACTGCGTGCCCCTGCCCCTGAGGCCCTCTCCATCTCCTGGTTCATCCAAAGGCACACCTCGGCCACTGTTGAAGTCCCACAGTGCTGGGAGGCCACTCTCAGGTGCTGCGCCCACTGGTAGGGGAGGTTGATTAAAGACAGGGCCTGGGGATCCAGGGCTGCCCATGAGTCCTGCTGCTTCCTGGCTGGCTAGAGATAAAGGAAGGGGCTGACTCGAGGGCTGCAAGGTTCCCAAGCAAAGCAATTTGGGGGCAAGAAATGGCAACCTCTGCCTCTCCTGGTCTGATGACAACCTGTCTAGTAAATGTGAACCACTCTTCCCAGAAAGATAAATAACATCCAAACCCTCTGGCCAAGTTGGCCTTCCAGGGGCCATAGCTCTTTGGAGTCCGCTTGCCAGGGGCTGATTCCGGCCCTTGCTCACTCATGTTGCTCTCGACTTGCCTTGAGATGCAGAGGAGGAGGAAAGGTCTGATACATCCTTTTAGCAGCCCAGGGGTTTGGCTCCGTGGTTTTAGGACGTCCACATTTAATAAATTAGAACACGTGCAGACACAGAGTGGTCCCCAGCCACCGTGGAGTTTCACGGAGAGCAAAGAATGACTTCCGAACACTTGAGCATCCTGACCTCTTCTCATTTCCGGAAGCGTCCTTGAGCTCACTTCCCCAGGCACTCATGGGAATGGAGCTGGAGGAGGACGAGGGACAGCTGTCGCTGCTGGGGTAACAGAAGGGACAGGCAGGCTCCCTCAGGAGATTGCTTCTCCAGTCTCTCCACTGGGAGAGGGGGGCCTGCCAGGGGCCGGTCTGATCTGGGCATCAACAGAGTCTAACACAGGGCCTGGGAAAAATCATTATGGTTTGTTGAATGAACACTTCAATGAAATGATTTGCTACTGCCAGAGAAGATTCTGGAAGCTATCCCCAGTGCATATAGAGCTTTGGTCTCAATCCCACCCAGTGCCAGAAGCAGGCTGCCCACCTTCCACAGGCTCACCCCAAGGCCTGGCAGGGGGCAGAGTGTGCAAGAACATGGAGCATGGCTCAGCTGCAGTGGGTCAGGGCCCAGCACTGCAGCCGCAGGGGGAGACAGAGCCGAATGCAGCTGTTTATATGATGTGTATCTGGCGGATAAATAAACTTCATTTTCCAGGGCTGCCAATCTCTAAACATGAAGAAATATACATTCGCTCAGAAACTTTAAGAAAATAAACAAATGTGGTGGTGTTTGAATCTTCCTAGCGCCACAGCCCAGGTCCCCAGCTACTTGCCTTTCAGCTGGTTAATGAACCTGGTTTATGGATCCCCTCCTGTGAGCCGAGCCTGGGTGAGGAAGTTCCACTGTGAGGAAATGCTGTTAGGCTGTGGGAGAGGGAGTGGCCAAGCAGCAGATCCTTCCAGTACAGCAACCAGCTCCAGCCGGGGGGCCTGATGTCCAAGGCAGGTGACCTTCACGTGCTCCAGCATCTGCTACTGCCACCTCTGCTCAGCCTGAGCAGGGAGGCCCCTGGGCATGAGCTGGACCTGCCTCTTCGTCGTGACTGAGGCACCTCAAGTGGGCATCTGTCACCTCTGAGGCCTCTGTCCCCTTGTGGGACACACCAATAGGAGGAGGAAGGAGATTTGGTACTGGGGTTCACCTTTCTCAACCCCAGGTTTGAAGGAGGTGCCAGGAAACCTCACCACTTCCTGCCTTGACTTGAGCCATGACAGAGAGCATTTATTCCTGCAGCGCCCGTCCACTAAGTACTTTCCCTGGGGGTCCCCAGGGGTCCTCCGAGGCAGCCGCTCACTCACGCACTCATTCATTCACTGAGTGCCTGCATGGTAGCGGGCCCTGTTCTTTGGGCCCATTGGTCACAAAGAGGTTGGTGCTCCAAAAGCTGTGCTCCATCTGTGTATAATGAATCAAAATGCACTCTGCTATCACGTAAACCTAAATAGAATAAGTAAATAAATTTTTTTAAAAAAAGTGCTTGCCAAAGGCTCATGGTCCAGGGACACAGAAGCTGGGCTTCAGGACGTGGAGACCCAGACACATCTTGGGGGTTTGGTCAAGGCCTTACCTAGCAGGTGAGAGAGGAAAGGGACCTAGAGTCTGGGTCTGATTCCCGGATGGAGAGTCTTTCCACCATTTGTGGGGCTTCATCCTGTCCACACATTAGCTTAGAGTCCAGGGGGAGGGCACGGGAGGGAGAAAGAGGAAAAGGGCGGGAAGCAGGGGGATCCTCCTCCAGGGGGCTCTGGGGCTCATTCTGACTGACAAGGTTTGCCTGTGGGGCTGGCCTTGGGCCCTGCCCCTCCCTTCCCCACTCTCCAGGCAGAAGGAGCCACCAAGCCCCTGACACCAGAAGGACATCAGGGCCTGTTGCTGTTGTCACTGGGACATGGCCAGGAACACTGTGAGGCATAAATGAATCCCTGTAGTTGCTGAGGAGGTGCCCAGCTCCCCTCTCGGGGTTGAGGAGTCATCCCCTCTGTCCCTGTGAGGGCTGGCAGTGAGGGCTGCTGTGAGGAATTGCTCTCTGCTGAAAAGGAGCCCCTACCCTCCTTTCCCAAGGCCACACCACCCCCAGGGAGAGCCCATGGCCAATGACTGGTGTGGGGTGGGGTGACCAACCCATCCTGGTTGCCCAGACTGTTCCAGTTGTCAGATCAAGAGGCCCACATTCCAGGATCCCCTGGTCCTATGACATCGGTCACCTTAGCTGGTGGGGTGGGGCTGGGGCCCAGAGCTTGCCCAGTGAGTGCCAACTCTGGGGCCACCACGGTGCCTGGGCTCAACTGCGGTCCATTCACTTGTGCCAGTCCTGCTTGCCTTACTCCTCCCTGGCTGAGGACCCCAGGACAGCCCTCCGTGAGTCCCTGTGCCCACGTCCCAGCCCCGAGTCTGTTTCAGGGGTGCCTGACTTCAGGCAGGAGCTTTTGTTGGCGGTGCTGTCCTCTTAGGGCTGCTCAGGAGACATGGGGCAAGGCTCACCAGGGAGCAGCAGGAGCCCTGGCACTGGGACAGGGACAGTCACCTGCCTGTGAAATGAATGGTGGGCAAGGTGTGCAACAAGGACTCCATTGGCTCCAGCACTGGAGAGGTCACAGCCAGGGCCAACTTTCACTGGCGATCTGCATCCTGACCATGTGGCACACCTTGTAAGAAATGAGGAAAATGAGTTCTGTGCCTCCAGAAATCTCGCTAGCAAGCCCATCTCTGTTTCTCCATTAACCTTTGTTGCACAACAAAGGATCCCAAACGCAGTGGCTTAATGTGACAGCCACTTACTATCACACAGTTCTGGGGGCTGACAGCCCAACCGGGTGGTTCTGCAGCTCTCCTGTGGTGAACCTAGGAATGGCGCTGACCCAGAGGCTCACAGGGGCTGGAGGGAGCCCACTGTCCTTCACACACGTGGCTGGCGGCCTGTGCTGGCTGTGCACAGAAGCACTTCATTCCCTCTGTAGGCCTCTCCACCGGGCTGAGCACCTCAGCATGGTGCTGGGTTCCGAGCAGAAGCCTTCTAAGAGTGAAAAGCTATATATCACTTAGGGCCAGGCTTTGGAAGTTGCATCCTGTCACATCCTACCAAGCAAAGCAAGTCAGAGGCGGGCTCACAGTCCAGGGGAGGGGCAGCGTCCTCACCCTTGGTGGGACGTCTGGCAAGAAACCACCCCTGTACCCCCCAGGTAGCCCCGTCGGGGGACGCAGAACCCCCTCCACTGTGGCCACATTGTTAGGGTGCTAAAGGCCCCAGCTCATGGGCTGAGGGCTCGCTACAGCGAGGCAGAAGGATCAGTCAGCCACAGCTGGCCAGGGCACTGGCATTCTGGAGGTGCGGAGTCAGGGATAGTGGCATCCTCTTCACCTTGGCCTGGACGTGTGAGGTGGGTGGGTGCTGGCTTCGGTCTGACCTGGCCTCTCCACCTCTTTCCTTCTTTTTTTGAATTGGGATGTTCCTGATGCAAGCAGGGAGCCTTTGCCGATTGCGAGCACCTGCTTGAGGTCTGCCCTGCGATCAGCCCAGGAAACTCCCTCTCTGCACCTTTCAGTTCCAAACTCCAAACCCATGTCTAACACCTGTTTTCCACAAGTGACAGTGCTGTAAACTAAAGTGAAGCTTACTCCTAAGGCTCGATTCCTGTGTGGTAGGTTACCACTATAGAGACAGCACACGGGAGATTTCAAGAGAGGCTCGCACGTGCTTCTGTTTTTTAACTCAGTTCACCTCTCCCTGCCTGGTTTCACGTACACACACCGCACATGTTCCATCTCCAACCCACCAGGGATCTCTGAGCTGGGCCCTGGAGGACCCCTGCACAACCAGAAGGCCAGTTCTAGCAATTTCTGAGCAAACAGGGGGGTAGGGGTAGGTGTCAGAAATAGCCTCAAGTGCCTCCCCAACAAGTAATGTGAAAACCACACCAGACTTCCAGAAAGCACTTGCTCAGCCCTGAAGGCAACTCCAGAGCATGGGAAGACAGAGCCACCGCCTGCAGCTTTCCAACATGGACAGCCACTGCCCGCGGGTGTCCCTGCTCCTTGCTGCAATTAACATGTAGCCATCAGCCACATATTTTTCTACTTTCTTTAGCAAAACTTTCCCAAGAAAATCTGAAATCAAACAAAAGGAACCCCAAAAAGATGGTGGGTAACCACATGAAGGCTCATCAGGGAGATCTGGATACGTAGGCTGTGTGTAGACAGACCTGCAACAAGGAACAGAGAAACCCAGGCAAGTTCCACCGAGTCACAGACTAGTTTATTTTTATTCATTCGACCAACACTTACCGGCATCTGGCATGCCAGAACCCAGGATAGGAACAAGCACGAGCACGACACTCCTGTCACCAGGGACAGGACTGTCAGGTGGGAGCACAGGGGTTGGAGGAGCAACGACCCAGCAAAGGGCTGGGGAAGAGCAGCGCTCCTGCTGCTCATTCTGTGTGTCCATACAAAGTCACGACGATTTTGTTTCTGCAGCAATAAACCAAAGTCCTATCTGAAAAAGTAACATATTTTGAACCAGCAATTTGAGGGCCCATGCCATCTGCAGCTGCATTTTGATTGCCCACCATTTCACACGTGATGGCAACCCAGGCACCAAATATCCTACAAAGAATGCTCTAAATTCCATAGCACTGGACAGTTGTCAGTGAACGGACGCTTGACCACAGAGAGGAGTCACGCCTCATGTCTCTGATTCAGCCCTGGCATCTGTGGGCTGAGTGGGTCACGGCTGCTTAGCCTTTTGTTTGATCAGAAGACAGAGCCATCCTGGGACGTGTGCATCTCCCAAGGGATGCAGCTGTCACCCAGCTTGGCCACCGGAGGGCAAAGGGCAGATCTCTGCCCCTCTCTGGCTTCAGCATTTCTATCTGCAAAACTGGGCAGGAGACATTGGTCAACCGCTCCCCTCGCTGAGTAGCTTTTCAGGGGCAAAGGGAGGCAGCTGGGAGTGTGATGGGAGAGGTGGGGGTGCCCCTAGGGAGCAGGCTGTGGTCCCCCAGCACACAGCTGTTTTAGGGACCCTTCTGCAACTACCTGGTTGGCAGGACAGCAAGCTTACCTTGTGAGGGCTGAGCAAGGCTGCGGGCTCCTGGCTGCTGTCTCTCCACTGCTGGAAGGTCACTCTGTCAGAGGAACGGGACAGGCTCTGGCATCACTGAGGACCGCCAGGTCCCTCATGAACAGGCGGAAGCAGAGGAGCCCGTGCATGTGGAGGTGAGGGGTGCCCAGGGCCAGCCCCCTGGGGGGCCCAGGAGGAAGACCTGCCCATTACAGAGGACCTGTGGGGCCCTGAGCTGGGGTGTCAGTGTCCCCCGATCTGGAACCCGAGGGCAAAACTGAACCCCTGGTATACAGGTCAGGTAGGTCAGACTCCATCTAGGAAAGAGCTTCCCTGCGCAACAAATGTGGCAGCCACAGTGCTGGGCGATCGGAAGGTCCTTCCTACCACTTCACACCCTTCCAGGTATTGTTCCACCAATGGCAGCCTGGGGCCTGGCACAGGGACTCAGAGCAGAGCGAGCGGCAAGGGCTGCCTTAGGAGCTCCAGGAGAGGACAGCCAGCTCGCCAGCGGCTCCCTGCCTCTTCCCCTCCCCGCCTCCATCCTCACACCCGCCTGCCCAGCCAGCCCACCAACCAACCCACTAGTACTTTTTAAGCACCTGCTCTCGGGATCCGGCATGAGTAAGACAGTATCTTTGCCCTTATATAATTTATACTGAGGAGAGACAGCCCTGGACATAAACCAACTACAGTGGGAAGCTGGGGTATGCGAAGGGCCTCGGGCTTCTCGGCCTGGGATCCCTGCCTTCTGCAGGAGGGTATATATACACATATATATGTTATATATATAGGTGTGTGTATGCACAGGTGTGTGTATGCACATACATACACACACATATATGTATAGATGTATATCTCCAATTGGGTCTGTGGTATGGCAGAGGCAAGACAGTTCTAAGATCCACAGAAGGTGGGTTTGAGGTGGCCTTGACCTGAAACCACTAGATGCATCTGGGCACCCAGCTGTATTACCCACTTTTAGTTTCCCCTCTTCATTCCTAGACCCCTGAGAGCTGAGGGTCCTGAGGGTGTGGACCTGATAGCACTGCAGTCAGGCTCTCGCCCTGACCAGCATCCACCGTCCTGGCTCTGGGAGTCTCGTCTAGGCTGGGCCATCATCACCCCCCCGCTGCTTTCCTTGCAGTATCCGGGTGCCGAGAAGGAGACCGTCGCTGCTAATACAAGGAGCATGTCAGATCTGACACCTGGCGGAGGTTACCCAGACTTGAAGTGGATAAGCTGAGACCCTTAGCTGCAAGTTGAGAGTCAGCTGTGGCCCACTGTCCTGGGGATTCGGTCCAGCATCAATGAAACCACAGCAGTTAGAGGGAAGGACACCAACCAGGAGTCGTGGAGGAAGGCTTGTGTAAGCATCCCTCGGAACTGGTGTCCAGAACAGCATCTAACCCTCGAGGGACCCTCCTCAAAGGACACAGCTCCTACATCTGCCACCTTTTTCTCACTCACACCTCCTCCAGGGGCCTTTGTTTTTACACCATCTCCATGTCCCTGTGTGGAGCAAACCAGCTGTACCTGAAAAGCAGTGCTGTCTCTTTAAGGCCCTTGTAGATCTCTCCGATTTTCTTTGGCATCAGGGTTGGGCATCTCTGGGAATCTGACCCACATCTGCACAGGATAAAGAACAGCTACCAAGTTGAAACATGCCCTGCACCCAGCACACCTACTAAATTGGTGCTTTACTTAAGCTAATGTTCCCGATAATTCTGGCCTCCTCAGTGTGCCAGCTGAACAGGCGAGGCCCGCTCACGGTCAGCCCTCCTGGAGGCCTGGCCTGCCTCCTGGGCACCGGCCTAAGCCGTGCTGCTTTCACTGATCACCAATAACCACCTTCATAGGCAGAGCCATTCTGAGATTGTTTCTGGAAAGCTCTTCTGGGCCACAGAACAGCACAGAATAGCAGATACTATGTAACTATTCCTATAGGTGGTGGGGCGCCGTGGCTGGGGCGCCTTTGGCAGCTGGATCTGGGCCTGAGCATGGACTCTGGCTTGTGGCTTGAGGGTGCCTCAACTTAGGTCTCCACAAGCTGAATCAATTACATGACATCATAGTCTGAAGGCACATTATCTGGCAACAAGAAAGTATTTGAGACATAGGTGACATGTAACACTGTTGCCCACCAGGGACACTTGTGGTGTGGGGTCACCCTAGCCATAGCTGTTTAATAGACAAGATTCTTAGCCGTCACCAAGTTAAACCTATTGGACACATAAAACTGGTGAACCCTGAACAGATTAAGAGTGACCTGAAGTCACATTACCTATTCGCAGAACCAAGGTTGGGTCACACTGGTTCTGGCCCCGGGTTTAGGCTCCCTCTAGGGATGCTAAGCACCCAGCTGCTGTCTCCAAGAACATGGCCAAGAGGAGTTGTGTGGAGGCGGTCTCTAACCTTCACCAAGGTTATGCAAGGTCCTAATTTACAAGGAGAACAGTGAACTTCAGAGAAGTTAAGAAACTTACCCAAAGCCACCCAGCAGTAAGTACACTTGCCTGAATGGGAGTGGTCCCTCCCATTTAGGGCGGGGCTCTCCTGCATGGAGTATGTCACCATGGGGTTTCTTAGGCCTAGGATGATGGTTGGTATTCTGATGTTGGTGGCCTTCAGCTCACCTGCCCCCTTTCCTGACTTGTTTTTTCAGGAGCACTCTGGTTCCTCCCGATGACTGGCATGTGACGCAGACATCTGGGTCAGAATCCATTGCTCCTGTGCGAATCTCCATGGGGCACAAATGCTTGTTTACACATCTGCTTCTGGAAACTGAGTTCCTTGTATTTATTTATTTATTTTTTGGTACCGGGGATCGAATCCAGGGAAGCCTTACCCTGAACTATATCTCCAGCTCTTTTTATTTTTATTTTGAGACAGGCTCTTATTAAGTTGCTGAGGGCCTCACAAGTTGCCCAGGCTGGCCTTGAACTTGTGATCCTCCTACCTCAGCCTCCTGAGTCTCTGGGATTACAGGAGCATGCCACCACACACAGCTTGGAGACAGAGCTCTCTAGAGGGAGACCTGTGCCTGGCACAGTAGGTGCTTTACTGTGACTCACATGAACACCTGGGACCGTAATCCATGCAGCATCTCCACACCGCCAGCTCTCCAACAGGAACCAACGTTCCCCTGCAAGACACAAACACTGGCAGAAAGGGCCCAAAACATCATAGCTCGATGAAATGTCTCACCTCCAGTGAAAAAGGACAAGTGAAAGCCCCCATCCTCCCCCCAACAGCCCAGTTTACACCTAACAGTTGCCCCTCTCGGGTCCTTTCCCTGAGATGAACTTCTTTTCTTTCTTAGATCCAGGAGGATCGCTATTGATCTCACGGTGTGCTGAGGCCGACTCCCCCTGGTCTGCAAGAGCCAGCCATGCTGGTCATCTCCTGCCAAGGCTGTGTCCAGGGAAGTCACATGGACAGCTGCAAACTGGCATGGTGATTTATTTACACCATAGCAATGGGCAAGCCCTACACATCGGGCCTGCCTGTCTGCCTGCCTTTAACCACATTTAAACGGTGGTTAAACATTTTGCAGTATAACTAGCCCCCTCCTCTGCCTGCTTGTCTTTGTCTTGATTCTCTTTATCTGCCACTCAGACCTCCCAATCTTCTTCTTTGTCCATTCTCTCCAGAGACCTGCCTCTCAATCCTTCTGCTCCTGTCTGGCAGTTGGGGTAGTCATCAAACTGCGTTATAAAAGATATTATTACCTATAATAGAATCTTCAACCAAATTTCCCCCAAAAAGAATCTGTTAAGCATGCTGCCTGTGAAGGTATGTTGACAGAACTTCTCTTGTGGATTTCTGCTTTACACTCACTTTCACTTGCTAAAAACATTACCCAGTTCCCCTCCTGCCCCGTTCTGTGTCCCAAACACTGTGTGATTGTCATATTTTGTCACCTCCAACACACCCTGGGTCTTGTGGGGCGCCCACATACTCACTGAGTTTCTTCCCAACAGGCTGAAGTTTCTCTCCCTCAATTGAGTCTTTATGGATCTGACTGGGGCAAAAGGCACTCCCCTCTTCCACGCCAGGGTGCCGAGGAAAGGCTCACAGAGCACCCCGCGCCCCGACCCCCGCAGAAAGCAAGCCTCTGTTAGAGGAACGCTGGTTTGCGGAATTAAGTCACCGCCCGACTGGTCAGAGGGACAGGATGGCCACAGACCAGCAAACTCTGAGGCTGAAATCCGAGCTGGCGCTCTGCGGAGGTGGTGCTGGTTTTCAGCAGAGCCCACCTGCCTTGCGCAGCTCTTGGCTTTGGACGATTCCTTTCCTGCCAGTCAGTGTCCATGGGTTGGGGCTCCTTCCTTGCAGGCGGATGCCAAAAGACTGGGGCTTCCACCACCTGTCCCCACTCACGTTTCCTTACAGCAGTTTTTAAAACCAGAGATGAAGCTCCCTGTATCTAGAAAAGATGGCCTTCCTGCTGCTTCTGATCCTGCCGCACACGATGGGTTTGTGCTGCGCATGCGTTTCTGGGAGAAGACGTGAGTCTCTGAAAGCAGTGAAATGACCACTCCTTGTTAGTTTTGCCGTAACTCAATTATTTTGGAAATCAAACAAAGAGACCGTGGGAAATCTTGGTAAAAAATAGTAAATTGTCAAAGTGAAATAGTTCCACTATTAATTAGGGCAATTAATTCTGCAGCAGCAATGGTCTTGATCATCTCTCAAGGAAAGAACTTGCTCATAGAACTGGAGGAGGTCGAGCCAGGACCAACAGGAGCCCTATTCTAAACTTGCCGTGCAGGGTCTGCTGGGGCTGCTGGTTTCAGGTTGATTGTTTGTTTGTTTGTTTTGCTACCAAGGATTGAACTCAAGGGCGCTCGACCACTGAGCCACATCCCCAGCCTTATTTTGTGTTTTATGTAGAGACAGGGTCTCACTGAGTTGCTTAGCGCCTCGCCATTGCTCAGGCTGGCTTTGAACTTGCAATTCTCCTGTCTCAGCCTCTCAAAGTGCTGGGGTAATAGGCGTGAGCCACTGCACCAGGCTTCTGGTTGATTCTTACAGGGGCAGGGACTGGGGGGAGCTGAAGCTCCTAGTCCACTGAGGAGTCATTGGGTGGGAAGAATTCAAGTAAGTCCCTTTAGTTGGTGGCCCCCTTCAGCTGGAGGAAAATCCCAGTGCTCACCTCATTTTCCCTCTTGTTACTGCACCCAAGCCCCGTGTTAAAACGCATGGGCAGATTGACTCTGCTTCCAGGATTGGACGTGTGTGTAGCAAATCACACAGTGCGCACGGCCACTTAGGTCAGGAGGCTGGCTATAGATCTTCGCCATCTTCTTGTTCCAACTCTGTATCAGACAGACAGCTTGTATTATTGAGCATTTACTGTATATCAGGCACAGTTCTAAGCGCTGCACATCCACTCTTTTTTTTTAAAATTCCTGTGGCAAAATGGATATAACATAAAATTTACCAGATCAGCATTTTTAAGGGCAGCTTTAGTGGCATTAAGTACTTCACATTGAGGTACCACCATCGCCACCATCCTGGAACCTGCACATCATCCCCAACTGCACACACTCACGCTCTCATCCTGTGAGACTAAGTCTTACCCCTTACAGGTGGGGAAACTGAAGCAGAGCAGTGCAGGAACCAGCATCTCATTAAGGAGGTGGGGACATGGGGAGCCTGGCTCTGCAGCAAATCATGCAGAAAATGAAGACTAAGCCCTGGGAGGCACAGCCGCGCGCCCTAAGAGCAGCGTGTTTGTGACTCTCAATGAGGGCTTGACAAACGTCTTCTGAAAAGATCATTAGAAATCCTTGAGGCTTCCCGGCTCATCTCGTCTCGGTTGCAAGGACTCAACTCTGCCTCTAACAGACCACCACAAGTGAGTGGGCGTGGCTGCATGTGACTGATGGACACTGAAATTTTAATTCCATTTCATTTTTTCTATTGTGGCAAAATACAATCACAACATTTTGCCCTTTGAACCATTTCAAGTGCAGAGTTCGGGGTATTAAGCCCCTTCATATGGCTGAGCCACCTCCCACCTCCCACCTCCTGGACTTTGTCAACTTCCTCAAGTGAAACTGCTCCCATTAAAACCACCTCCTAGTCTCACAGCCGCCCCTGGCAAGCACTTCCTGTCTCTATGAACCTGACCTCTGGGGGCCTCAGGGAGGTGGAATCGTGTAGTGTTTAGCCTTTGGGGGTCCGGCTTATTGCACCAGCACAATGTGAATTTCATATTATTTTCATCTGTCACAAAATATCATTCTTTGACTTTTTTTTTTTACTGATTTACAAATGTACAACCCTCTCCCACCTCAAGGGCTGTGTGAAAGCAGGTGGCAGGTTCAATTTGGCCCATGGGCCATAGTCTGCCAATCTCTGATCTAATAGTTTTCACAATTGCAAGTCTGACCGTCTGCTTTTTACAAACGTTTCAAATAAGGCACAGAGACGCTAAGAGAGTGGCCTACAGTCACACAGCTGCGTAGTGCCCCTACTCAAACCAGAAGCCAGAAATTTACATCCCCACTTTAGCTAGAGAACAAAGGAGTAATGTTTGGACCCTGAGGTTTCTCACTGACGGTGGCTCCATGCTGGGTGATGCGGTGAGGAGTGAACACTGTTGCTGGCAAATGCGCACAGGGGGTCTCTACCCGCTTTCCATCCTGGAGCCAGGGTTGGCAGTGCACTAGACTCCTCGGAAGAAATGTCCAGCATGCACTTGTCCTGACTGTTGTTCATGTCAAGCCCACGGGCCCGGCAGCGCTTTCACACACGGTGACTTGCCAGATGCTTGGAAGACATTTAAAAGAATAACAAACACCACTCTGTTCCTTTCTGGTGGTCCAGGGGACTTTGGGTTCACGGCACTGGGCTCTCAGCAAGTGCCCAGCCAGAATATGGCCTTCTTCTCCCATTGAGTCAGAACCTGCCCCTGTGAGTGTTCTGCAGGCCGGTGCTGTGGGCCGGGGGCAGGATGGGACCCCAGGGGACCCCACCCACACTGGCTCAGTCATGCAGACTGCTGACCGTCAGCACTGGGTCTTGCATGAAGGCTCAGCTGAGCTCCTGTGTGCAAAAAGGCCTGTTTACAACAGCTGTCCTTCAAAAGCTGAAAAGAAATAGACGGCGTGGCAGGAACAGGGGAATCGCTGTCTTGCTGCGTCCCACCACCTCTGGCTCACAAGCTCCCACACCAGCAGCCAGGAAGTCAAATCCTTCTGCATGGAGGGGATTCTGCTTGGCCTCCGCGATTCGGGCAAAGCTTCCCTGGTGACAGTGGGGAGTGGACCTCTGCACTGGAGAGCTCACCCGGGTCTCTGCTGAGCGGCACACGGACAGCTGCCCTCCGGGTACTGCTGTCAAGGGATGGTCCTGGGTGCTCCTGCGGCACCGAGGAGCAAGCTCTGTTCTGACAGGTCTGGTCTCAGGAGAGCCTGCAAACACATATAATTGTGACCTAGTGTTTCATCATCTGTAACAGAATCTTTACTTACAACAAACCTCATCTTTGGAGCAAAGACGAATGGCCAGGAAAAGCCCATCCCTTCAGAGACTCTGGTTAATCGTAATTTCTATATTGGATGAACGGCTGGTCAACACGGTCAACTTTGGGGACAGATGGATGGTAACAGTGATAGTGATAACCACAGAGAGGAGAGGGAGGAGCAGCGGCCCCTGTGTCTGCTGATCTGCAGCATAAGGAGTGTGGGCCCCGTCCTCCTGCATGGTGCTCGTGCTGCCGGAGCTGCAAACCATCAGTGCAGCCGGTGCTCGAGGAGTCCAGAGAGGAAACTGGCCTAGGAGGCCCACAGTCTGGGAGGAGAGATGACCCTATGCATAAAGAGCCCCGACCAAGTTCACTGTGCTGAAGAGCAAACAGGAATAGAGCTAGAGCCTGAGAAAGAAGAAGGGAAGAGCATGGTGAGCGTCTGCAGCCACCAGGTCCTCCTGTGTTAGTCTTCAAGGTCCTTTCTTGCTGCAGGCCTCACTCTGACCACCCCTGGTCTCTAGACCAGAGACATGGCTTCATTCCTAATGGTCAGCTTCCTTAACCTCCACTGTCAATGGCAGGGGTCCAGCTCAGGCCCCTGGTCCAGGGCTCTCAGCTGACCAGAGCATTACCTCGCCACCCTCAGGCTCTCAGCAGCAGGCACCCACCTGCAGAAAGGGCTGCCCATCCAGGAGGACTGATATTGGCACCTGGGGAACCTCCGCCAGCAAGGCTTCAAACTCTGGGACCCCAAAGGCCAGGCCCCGTCTGTCTGATCTCTCTATCCACAGTGCCTGAGTCACAGGTGCCCCAGACAAGATGAATAAACCACTGCAGGGCACAGACATCTTGGCCCTGGGGAGAGATGAATGGTCACTGCAGTGGAATTGGGTGATCTGGAGATTCTACAGGAACAAAAGGGCTCGCAGCCACACTTGGGGCTCGGTAGCAAAGAATTCACACGCTTGAGTTCTTCTGTTTTCAGTGCAATAAAATAGAAAAATTTGTATATCACACTATTTTGTTTCTCAAGAGAATTTGGGCAATTTTGGCTGCAGAAAAAAAATAAAATTTCTGCACAAAGAAGATCATAATCCAATTATACGTGAGGCAAGGAAAATGATATCAAAACGGATAATAAAAGGTGACAGTCTCTACTAAGTAAACAAATATTCCAAAACAAGAAACAGATGCCTCATTGTTTTAAATGGCAAAAACAGAGAAGCAGTTCTTGCATTAGAAATAGAAATGAGCCAGGCGCGGTGGCGCACGCCTGTAATCCCAGCACTTAGGGAGGCTGAGACAGGAGAATCGTGAGTTCAAAGCCAGCCTCAGCAATGACGAGGCACTAAGCAACCCAGTGAGACCCTGTCTCTAAATAAAAACACAAAATAGGGCTGGGGATGTGGCTCAGTGGTCGAGGGTCCCTGAGTTCAATCCCCAGTACCAAAAAGAAAAAAAAAAGAGAGAAATAGAAATGGTATGTATAAGAAATAATGTCTCCCTAGTAATAAAACAATTGCATATTAAATAAAACCTCAGATGTAATTTTGTACCTATCAGATGGCTTAAAAAACTAAAGAGATGCAGTTTTAGCAAGCTGCAGGGACAAAAATCACTCATACATTTTTGGTAGAACAAAAATGTGGTAAACCTTGGTGACAGTTTTTGGCATATGTCAAGCATCTTCCTAAAATGTGTTCAGCTTTTGTCCCAGCAATATTGCTTGTAAAATTTGCCCTATCGGAGCTGGGGCTGTAGCTCAGTGGTAGAGCGCTTGCCTCGCATGTGTGAGTCACTGGGTTCGATCCTCAGCACCACATATAAATAAATAAGTAAAATTTTTAAAAAATATTTTTTTAAAAAAGAGTTGCCCTATGCAAAGAAGAATGGGTGCGCACGAAAGTTTATTTATAAAGTCGTTCCCTGTACTATGGATTATAATAGTGAAAGCCAGGAAACCATCTAAACGACTAGCAGAGAATTAACTAAAAATAGAGCCAAACAATGAAACAGCGCGTAACCACAGCACTTTCGAAAAAACATCTAATGACATGGAAAGATGTTCACAGTAAATCATGTGAAGGAAAACATATTGCAAAACAGTGTGATATGGTGACATTTTTGTGAAAAAAAAATCCCAACTGGTATTTACATAGAAAAGCATCTGGAAATATGTACTCAGAGGTGTTAATAGAAGTAATTTCTGAATAGGTAGAATGGTGTGATTTTGTTTTTTACTCTTTTTTTCCTATTTATTTGTATTATCTGAATTTTGTGCAATAATCACGTTTTTTTAACAAGGAGAAAAGATTATTTGAATAATAAAAATCAATACACATTTGAGACTGGAAATAGTACTTGCAGCAAAGAAGAAACTTGTTAAGGAGAGAAAAGGCGGAAAGAGTATAATGAAATGGGAAATCCTGAATGTCCCCAGTCAACAGGGACATGGAAAAGCCATCCGCATCACCAGCAGTGAAAAGCCACGAGCTAATCAATGAAAGGGAATAATATTTCCATTTCCAATTAATTAAATCATTCATGTTATAAAAACACTTTTTTTCTCTCTAATATTTATTCTACCTCAAGTAACAAAACTTAGGAAGCCCTGTGTTTTCATGTACATGATAGAACATTCTCAACAATTTGTGGAAATTTCTATCAAGTAAAAGCAAAGGAACACATTTCATTTTCACATTCGTGTATTTAAACTGGAAAAAAATTGCTTCGTATGTTTAAAAAAAGACCTTTACGTCATGTAAGAAAACAACAATTGTAATTGAAAAGTCTTACTCATGTGCTTTATTTAAAAAAAAAAAAAAAAAAAAGCTTAATCAACATAAAAGGTTCAAAGATCCACAGCAAATTTCACCACTTAGAAACCACGGCATTAGCGTTGAGCAAACATCATTCTGAATCTTTGTAAGGCTAGAAAGAAGGATGAGTCAGGAGCGGTGGCGCTCACCTGCAATTCCAGCGACTCAGGAGGCTGAGACAGGAGGATCACAAGTTCCAGGCCAGCCTCAGCAACTTAGTGAGGCCCTAAGCAACTTAGTAAGACCTGTCTCAAAATGAAAAATGAAAGTGGCTGAGGATGTGACTCAGTGGTAAAGCATCCTATCTTTTTTTTTTTCAATAATTATCTTTTTTTTTTGGTACCAGGGATGGAATGCAGGGGCACTCTGCCACTGAGTCACATCCCCAGCTTTTTTTTTTTTAATTTTGAGACAGGGCCTCACTGAGTTGCTGAGGCTGGCCCAAAATTGTGATCCTCCTGCCTCAGCAGGATCACGGGCCACAGTGCCCAGCTAAAATAATTTTTTATTGTAATATTTCTACTCTTTCTTTCTTCTCTTCAGTTTCCTCAGTGTCCGGAACAACATGTATGTTGGATGAATGAACCAAATGGTACTGTATCCTAAGGCCACATTTAATTTAATCAGATTAAATTTAGATTTCATGAAGAGTAAAAAAAGCAGACTTTCTGCACTTCAAATCAAGGTTTTATTTCCAGAAGAAATACCATTCTAGTAGATTCGTCCAAAGTGAAAAACAAAACAAAACAAAAGCAACCCTGGGATTAGAGCACATGATTGGAATTGCTAAACTTCTTTGAAATTTTTGTTTTAATGACTATTTTTTATTCTTAGAGAGATTGTCCTCCTCTCGCCTATCCTCCCCGTCCTGCCCAGAGCCCAGCTCTTGCTAAGTGAGCCTGTCTTACAGTTCTTCCTTGATGTGTCTTCCGCAGGGAGGGCTGGGCTGTTCCTGGAAGAGCCCAGCACGCTCCTGAGCTGTCCCTGTCCGGTGCTTGCTGCTGCTCTGGGTCTCAACAACGACTTGCACCGGTTAATATTTTTGGCTTTAACTTTCTTTCCTTCAGAGCCCCCAAGACATTGCTCCATTGTCTTCCCCAGTGAGCCCCAGACACCTGACATTTCCCCTCTTATGACTGTCACTGCCTGAATGTCTGAAAAAGTCTTTGTTTACCCTCCAAGTTCAATATCTTGAAAGGATGCAGCCTAACGGCAGTCATGACAAACCTTTTTTTTTTTCCTGATGCCCTTTTGATGTAAAGATTTGCAGTTTATTTCTGACAATCTCTCGGAATGTATCCTTTCCTAGTTCACTTGTCTGGCCCCAATTCAGAGACATCAGTTATCATTATGTTGGATCACCTTTGACCTCCATAGCTGTTGCCTCCTCGAACTCACTCCAATCTTTGCCTTTTTCTTGTGTGTTAATTACAGCAAGTCTTCCATGTCAACAATTATATTTTTTCTTTTTTGGTACCAGGCATTGAACTCAGGGGCACTCGACCACTGAGCCACAGCCCCAGCCCTATTTTGTGTTTTATGTAGAGACAGGGTCTCGCTGAGTTGCTTAGCGCCTCGCCGTTGATGAGGCTGGCTTTGAACTCGCGATTCTCCCGTCTCAGCCTTCAATAATTAGATTTTTCAGGGCCATCTTTATAATTTATTACTTGTAATTTCTGGTATGGGCGGTTGTGTTTGTTTTTCTGGTAGTGGGGACTGAACCCTAGGACACTTAACCACATCCCCAGCCCTTTTTCACTTTATATTTTGAGACAGGGTCTCTCTTAATTGACCAGTCTGACCTTGAACTTCCAATTCCTCCTGCCTCAGCCTCCTGAGTCATTGGGATTATAGGTGTGAGCCACGCTGGCTCCTCATACTTTCTGAAGGAATCATGGATGTTGTTTTTAAAGCTTTCTAATGTGTTTTCTTTGCTCTAAAATTTCATTGTATTATTTTACATCATCTCTCCCTTCAGGTCTCATTTTCCTGAGTTCATAGTCATTAAATTCTTCTCTTATTCAGGATGTTCATGGGTAGTTCCTGGAATGCCTCTTCAGCCAGGACAGGCTGCTCATCTATTTTTTTGCCAGCCATGTTCCTTTTCTGTCATTTATTGCCGTTCTCTATAATGCGCACGAATGTCACACCGTGTCTTACCACCATTTAAGGCTCTGTGCACATCTATTTCCTCTGAAGGGGGTGGGGATTTTCCTCCACACCCTTCTCATATTACCTGGGGCCGGATGCCTTCCAGGCTACAGCTTGGTGGTGGATTTTACTGACTTCTATATTCTGGGGACAAGGGGATGGAGGAGGGGGAGGCGCCTGGCCAGCAGCCTTCTCTTGAAAGCTTGGGATCTGCTTTCTCTTTCCAGATGCCACAAATGTCCTATCTCAAGTCCCCCCTCACCCCCAATCCATCCAGGGCTGTCTTGCACTTGCAAGTCTCAGCTCCCTGGACCACAGCAGGCTTTGGCCACCCTTCCTCCCTGCACTGAGGTTTCCAGGTGACATTAGGGCCCTCTGGAATCCAAGGGTCTTTCCCCTGGACTTTTGGGGGCTGCCTTCTCCTGCCTTCTCTGCTAGAGCACCCGTTTCTCCCTGAAATGAAGAGGATGGTGGGACACTCCAGATTTCATTGGCCCTCTTTCCTTCCTGGGAGAGAGAGGTTTATATTCAGGAATTTGGGCTTTTTTCCAAGGTCATGACTTTCCTAGACACAAAGGTAATTCCTTGTTTGATTTCTACTTGAGTTTGTTATTGTTTGGGTGTGTTTGTTTACTAATTCATTTATTTCATTAGGAGTTGGGGAGCATATATGTCCTGCCACCGTCTCCAGCCAACAATCTCTCATCTCGTAAGCAGAACCTAACAAGCATGGCCTCCTGCTGCCCCAGGCCTCGCTGAGCTCACAGCTGCTATCCCTTGGTGTGACCACAGCCCCAGGTATCCATGTGGTGTGCCAGGAGGTAGGGTGGCAGGAACCCCGCGTGGGACCTGGTGCTTGATGCTGGTAGCTTCTTACCATTTCCATCTTATAGGACAAGGTTAGCCTGCAAAGCCATGCGGCCCTCTGACGAGGAGTGGAAGTGTGGTTCCCGGAAGTCCCCTGGAGGACCACGATCCTGCGTCCAAGTCATCTTGTTTACCCTTGCTCTGGGGGTGATCATGACACCAGCATCAGCATGTCAGGTGACAAAGCCTGTCCCCGCTGACCTCCGGCTGCTCCAGGGCTGGTCTGTGAATCCCACCACTCTGAAACTCTGCCACAGACTCTCTTTCAGTTGGGATTCTGAGCAAGTCTGGCTCACTTAAGCAGAACGTCTGGGAAAGACCGAGGAGCAGGCAGAGAAGCAGGTGCCAGGGCTGCTCCAGGAAGCTTCAGACAGTCCCTCCTGTGTGCTCCCCTGTATCCAGGCCTGAAGGTCGGTTGCTGTACTGCAGGTCTGAGCTCCTGGGGCAGGGAAGAGTCTGAAGGACCCACCCTGAGACTACCAGTAGGCAGAGCACCTGGGGGGGCAGCTCCAGAGCCGAGCAGAGCTCATGCCCCAAAAGAAGAGAGTCTGGAGGTGGAGCAGGCAGAACACAACTCTCCATCCGCAGCAGCAGCAGACAACAGGGCCTGGCCCACCACCAGGACATCCAACTTTGCACAAGAATATACCACAAATTGCGCCTCAATAGGATGTTATATGATGAGTCAGATTTTCTCAGAAAATTCCAAGCCATACTAACGGTTTGTAGTCTGAAGAATAGCTTGATACCCCGGTTACAGCCGGGAAGAAATCTGAAAAGAGAGGCAAGGTTAAAACCACTAACCTTGCCTCTACAGGGGAAATGCCCAGCTACCGGTGAGCCAAACAGCTCCCCCACCAGGGAGGCTGCAGGGGAGAACACCAGGCCTGGAAGCCGGTGGGCTTGCTAAAAATGCAGACTCTCAGGCCCTGCCCCAGGCTTCCTGCGTCAGAATCTGCATTTTAACAAGATCCTTGGGTGGGTGCCGTGGGTGCATGGAAGGGCACCAGATGGGGAGGGCAAATTCCAGAGCCCAGCTGCCTGGGCTGGCACACAGGAGACCGTGGGGAAGAGAGTCAGCTAATGAATGCAGATAGGACCACGGGAGAAAAGCTCACTTGTTGCCGTGCCAGGGACGGTGGCCCCTGTCCACACCATTCATCAAAGGCCAAAGCAGGTGAAAGACGGAAGCGGAGCCACGATGGACCCGCAGGTGGCCCCCGGCCCTCTAGGCAGGCTGCGGGGTCCCTGGAACAGTGAGGAGGCCGGGCTGCAGGCACAGGCAGTGCGGAGCCTCCTCCCAGTCGGTCCCTCTCTAATTCCACCTCCGTGTCCAAGGAAATACCAGGAGTGGAGGAACACGTCAGGTAACAGTACCAAGAGGTAAAGAGAAAAGAGTCCAGAAAATGGAAAACTTTACAAATAATTCAGCACGAGGCGGGGGGTGGGGGGGAGCAGAAAATTATTATAGAAGAATGAAAAACATCAGGAGAGTGTGGTGTTTGGTGATTGTTCTTATTCAGACAAACCAACTGTGAAAGGACATTTTTGAGGGGATCATGAAGACGGGGCACAGACCAAGTGCTAAAGGATGTGTGATAACAGCACTGTGGTCACGTAACAAAAGAAGTCCTTATTTGTTATGTGTGCTTACTGAAGCATCTACAGGTAAAATGATATGATGCTCAGGATTAAAATACTCCAGAAAGCAATAGCTAAATGTGAGGGGAAAAAAATAAAACAAGAATATCAGATTGTCCATATTTGTTAGTAGGTGACAGATACGTGGGGTTTATTATATAATGCTCTGCTTTTATTAATGTTTGTGATTTTCTGTGATAAAAAGTTAAAAAACAAAACAAAACAAAAAACCCTGAGATCACGTCCTGACTCCAAACTCTCTTGCTGTGTGATCAAGAAAAAGTTACTGAACCTTTCTGGGCCTACCTGTCCCCATCTATACAATAATACATCTATACGGACTGGACCTGCCTCATGGGCTTGTCCTGAGATAATAAATGCAAAGCACTTTTGACACTATCCAGCACACAGTAAACACTCAATAAACATCCGCCATCAATTCAATACTTACATACTAACTCAGGGCTTGCGTGGTAACAGATGAAGACGGATGTCTCTCGAGGTCCCAAGTCGATAAAATCTTTTCAAGGCCATCCCCTTTAACTTATGGAAACATTAGCAAATAGAAACCGTCCAGCCTGCCCCCATTCTGTTTGAAAGCAGGAGCTGGACTCACCATCCACTGTCAGCAACATCTGCTGTCCATGAGGAGACGTCAAGCTCTGTCTACAGCAGCTGGATCCCTGGCCTGAGTCCTGGGGAGTCCACAGGATGCTTCCGGAAGGTCATCTGCTGTGTTTCCCTCCATGGAGCTTTTGCAGGTGCTACGTCTCTGTTTCTAATGCCAAAATGGCTCTTCCTAAAAACGGGCCACCAGCACCCTGGCCCAGATGGCGTGGCTCAGAGTCACCTGGTGTTGCAGAGAAGCGGACTGCCTAGGTGTGTTCCCTTGTTGGGGGCCACGCCGTGGCTTTCTGGGACCACAACTGTGGAGGAGCCTCAGTCTTTGCATCTGTACACAGCAAGGTGGCACCGTCCCTGTGGTCTTCGGGCACATGCACGTTGAGCCCTGGCTTGGCGGAAGTTCTTGGCTCAGCTCCTGGGGACATGTCTCTGCATTTCCCACCAACCATGAGGCACTGTGGGGATGCTCAGCTTGCCCCTGTGTCTAGTCCAGCACCTCAAGTGATGGTTTCCAGGGTCCCCACATCCCCAATTCCCCACAGCCCCCGGCCTTGCCCACCTGAACACCTGGCGCCTGGCCTGGCTCCTCTGCCTGTGTTTGAAACAAGGCAACCTTTAAAGATGCTTCAATGCTCACAGCTTCACCCCTACCCTTGGGGACCTCCCTTGAGGCTCCGTCACATCTCAGTTGTCCCCATGCATCTATAAGATGCACCCAAAACTTGCAGTCCAGACAAGGGACAAGTATTTGACTCCTTCCTGAGAAAGCTCCATCCCCCTTAAAGGAAAGGGAGAACAAAATAGAGGATCTATGGCTCTCTGCCCCATTTCCTAGAGGAAATGGTTGCCCCATAAATTACCAGGAAAACACTGAGTCCCAAGTCCTGGGGACTGCTGACTCCCCAAGCATGGGTGACAGGGAGTGGCCTCCGCTCTGCCCGGCCGGCAGTAAGCAGCTCCCCCATTTCCCACACTCGCTCAGGACCAGGGTGCGTCTTTTCCTGTTTTTAGAATATTCCAGATGTCTGGGCGCACTCATAAGGAGACTGCCCTCCCGCACACACCGGAGCACCCGTGCTGACCCAGGAGGGAAGTTAGTCCCCCTTCCTGTCTCCTGCAGCATGGCGCAGCCCATGTGGCAGTAACATGACACCCAAAGTCACACTACAGTACTAACAGTTTACATATGACAGAAAGCAGGGGCTGCAGCAGGGAAGAGGGGCCTGAACTCCCGCCCTTCCTGTGGGCGCCCCAGAACACCCCAGTCCGTTCCCCCACACAGAGAGGCCGAGTCCCCCAGCAGCCTGGACTGTGCCCTGGACAAGAGTGGCACCCACAGGCTCAGAGGAATGTGTTTGACAGAGCACAGGGGCACCTCCAGCCCTACGTCACTGGCCATCAGCACAGCAAGGCCACAGCTTGTCCCCATCAGCTAGGCTGGTCACAGCTACCACGATGCCCTCTCCTAATGCAACCACAAAACCCTGCTCTGAGGCCGTGGTGGCAGAGGAGAAGTCCTCTGGGGGTTTTCTAGGTGTTCCATAGAGGCTGAGCTGGCAAACACACAGCCAGGCGAGGGCACGATGTGTGTAGGACCTCGTGACCCCCAGGGTGGGAGGAGGGCCAGTGCCTTGGACTCCCCTGGGAGCTTGTGAGGAGGGCAGAACCTTGGCTGCACGCCAGGCCTGACAGTCTGCCTCTGCTTTTTTTTTTGTTGTTACCAGGGCTTGAACTCGACCACTTGCACTCGACCACTGAGCCACACCCCCAGCTCTATTTTGTGTTTTATGTAGAGACAGGGTCTCACTGAGTTGCTTAGCACCTCACCTTTGCTGAGGCTGGCTTTGAACTCGCAATCTGCCTGCCTCAGCCTCCCGAGCCGCTGGGATAACAGGCATGAGCCACCGCACCCAGCTTCTGCCTCTGCATTTTGACAAGACAGCAGGTGAGTTGTAAGCACATTCAAGTTCACAGAACACTGATTTGAAACATTGTTGAA
This sequence comes from Xerus rutilus, assembly GCA_028644305.1. Taxonomy (NCBI): domain Eukaryota; kingdom Metazoa; phylum Chordata; class Mammalia; order Rodentia; family Sciuridae; genus Xerus; species Xerus rutilus. The sequence goes on along the minus strand of CM053404.1, from coordinate 8,250,690 downwards.
GCTCATGCACCAGCCAGACCTGTCACACAAGGTGGCAAGCAGCTCTGGCCACGACACCGGAGCAGCTGTCTCTGTCCTCAAAGCCATGCAGGATCATGACATTGGGTGGGCATCCCTGGGGAAGGGCTGCATCGGGGCTGAATCCATTAGTGTGGGCTCCATTCTGGCCAGGGAGGCTGAGAATGCTGGATTTGTAGCCAGGTGGCCGGCCACATGAGATGCTCAGCTCTAAACAAGGCAGGACCACAGTCCTCAACTCAGCTCCACACAAGGAAACTGGAAATTCATCCACAGACAAGAGCAAAGCAGTCACGCTTTTGTACTGCTTTTTATAATTCACTAATTATAATATTAATAATAAGTATTATTAGTGTCACAGTCTTAACAGTTATAGTTACTAAAAACTTACCCCAAGCCAGAAACTTGATGCAATTGAAACCAAGGGAACCTGAACAAGTCACCTGCTCTTAGTGCCTGAGTCAACCCCGCAGACTTCACCCACTGCACCTGCTCTTAGTTGAACGCCAATCACCCTTGCCACACCTCCACCTGTGGATTCCCCAAGCCCTGTCCTCAGGGAGGGGGATTTGAGGCTTGGGTCTCCCATCTCATCCTCGTGAATGAAGCTTTCTCTGTGGGAAATCTTTCTCTTTTCCAAAACTCATGGGGTCAGGGACGGGCAGCAGTTCACTCACAGGAGCCCTGGGAGCCCTCACGCAGGAGCACACAGCCACACAGGTGGCTCAGCCTGGGTCCCAGTGACCTATGCACATGACAAAGACAGGAGGAAACAGCCAGGAACTCCAAAGCTGGAGAACAAACAGGTTGGGGTTGGAAAAGCAGAGAGAGCCTGACTTCTTGTCCACAGAGGGAGCACAGCCCAGGGAGGGGGTCCTCATCCCAGTTGGTGACCCTGGGGTAGGACTGGCCAGGGAGTGGCCCAGTCTTGTGGGTTACTAATCTTTACCCTCCTCTGACCTGTGCTCCTCCTCCAGACATCTCATGACTGTGAGGTGGACTCCCCCAGGTAGAAATGACATTTCCCTGGGCCAAGGAGTGGAGCCACTGTACAGAATGTGATGTCCCAAGTACGTAACACCTTCTCACCGAAGCTTTGTGAAGTGTCCAGCAGCCTGGATGAACAAGTGTGGTCTCTCCTACTGAGGAGTACTATTCAGCCATTAACAGGAGTGAAGTGCTGGCCCCCACTGTGACATGAATGGAACCTGAAAATTCTCTGCTAAGTGAAGGCAGCCAGACACAAAAGGCCACATATCGTGTGGCCCTGTTTACCTGAAATGCTCCAGAGCAGCCCATGTCACAGACACTGAAAGCACATGAGTGGTGCCGGGCTGAGGGAGGAGCGGGAGGAGGGACCGGCTGCTGGTTCTTTGGGGCTGATGAGAATATTCCAGAACTTTCTTCCGGGGTGGCGCAGCACAACGTCGTGGACACGCCAGATGCCACTGAAGCGCACTTTCTAAACAGTTCATTCCATTACGTGAATTCCACCCCAATGAAAAACAGTGGGGGGAAAATGTCCCTGATGGAACAGGATATCTGTGTCCTCAGGGAGAAGGTCCCCTCTGCTTCAGTCTGTGGGACTCCTGAGACTCCCCAGTGCATCAAGGGCCACAGTGCTCACAGGCCCCTGAGGCAGGGAGGGAGGCGGGAGCCAGGGCCTCACCCTGTCACCTTGGGCAAGACATTTACCATCTCCAAGGCTTGGTACTCCCCTGCGGAAGGGGGGTGATATGCAGTAGTGGGTCCTGGGTCCTTCACAGGTGATGGTAGGGAACGCAGAACAGGCCTGTGAGCCATCCAGACACTATGGGAATTACTCCTGGCAGCAGATTGGCCCTAGGGTAAGGGACAGGAGTGATCCTCGTCATGCTTGGAAAAGAAGCCTTTGTGGTGGGTCCCCGGCAGCCAGGCGTCAGGTCCTCGTGTAGACGCTGCAGAAACAGAACAAAACGGACAGACACCTTCACCTGGCGGGCGTGTTCTGACCCTGAGATGGCAGCTGAGTGAGAGCAGGTGCCGAGAGGCGCACCACTCCCTGCTCTCTTCCTCGCTGAGCCTTGACCTGGCAGACGCTCAGCAGCAGCAGCCGCTTCTTGGTAATTGAACAAGACAGGGTGGGTGGCACGGCGTGTTGGTGATGTGCAATGACAGCGACTCATCTGAGCAAGAAGGCCACCATCCACCTGCCCACCTAGCCAAAAGGCAGTTTTTTTGAGGCTAGTTTTGTCCCCTTGGACAGTGTTGATTAAAATGATGAACTTGGTGTCAGACCCTGGATCCACCCAGGGAAGAGCAGAATGGTGTCAGGTGAGAAGCAGGTGCGCGACAGGTGCCCAGAAGGCAGAGCACAGGGTGGGAGCCTGGGAATGGACTCCAGCGTCCGCTCCAGGCCAGCTGGGCCCCAGGAGGCAGGACACCTGCTGGTCCCTAGAGAAGCAAGGGCCCTCAGCCTGGTGAGGATGTGAGGCAGACAGAAAGTGGGGGCCTTACCCCAGGTCCCCATCTGCTGGATCCAGGATCCTGAGGACACCCAGGTAATATGGGATGAAGATGTTAAGCCGCGGGTTCCAGAAGCAGCGTGGCCCCAGTGAGATCAGATCAGACAAGTGCATGCAGCCAGCAGCTCCCGGCCAGCTGCCTTGCAGGCACCCAGGGCTCTGGGATGCAGGAAAGGCAAGTCTTAATGCGGCAAGTGCTGGGGCCTGGCAGCTAGGCCAGGACTCATGTTAAGATGGGGTGCAGGGTACCATGGTTCCCAGCCAGAGGTGGACTCCCCTGGTGGATGTGCAGGGCTACTGGGAGAAAGGGTCTGTGGCTGGCGGACACCTGCTCTGTGGGCCGAGGGGTGCAAGGAAGTAAGGGATGTGAGAGAAGTCAGAGGGAGGGAGAGAGAACAAGGGAAGAGACCGGAAGGCAGAAAGGAAGGAGGCTGGGAATGATGGAGAGGAAGTTGTGCTGCCCTGGCCTGGGACAGCCGGTGCCAGCCCACTGCTGTCCCAGCCCTGTCCTCAGCACCCCGGCCTGCTCACAGCCCATCAATCCCTCTTTTGTGATTAGGCCCCAGTCCCTCTGCAGCCCTGCTGAGCCAGGAGGCCTGGCAGCGTCTGGTGCCCTAGGCATGGAATGGAAGACAGGGAGACCAGCCTCTCCTGCTGGCACCAAAAGCTGCAAATAAGGGCTTGTCACTGCCCTTTTGTGTGGGAACAATGGGCCCCAAAGAGCCCAGCCCTCCCAGAGAGGAAGTTCCAGGACAATGACCTCCCTACCCCCACTTCCTAGTCTGTGTGGAAATGTGTGCATGGAAGAAATCCTAGTGTTTTAAAGTCTTGGTGAGTCTGGTGACCTTGGCAGGTCCATGAATATACCTGGAAGGTGTCAGTCACCTCTTAACATGCACCTTCCAGACACTTACCTCCCCTCAGGACCGCCTCGGGGCCCAGACCTGCCAGCGTGACCTCCACACAGTTCCTGGTCTCCAGGCCCTCTGGGCGTCCTGGCTGACAGCCGCATGGCTTCCTGTCTAGACCCCAGCTGTCAACTCCCACGGCACATGTGAGCTCCCATGTGCCCTCCTCCTGCCCTGCTTACCCTGGGTCCATCCTCCACGGCTGCCAACCTGGGCGTTCTAACATGGCACACATAGATGACTTTGCTGTCATAACAAAATACCACAGACTGGAGACTGGGCGTCCAAGGTGAAGGTGTGGGCAGGTTCAGTCTCCTGAAGCCACTTTCCTTGGTTTGCAGATGGCCACCCTCTTGCAGCATCTGCATGGCCTTCCATTGGTGCACACACATCCCTGGTGCCGCATCCTGTTGTAAGGATACCAGTCCCGCTGGATAAGGGCCCCACCCCATGACCTCATCTGTCTTTTTTTTTTTTTTTTTTTTGGTACTGGGGATTGAACTCAGGGGTACTCGACCACTGAGCCACATCCCCAGCCCTATTTTGTGTTTTATGTAGAGACAGGGTCTCACTGAGTTGCTTAGCGCCTCGCCATTGCTGAGGCTGGCTTTGAACTCGCGATTCTCCTGTCTCAGCCTCATCTGTCTTAATGACCTCCTCGAAGGTCCTTCCTCCAGACACATTCACAGTGAGCATTGGTGTGTTTCAGCTTATGAAGGGGGGCCCCACCCAGTGCATAGTAGCATCTCTGCATCCTCCAGCAGCTCCTGTCTTTCCTAAATCTTCTTAACACATTCTGCAGAATACCCCACACTATGCTCCTCACCTCAGCCTTCACTAGTATTTTTCCTCAGGACTTATCATGATATAGTAATAGTATATGCTTAATTTGTGTCTGAATCCCTTGACTAACAGGAAAGCTCGGTGGTAGCAAAGGTTTGTCTGTCTTATTTGGCACAGAACTCCTGGTCCCTGGAACAAGGGCCTGGCACTTAGTAGCTACTCAATAAATACTTGTGGAAGGAATCTCCCACCGCTTCCTAGCTCCATCTCCTTGAAACTCTGACTTCTGCTCACACTGTTCCCTGGGTCAAGAACACAGTTCCAACCCCCTGCTTTCAGCTCCAGGGATTTCTCCTCCAGGGCTTGCTGCATCCTGTGGTGGGGTCGGGACCTGGGATCAGAACAGGCACACACTAGCCAATCTGCCATATTGTACTGACATTTTCTGCTCATAGGTGTGTATGGTCCAACTAGACTGGAAACTCTTCAAGGGCAGGGCTGTATGTCTTCCACTCCGTATTACCAGCACCCAGCCCAGAACCTGGCTCTTTACAACAGCATAAGTCAGGCTGTCTCTCTCTCTTTCTCTCCCTGTCCCCCTCCCTCCCTCTCTCTTCCTTTCTCCTTTGTGGTCCTAGGGATGAACCCAGGGCCTGAAGCTAGCACTCCCCCCGCTGAGCAGCATCCCCGCCCTCAGTCTCTTTTGATGTGCACTAAACTTAGATCTTGTGATCAGTCTGCTCTGCTCCAAATCTTGATATGCTCATTCACTCATTTCTACAACACATAATCATTGAGCACCTACAACAATTTCTCAAGCTGGGATCAGTGAATTTAGAGGGTCTGTGAACTTGGATGGGAAATAAATTACATCTTTAATTTTACAAAACTTGAACTAATATTCTTCATTTCCATCCATTTTGAGCACAGGCCCCAAACCACAGTGGTATTAGTAGGACTTCTGACTTTTAACACCAACAGAAATTGCAAATAGTTTTACATCACATTATAATTGTTAACAGATGAGTAAAATGGCATTTATCCTAATCATTACCTTGAAATTGCAATATTCACCCATATTGAAACTTCTTTTAAGTGCTAGTAAAGAAGCAAATACCTATTATCATTCAGATTTTTATATTTTAATAACCATTTCAGTTATATTTCAAGATACATGGTTTTTTCCCAACCCTAAATATTTTATCTTATGCATTTAAAAGCCTTATTCCAAGAAGGGGCTTACAGGTTTCACCAGATGGCCAAGGTGGTGCCTAGTCCTCAGGGGCCAGCCACCTCCTGGCACCCGGGGCTCTACCCCTGAGCAAGACTGTGTCTCTGCTCACACAGAGCTGCACTTCAGTGGGTGAGACAGAAGAAACATGTTCACAAATGAACAAATAGTATTTATTGTGACAATACTGTGAAGAAAATGTAATAGGATCACGGGGACAGAATGACTGAGTGAGGGAAGAGGCAATGTTGTGCTCAAGCAGTTGGCAGAGGCTCTGGGACAAGAGGACATTGGGTGGAGACCTGAATGATAAGGAGGAGCCACAGAAAGAGCAGAGAAAAAGAAAAAGAGCCACAGATGGACAGCCATGCAAAGGCCTTAGGCAGCCTCAGCTGGGCGTTGCTGTGTGGAGTGTGGGGGATAGAGATGGAGCAGGGCGGTGAGCTGGGCCAGTCCTGCGGGGTTCCATGAACTAGGTCAGGAGCTGGGCTTTACCCCAAGGGCAATAGAAAGCCACTGGAGAATTTTAGGAAGAGAAGTGGTGTGATCTACTCTATGGTCTCAGAGACCACTTTGGCTGCCATGGGGTGGAGGTGGAAAGAGGACCTGGCGAAGAGGCTGTGGAGGACCAGAAATGATGGAGCCCAGGGCTGGAACCAGGGTGGCTGGATCGGGGGTGGGGAGTGTTTTGAAATGGAGCAGAAAGGACTTTTTTTTGTACCGGGGATTGAACTCAGGGGCACTCGACCACTGAGCCACACCCCCAGCCCTATTTTGTGTTTTATGTAGAGACAGGGTCTCACTGAGTTGCTTAGCGCCTCGCCGTTGCTGAGGCTGGCTTTGAACTCATGATTCTCCTGTCTCAGCCTCCCTAAGTACTGGGATGACAGGCGTGCACCATTGATGGCCTGAAGCAGGGTGGACAGGGAGGAGAACTGAAAGCAGGGAATCAGGGGAACGCCCTGCGGGGGTCAGAGCCCCTGGTAGCTTGCGGGTCCGAGGTGGAGAAACCGGGAGAGAAGCAAATAGTGGGGGGGCGCGGCCTCTGCTCCTGACGGTGCTACCGGATCCAAGTTCAGACTCCTGTCCCCCAGCACTAAATCCCCACAGCCCGGCCTGGCCACACGCCCACCGTCCTCCTGCTCTGCACCTTACAAGGCTTGGCGCACCAGATTCATCCATAGGCCGGGTTCCTCCTAGGGCTCAGTGTCTCACACCCCACTCTTGTCCTCCAACTTGAGCACAGGGCGGCCCGTGGGACTCCACCTCTCCCACACAGACTTCCCCCAGGTCCTGGGGCGAGGCTGTGGGCTCCTCTGAACCATTGGTGCCAGCACCTTGGGCACACAGCACACCCTGCCTGCTCCGCTGGGTGCCTTCCCTGCCCTTATCCACCTGCTGTCCAGGGTCAGTTCAGGAGCAGGAGTGGCCTCTCCCTGTCCTGGCCTCCCTCCCGGCGGGGTGCACAGACCAGGCCCCGTGCTGGTCAGATGCTGCCCCACAGTCTGTGTGTGTCTTTGGTGCTGCTAACAGCTGGCACCGCTGGTTTTTCAGTCTTTGCTTGGTAGTCTCCCAGTTTAGTTTAAAAATACTGATTGAGTTCTTATGAAATGTGACATTTAAAAATATCTGTGAAGGGCTCAGGGTGTGGCTCGGTGGAGTGTGGGCTTAGCAGGCCCAAGGTCCTGGGTTCCATCTCCAGCAAAAAACACCACCATGAAAACCATGATGTTCTGAGATTCTCTCAAGAGCAGTCTGGATCCATTTTAACCATAAAACTCACTCTTAAGTCTTGTAAGTGGCACAAATGTATATAAAAACCAATGTACCACTTGGTTGTAATTTCTGAACCTGCCTGCAGGTCACATTGGCAGGACAGTGGAGGTTTCCTGTGGAGGCCCCGCCACACACCCGCCATCTCCGTGGTGAGCAGTGGGCGCGGGAGTTCTCTGCATCTCCAGAGCTCTTGGTTTTCTTCCTTTGCTCAGGCACAGCACTCGGACCCTGACCAGTAGTTCCACGAGGCCGTCCTTAATCACAAGTGTGTCTCGTTTTCCATGAACACTGGACACGCGCTTCATTCTTAGTGTGGAGGTTTCCAGTTGCCTGCCGGATTAGAAACGCACAGCCTGCTCCCAATAACCCGGTACAAGTTTTGTGGTAAAATACAACCCTAAGAATTGAAGGCCTTCAGCAAAACTGATAAGTTCTCTTAATGTCATGAAAACTCCCTTCCATCCCAAGTGTGCGTGGAGCTCGAGGCTGGCTCTGAACACACAGACCTGCACGGAAACTGAGCCACCTCCAGAAGTGCAAGATGGGATGATGTCACACAGCTCCACAGGCAGATGTGAGCTTCCCCAGCCACTGGACTCGTCTTTGACAGAATCCTGCTGACAGAGGGGTGGACTTGTTCATGGATTCAATGATTAAGCCCTTGACCCCAGGGGCAGTAGTTGGGGTCGGGCAGCTGGGGAAGCTCGAGCCTGTCCTCCGCTAGCCCAGGAGTTGGGAGAAACTCACCTCCATCTACTTCCCTGTCCCATGGTAGATCATCTCTAGCTTCCAGCCACAGAGGGACAAGGGCTTCGGGAGAGCCTGATCACGAGGCTTGGACACGTGAAGGTCACCGTGATTCCAACCCAACAGCTTGGTTTTGAAGGCTCGTCTGAGTCTGTTTCCATAATGTGAACCAGCCCCCGCTTCACAGGAAGATGGAAATGGATTGAAATCCCGACGAAGCCACCAAACAAGCTTTGAATTGGGTAAGTTTATTGCCTCTGTGAGTCTCAGCATCCTCATTTGTAAAATGAGGGCAATACTTTCAGGGCTGGTATGAAAGTAAGGTTGAATGGCTCTGAAGTTCCGAGAATGGTGCCCAACATGCAGCCTTTGCTCCAGGAACGGTGGCTGTTGATACCTGAAGCAAGACTCCAAGAGTTGTCACCAAGCACGGTGGCGCACGCCTGTAATCCTAGCACTTTGGGAGGCTGAGACAGGAGAATTGTGAGTTCAAAGCCAGCCTCAGCAATGGCGAGGTACTAAGCAACTCAGTGAAACCGTCTCTACATAAAACACAAAATAGGGCTGGGGATGTGGCTCAGTGGTCGAGTGCCCCTGAGTTCAATCCCCAGTACCAAAAAATAAAAATAAAAAAAGAAGAGTTGTCAACAGTCACTCAATACTCCGGGTTCACACCTGAGGAGAGGGCGGCAGCCCTCAACCACTTAGGCTGCCGTGAGCACAGCAGACTAGGACAATTCCCAAAGGGTGGCATTTGCACAGTCCTTTTCTCCTGCTCACCTCAGGTATCATTCCAGGGGCCCCGGGCCTGTGTTGTGCCCCCTAAACAGCGGAGGGTGGAGGGAGAGGGCAAACAGTGATGGATGTGAAGGAAACCAAGGAGGATTTCACAGGCCACACAGATGTTGGCAGCCTACGGACTTTGGAAGCCCATTTGCAGAACTCATTTGAAGGATCTTCCAGGAGCTCAGTCCACAGTGCATTGCCTGGAAAAATGAGGCAGAACACCTGTTAATTCCTTCTGCGGCTCTGGGGCCACCGGCCTGTGCCAAGCCCTGCTCCATTGAGCACAGAGCTCATTCCACACCTCCGCTTCTTCTGGCCTCTGGGAACCCAAGCGAGGCAGTAATTCCCTGCCCCTGTTACAGAAATGGCGAGTATGTGAACAGACCAGGGAGGCCAAAGGCCAGTGACGCATATCTAAGAGACACTTGATTCCGTTCTCTTTATTTGTATTTTTCTCTGTGTAAAAAGCGTGCTTCTTAATATTTAAGTGGTGAGTTGCACAGTGAGTCTGATAAAATCTTATAAACAGTTTTCTTCCTCCAAAAGATGTCAATCACAGTACCAATGTCATCAGCTTCCACTTAGAACAATGACCCAGTTGGTCTGTCCTGCTACAATTTTTTAGACTGAAATTCCTAACATTTTTCACCCCGGAGGAAGCAGAATCAAATGAAAGGCAGCCCGAATCGAGGGTTCTTTCCAAGTTTCACCTGTGGATAGTAATGTCAGAAGCCAGACTCTCTTAAAAAAGAGGTGTTCTTGCTGATCCATAATAGGGGAGGGGGCATGGAAAGAATGGAAGAACTTTGGTCAAAGGGGAGGGAAGAGAGGGGAGGGATCATGGGGGCAGGAAAGATGGTGGAATGAGATGGACATCATTGCCCTAGGTACATGTATGACTGCACGTATGGTGTGACTCTACATGGTGTACATCTAGAGAAATGAAAAGCTGTGCTCCATTTGTGTACAATGAATCAAAATGCATTCTGCTATCATGTATACCTAAATAGAATAAATAATTTTTTAAAAAAAAGACATTCTTGCTTTTTTAAGTTAGTTAATAGTTGAACCTCAACTTGAACTACTAATTGTTTGATCTTGAGCAACAAAACCTCTCTTTCTGACACTACCTGGTTACAGCATTGTTACAAAGTTGTTTTCCTTGATGCCAATGCACACTATTATTGAACTAAGAAAAAGAATGCTACTCACCAGTCTACAACATTGTTACTGATCATTCCTTGAAACAGGGGTCTGCAAACTGGGGGTTCACTGTCTTGTTTCCTGCTGCCCATGAATTAAGAATGGTTTTTATCTTTGTCAACAGCTCAGAGAAACTAAAAAACAAAACAAAACAAACAACAACAACAACAAAAATAACCACTTCATAAGACATGAAACTGAAATGTCATGTCATCATGCAGGATGCTCTTTGGTTTACATCCTGTCTGGGCTGCTTTTGTGCTACCACGGCTGAGTTAAGTTGTTGACACAGAGACTGTCTGGCCTACAAAGCCAAAGTACTCACTCTGGCCCTTGTAGAAAAAATTTCAGCCCTTGGCTTAGATCATCTATTTTGCACTTATTGAGACTTAGATGGACATGGCACTTTTCTATCCTGTACCACTCACGCTTTCTCTATGAAATGAGAAATAGCGGTGAGTTTAATGGGTTCGGTATTCCCAATCTTCCCACTCGGAGCCCTGTCCTTCTCAGACATTCTTCTAACTAAGAGCTGTCCAGTCTGCATTTTCCTTCAAATATCGTCTTCTGTGCCTGCTGGAGATGAGGCATTTCTATTTTTTCTTTTCCTCATGGTCCTAGGGATTGGAACCCAGGGCCTCTTGCATGCTGGATGAAGGCTTTACCACTGAGCTACGACCCCAGCTGGTTTTTGTTTGTTTGTTTGTTGTTGTTGTTTTCTAATTTTGAGAGAGGGTCTCACTAAGTGGTCCAGGCTTTTTTAAAAAAGATTTTTGAGTTGCAGATGGACATCATAGCTTTATTTTATTTACTTATTTATTTTTATGTGGTGGTGAGGATCAAACCCAGTATGTCACCTGTGCGAGGCAAACGGTCTACCACTGAGCTACAACCCCAGCCCCCAGGCTGGTCTTGAACTTGAGATCTTCCTGATTCAGCCTTCTGAGTAGCTGGGACTGCAGGCGTGCACCTCCATGTCTGGGGAGGTGGAGCATTTCTTAAAAGCCTCATTCTGGGAATGACATAGATTTTCTTAGAAGAGTGCCCCTGTCCCTCTCTCACCTCTGGGGTTTGGGTCCAAGTCACTCTCCCTGGAAGTGTTCATGTGGCACACAGGCTGTGTGGACAGTGTCCGTCCGCAGCGGCTGTGTGACTGACAACTGGAATAAAATCACAGCAATTCTTCAAAAGTCAAAGTGTGTTTGTTGGGGACCATGCATGCTGGAGTCTGTGAAATACAAGCTTGGTGTATTGCCTGGCAAGGGGTGTTCCATGTACATAAGGGTCCCCTCTCCCTGCCCCATCCCATCTTTTGTGTGTGTGTGTGTTTGTGTCTCTATTGACAAGAAAACATAAATGAAATTCTTTGGTTGCAAGCCACAGAAAGCCACCTCCAACTGCCTTAAGGAATTCTGTGGAAGGTCACAGGGCCAGCACAGGCTAAAGATTCAAATCTTGGAAACAACTGGGACTAGGTCATCTCTTGGGTCTGTCACGAGAACAAGTGATGCTCACTTGCTGATGTCACATAAGCCTATTTGTCCAGACCTGCTTCAAGACAGAGAGCAACAAAGCACTTGGCCGGAGGGCCTTGACTGTGGGGGAAGAGAGGAGTGACATGGCTGATCCTTGGCCTCCTGCTGAGAGCACTGGCTGAGGAAGCCCCAGAGAGCCTGCAAAGCCACTGCTGACTTCCGAGGCCACAGGAAGGAGAGCCAGCTGAGTAGTTCACACGTGCTTAGTAGACTCAAACAGTGACCACAAAGCAGGCAGGCTGCCTCCCACGGCCGCTTAGAGCAGAGTAGAATTGACATGGATAAAACAATTTGGCTGCAAAAGGTCTCACTCATCAATAAATATGACTGTGTGCATCAGCTCTAGGGACTCCATGCAGTGCCCTCAGGGGAGCAAAGAAACCCCCCACCCGGGAGCAGTTCATGCCAGACAAGATGACAAAGTATCCTCTAGACTCAGCCATGAAGCTGTCCCTGTCCCCTGTGTGAGCGGGAGAGTCCTTTGTGCTCCAAAGACACGTCTCGCCCCTTCGCGTTTTGTACTGGAGCATTTCTGTTGATTAAGCCCGGCCCCTCACTACCTTAGTCAGGCTTCTCCAGAAAACCAGACTCACATAATCATGGAGTCTGGCAAATCTGCAGTCTGTGTGGTGGGCTGGAGACCAGGGAGGAGTGGAGGGCTGCCTGTGCAGAACCCCCTCTTACCTGGAGGAGGCCGTTTCTTGCTCCACTCAGGCCCCCAGCTGACTGCAGGGGCCCACCCCCTCTAGGGAGGAGAACCTGTTTTTCTCAAAGACTACTGATTTTAATGTTAACCCATCCACAAAGCTTCCTTGCAAAAACATCCAGGATAATGTCTGGCCATGTATATGGGCATGATGCCCCAGCCAAGTGGACACACAATCAACCGTCACACCTACCATATGATGTGGGAACTTATCTAAGGGCAGGAACTGGGAACTTGTTCTCCTGATAATTTACTATTCAACACACACTGCCTGAAAATAATGAAGACGTATGTGCTGTGTGAGTGGGGTTCAAACACCTGGCTCCAGGTCTCAGAGCTGAGAGCGGTTCCTGCAGGTTGAAGACCTCTAAAAAACCTTCACACAGTGGGAAGGCTAGGCCTAGGTTTTGAAACTGCTTGGGATTCAGAGAGGTGGGGCATGTCCATCCCCATGGGAAAGAAGGCACCCGTTCAGCACCTGGGTTGTAGGTGCCTACATGTGCTGGCTGATGTGCACGGAGGACCTGTTGGGGACTTGGGTGATGGGGCAGAGAAGACCCAGGCACAGGAGAGGCCAGCATCCAAAAGGCCTTAGTGTTAGGTGGAAAAAGTTCTGTTTTTACAAACAGAATCCTGTCCAGGCTCTGTTTGGTTATCCTGGCTTTGACTTGTCTCAAGTGGGGGTGGCCAGTTTATTGAGTGGACCTCCAGGGGTTGGTTGTGTTAGCTCTCCAGATGGCTCCTTTCTTCAGACACGGTTTACGAGGCTCTCTGAGAAGTACATGGACGTCCACTGTGGCAGAGGACTGGCCCCCCCGGGAAGGAGGGCCTCCTGGGCAGGAAGATGCCGGGAGGCCTGGCGGGCGGCCAGCCTGTGTGATGCTGCCTGCGGAGCAGCCTGGAATTTCCAAGCAGAGAGCCAAGTACAGGAAGCCCTCGGATGCCTCTTCCAACCTCATGGGCAGCCAGGAGCATGGCGCCAGGTACAACGCCGACAGTGACCCAGAGGAGCATCGGCATCAACACTTGGCCCTGGGGGGCTTGGCCACGGGTCAGCAACAGCACCGGTAGAGCGACAGCAGGAAGGGAGCACTGGGGTTCCGGAGGGAGCGTGGGAAGCCACATCCGCTGAGCACATGCAGTGAGCAGCTCTGCAGGTGGGGACGGGGCTCCAGCTCTGCCTCGGTGCCTCTTTAAGGCTCATGCTGTTTGTGGGCCCAGGTGCTGATCTGCACCCGCTCTTCCAGGGAAAACTTACTTTGAAGGGAAGAGTTGTTTTCTCCTACAGAATGCTACACCCACACGGCTCCACTGAGAAGTGGCTGCTTCCCAATGAAAACTCTTGTCCTCTGTTGTCCTTGCAGTGAAGGACGTTAGCTCAGGACTTTCTATGGAAGGCCAAGGCAACCTGAGTTTATAGGAGCTGGGGCCAAGGGCAGTGCTTTATAAACCAGGCCCTCTAGAAATCACAGAACTTTTCTCTCTGGCTGCAGGAGGCTTTCTCCTAAGCTAGTCCCTCCTGGTTCCCTAATTCTGTTGATTCCAATGATTAACAAGTACTTACTGAGCATATATTATCTGCCAACACCCTCCAGCCCTCCACTCCTCCTCACCACCACACCACACACAAACCCTGGGAAACTTGGGTGAACAAAGTAAATGAATACTCCTGTGTTAATGAAGCTTGCATTCCTGCTGGAGGTGGGGCTGGAGAGACAGAAGATTGACACATTGTAGCATAAATAAACCATACAGTGTGTTAAAAAAGATGACTGCTTTGGGGATTGAGCAGAGCCAGGGTGAAGGATATTGGGAGAACTGGGGACAGGGTGGGCAGGCCAGTTGAAGTGCTGAATGATTGACAGACTGCGCTCTTAGAAGTGCACATCTCAGTACCAGGCAAGCACCACCGGCCAGGGGTCTGGCTGCCCCTGCGGGACATGCTCCCTGGGCGGCTGGAGCATGGGGTGAGGCCCCTCTGCAATTCAGCTGCTCCCACCCAGCCTGCCTGCCCTGGTCGCCAGGCTCAGGCGCACTGCAGTCTGATGATCTCCCGCCTCTTCCTGCCCTGGTCTCACTGGAGTTGCTCCTCGGAAGCCTCTCGCCAGTCTCCTGGCACCTTGTCAGCTGCTGCTGCTTTTTTTTAAAAAAACCTTTTTATAGTTGTAGATGGACAGCACACCTTCATTTTGATTGTTTATTCTTATGTGGTGCTAAGGATCCAACCCAGTGGCTCACACATGCTAGGCAAGTGCTCTGCCCCTGAGCCCCAGCCCCAGCCCTGTCAGCTGCTTCTTGCAGGCCTGATGGACACTTCTCTCTGGTCTCCTTGACAGAGTGGGCGGGGCCAGAGGCTCAGCCAGTCCTCCTGCTTGGGTTGGAAGCCACAGCTGGCTCACTCCTCTGCTCACTCGCTGCCAGATCTTGTCTGTCACCCTTGAAGTGCCTCCTGCATTTAACCCCTTCATGGCTGTCCCGCTGTCATATCCCACCAGACATGGGATCTATGGCCCCAGGTCACTGCCTGCCACTGCCCTCCTCCTCACCCCTGCAACCCGTGACGCTCAGGCTGCACATCAGCTCTTCCAGGATTCCCGAGGCCTGCCGTTTCTGCACTTCTCCTGACCGCATGTCACCTCACCTTGGATACACATGTGTCGTAGGACTTGCCTTTGAGGATCCGAACAGGACATGAGGAAAATCGCCAAGAACCCCTGCAGACTAATGTGCACTTGGAACAGCACCCTTGGCTACAGGCCTCCAGTTAGGACCCGGCTGGCCGTTCCTTCTCGGCCACAGCACCCCATCACCCACGGATTCCCTCCAATCCCGGCACATCCAGTTAATGGCATTCTGTAAGCATTCTGCCTGCGCCTGCCCTGCTTTAATTCCAACCAGTCTGCTAGGAGCTCTGCACCGAGGCCAGCGCTCAGGACTCAAGCTCCCTGCTCTGTCCTCTGTGCTGTCATTCCCTCACCTGTAAATGGGACAGTGACCTTGTGAAGGTTTATGGGGACAAAAGGAGTTACTTTGTGTGAAAGTTCTGGAACCATGACTCTTCACACCCAGCACTGGGATACTGGCAAATGTTATCAGAAGTGGCACCAGCCCTGAGCTCACAGACCCTGTCCAGCACCACAGGGCCTCAGCCGGTTTAGCTTTTCTGCAGTTTTCCCATCTGTGCAATGGGAACAATAATAGTACCTACAGCATAGGGCTGTCGCCAAGATGGAGAGAGTTAATAAAGCAAAGCCCTCAACGTGCAGGCACGTTGTTTGCACCATGTTTGCTGGCCAGTGTTTTGTTTTTTATTTTTATTTTATTTTTGGTACCATGGATTGAACTCAGGGGCACTCAACCACTGAGCCACATCCCCAGCCCTATTTTGTGTTTTATGTAGAGCAGGGTCTCACTGAGTTGCTTAGCACCTCATTGTTGCTGAGGCTGGCTTTGAACTGACGACTCTCCTGTCTCAGCTTCCCAAAGTGCTGGGATTATAGGTGTGCGCCACTGTGCCCGGCCGCTGGCCAGTGTTTTAAACCTCTTGTTCCTCCCTGCTGCTGACTGTTGAAACCAAAGGCCAGCTTACACCTCATCCAGCGAACACTAAAAGCCTGCTCTGCCCAAGGAGCTGTGCTGCTTGATTGTTTTTAACTTTTCTATTCTAAAATAACTTCAAACTAACAGCTTAAAAAAGTTGCAAGAACAATTCAGAGTACCGCCATGTCCCTTTACGCACATTCATCAGCGTCAACATTGGCCACATGATCCCGATCTCTCCACTGATTGAAGACACCATGGTCCTTGACTCCTTATGCATCTGTCTGAGCTTCTCTTAGGGGAGATTCTCTTAAGTAACCACAGCTGTCAAATTTAAGAGTTTAACACTGCTGTATTTTATCTGTTCTACAGTCCCTATTCCAGTTTTGTTAACTGTCCCAATTACATTTATTAGAGTTCACTCCAATCCAGATTCCAGTCCAGAGCCAGGTACTCTATTTAGTTGCCATATGTGCTTAGGAACCTGGGACTCCACCAGGCACAAGGCATGGAGTCCTGTCTCTAATACCTGCAGGACCTGGCCAAGAGCACTAATGGAGCTCATGAAATCTATCTAAATATATAAAGGCTATTTTAAAAAAAACTGTTAATATGTTCTCTCTTCCTACCTTAACAAATAAACCTCCATAACACCCTGGGAGTTCATATTTGAATGTACAGTTCTTTTTCTTCTTTTCAGTGCCTTGCACAGGCCAGGCAAGTGATGCACCACTGAGCTACATCCGATTCCTGGGTAGAACTCTGTGCTAGAACTGATGGTTTGGGAAGAGTAGCTTCCTACCCTGTAGCCTGTGCTCCCCTCTATTTCCATCGCAACTCTGGCCCACACAACACAGTGCCTGCACATAAGTGGACACCCCCATCTGCACTCCCAAGGGCCATGCACAACCACGAAAGGCCTGGCCACAGCATGTGTTCAGGGGTGCACCTACCAGTGACAGGATCCACTGAGGAGGACCCACATAGGGATGAGGTCTGCAGAGGCCCTAGAAGTGAGATTCTCAGGTCTTTTGAGGTGGGAAATGTTGAGCCCCAGGTTTCTGTGGCATGACCTGGAGGAGAAGGAGGAAGAGGAAAACGAGGAGAAGGAGAAAGAGGAGGAGGAGGAGGAGGAGGCTGCATGGGCTTTGGCCTCAGGCTCCTCCCCCTGTGCAGGGGGGCACAGAGGACCACAGCAGGATCTTAAACAGAATTCTCAGAACAGAGATCCCCTTTGCCTGGTCTAAAGGTGATAATGGAAACATGACCTGCTTCTCAAAAGCTTTCGGTCTAACAGGGAAGATGGAGAGATAACCTCATCCCAGGAGTTCAGTGCTGGGAGGAGGCGCCCACAGCGTCACTGCAGGCTCAGGAGGGCCCCTCTTTCACACATTCCAGGAGTCCTGTGCTTTCCCCTCTGTGGGCCAGTGGCCTGGTTGATCAGTAGGAGCCTTGTCCCCGCTCCTTGACTCGCCTCCATGGCAGACTCAGGCTCTGCATTTCTTGGCTCTCAGTACAGAGTCTGTCACAGAGTAGGTACCCACAAAAGAGCACTGAGGGAACAAATGCCCATTGACTCTGGAGGAGTACATAAGTGGACGAAGGGATGAGTGGGGATGTGGGCAGGTGGCAAGTGGGTAAACAGATGGACGGGAATACAGACAGGTGGGTGACTGGATGAGCAGATGAATGGATGTTCTGGTGAGTGGGTGGATTCTGGGATGAATGGATTGGTGTATGACTATGTGGCTGGGGGGACAGCCAGGTGGATGCGTAGGTGCATGTATTTACAGACAGATGGATGGGTAGGTGGCTGGCTGGCTGGGTGGGTGTGGCAGGCAGATGTTTGGATGGGGAGATGATGGATGAATGGTCATTCTGATCTTTTCTTGAATAGCAGAGTCAGGGAAGGGCAATGTGAGTTCTGTCAGTCCTAGGAAGGATCCTGAAGTGGCTATGTGACTAGCCAAAGTCACCAGAGAATTATGAGCAGCAGAGTTAGACAGAGAACCAAATCATGACTTTTGCCACAAAATGAAGCGGCTTCCAGTGCAGGGCATGGTAAAACCCAGCGGTCCCCTCCCCACCAGCACAGAGCCTCCCCCTGGGGTGGCTGGACGTGCTCTGGGTGCCGTGTCTATGACATCCTACCCCTTTGTTCCACTGAAGCCCCCACTTCCTCTGGGGACCCCCACTGATCGATCTCCTCTTCTGCCCATCCACAGTGGCAGACAGGTGTGACACGTGGCTTCTCTAACTTAGCATATATAGCCATCCACTCGCACACTAGGCTTTAGTTCCTCAACTAGACAGGGGCTGTGTAACCTGTCCCTGGAGCACCTCTCCCTGAGCACAGTCACCGCTCAGACCAAGCTACCGAGCCACTCAGGCTGTAGTGCTCTATAATGCCATGAAATTGGGTCATCTACAATTTATCTCCCCAAGTTTTCCAGTGAAACTTCTCACTGTAGGCCTAAGAATCACAGCACTTAAAAAAAAAAAAAATCTCATTACCCATCCCTGCCATCCAGCTTTCAGCAAAAACTCAGAACATAAAAGCCAATCCTCCACACCATTCACAGATTTGAAACGCAACAAGGAATGGGAACAGGCCGCATGCAATGAAAAAAAGACAAAGAAGATTAATTGCCTATGAAAATAACAGATAAGCAGGACCTCAGTGGTCAGATGTGCCATGGGAAAGCGTTTTCAGAAATACCACATTAGTGTTGGGAGAGACGGGTCCAGGTTCCCACTGTGACATCAAAGGGCTGAGTCCTGCAGCCGATAACTGGAACAATGGGGAAGGTCTAATTATAATCCTGTTCTTGCTGTCTTTGCACATTTGGGCATCAAAATGTCCCTACTAGAGATTGTTCCTGGGGAGTTGGCCAAGAGCCAAGTGAGTCTCATCCTTAGACCTGCTCAGTTTATGGGGCTTTTTAGTGGCCAGGGTAGGGGTGTGTGGGCCTGGGCAACAGGAGATGGTCGGGGTTCAGCATGCTGACTCAGAGACAGCAAGAGAGAACAAACTCTCCTGGACCTCTCCAGATCTCTGCCCTCCCACTGGGGCTGGCAATCTTAGGACCTTGGAGGTAGAAATGGAGAATAAGGTGACCGATCTGCAAAGAGCCACCAGGACAGGAAGCAGCAGCAGGTCTGCAGCTGGGGGCTGGAAAGCTGGGCCACAGAGGCCTAGGATGGGAGGAAATTTGTTTTGGATGTGGGACCCAGATTGGGGAGGGGGGCAGGCAAGATAAGAAGATGCTCTGATGTAAAGAAGGGGCTGTTCTGGGCTGGATGTGAATCCTCTCACTGCAGCCGCCTTGTCCTCCTCCGCAAGCTTGCCTGAGTGACATGCAGTTACTTCTCAGGCCAGCAGCACAGGAACACCGTGACACTAAGGGCCCGGGCCTGTCACTGACTGTCCAGTGTGGTAGCTGCAAGCCACATGCAGATATAGAGCACTGGAAATGTGGTTCATCCGACTTGAGATGGACTGTAAGTCTAAAACACGCGTGTGGTAACCAAGACTGAGTGTCACAGGCGTGGCTTGTGTTCGTGGCTCACGTTGTATTCCCATTGGGCAGAGTTGATCCGTCAACTTATTCTCCACCTCCACCTCCAAGGTCCTACGATTGCTGCTGGCTGACCTGTGGGACACCGCGAGGATACGAAGATGGCCTCGGAACGCCGCTGCATGTGAGAGTCTCCTCGCTGAGCTCTTAAGACTCCCCAGCTCGGCTGCACTCCGGACTTACTCCATCAGAGCCCCAGGGACCCAGGCACTAGTGTCCTTTAAAGGCTCCAGGGGGCAGGGTGTTGGATGGAGCAGCAGGGTTTAATAGAGGGCCACGCCCCTGGGAGCTCCACATTAGGTGACACAGAAAGATCTGAAATGCTACTGGGTAAAGCCATCAACGCAGGTGAACAAAGGGCTGTGGAGGGGGACCTTTGCTCCACTCGGGAATGGGCACAAAGTCAGACTTGGACAGAGACCGAGAGCTGTGCAGGTGGAGGTGGGCAGTGGGCTGGGTTCCAGGCAGAGAGGATGCCACAAAGCCCAAGAAAAGCGCCCAAGGCAGGAGGACAGGGCGTCTCTGAGCCCCCCGGAGCCCAGAGGAAGAGAAGCTTTCGAGGAAAACCCTTGGTAAGTCTTTGGCCCCTTCAGGTCCTTGAGAGCCAAGATTCATGACAGGGGGCCTGGCAGAGCTCAGAGGGAGGGACTCAAGTGACCCTACCATGCTTGGAAGGTGGCTGATAAAGGGACAGGTATAGAGGGCAGGAGACAGGAGTGGGGTGAAGAGCTTGCACCCCTGAGGCACAGCACCCCCGGCAGAGGTGCCCGTGCCTCGCTCGCCCAGTGGGCCGTCAGCCATTTATTCAATGACCTAAAGTCCCAGACTTTCAGAGATGCGTGGCCTGTGCTGGGAGCCGGCCTCCCACCTGGCTGCTGGAAGGGCAAGGGAAGGGGGGTTACCGCGCGTTTGCTCAAAGTCCCTCGTCTTTGCCTCACTGACCAACAGGCTCTGGTGTTTACACAGAGGCCACACGGGGGTCTCTGAGGGTCCACCATGATTCTAAGGGCACACCTCATGATGGTGCCCTTGCCCTCCAGGCTGCGCTGCCCGCTGCCTGCCCTCAGCCCTGCAGCACCTGCCATCCCATTTCCAGGGTTTTGCTGCTGCCCCCACAGGTGGCAGACCCGGGCCCAGCCCGCCACCCGCCCCACCTGCTCACTAGCTAACATGTAACAACATCTCATCCAGCCATGAAATCACTCCTTCCAGTCTTTTGTGCATAACTTTTCAACAGGCAGGGCACAAAGCAGCCCCGGAAGCTCTCTGCTTCAACTTGTCTGAGCAAAGTACCTTCTAAACAAAAGCATTGCTGGGTCTCTGAATGTTGCCATCTGTCCACAAAAGGGCAATGCCCACTGAAGGAGGACAGTGGCCTCCTCGGCACTGACCACTCAGATCCAACCCAAATAAGGAAATGCTGAATATCAGGGCCATTAGATGCTGAGTGACAGCTTGTTCCTGTAATCCATGGGCTGGGATCAAAGAAAGATCTAGTAACTATGAATCTTTTGCTGAAACAGCCACTCCCTTCTGCAGCAGTGGGCTTTCTGCCAAGAAGGGCTTTTTACTTCTTGGATGGCAGAATCCCTCCAGGAACACCTGCTTTGCTTTCAGAAGGAGCTTCGCTCTGAAGCTGCCCCTCTTTCACCTATAAAGTGCTTGCTTGTGGCTTCCAGCGTCCGAGCAGAAACCAGCTCAGGGAATGAAGTCCTGAGGATGCTAATAGGGTGCGGCCTGAAGAATGGAGTCCTCGGTGCAGGCGCCAAGGTTGCATCCCATGGGCTCCGCGGGCCAGGCCTCTGGCTTTCTTTTCTTCTTCTCTCAGTTTGATGTATGAATTGCCTCAGCAGAGCAGGGTCAGGGCTGGAGACAGGCGTTAAACTCTAACCTGCGAAGCCTCAGTTCACAGTGTGGGAATCTCAGGCGAGATTAGTGCAGTCAACTAGAGCAGGGTCAGGGATCCTCTACTGATTGCATTTGTCCACAAACTACCCATGCCAGAAACCTGGATGTGGATAGAGCCAGCGAGGTTGTCCCAGGGCATGAGATGCCTCTGGCAAACCATTAATCAGAGGCGCAGTTTCGTACCTCCCTTGCCCCAGGAAAGGAATTTAAACTCAGATAGAATATAGTTAATTTAGTGAACTCTCCTTGAAATGATTTACCAATCTATCTGGTTCCTAGTCTCACTTTATAGATGGGGAAACAGCTCAGAGAGTTTTGTATGGTTTAACTGGACCCACACAAATCAAATAGCCCCCGGTTGTCCAATCAATACATATTTGCAAACAGCCACAGTGGAAGATTGTTCCTTCTGTGTCCACTCCCTCTTGTGCCCTTTTCCCCACTCCATCAATTCAACTACCGCCTACAGAGCATCAGCTGTGCTGCCCATGGGAGCTGCATGCCTGGCACACAGTAGTTGCTCAATAAACATTTTTGAATGAAGCAAAGGAAAGGCAGAGGGCTCTTATTTGCAAAGGTCCTTAAGCTCTCAAGATCAGAGAGGAGAGGGCACATAAACAAACCATATGTGGGCATGGCAGCAGGCTCCAGGGAGAGACGGGCTGAAGAGGTGACAGGAGCTGGTGCTGGAGGTGCCATAGGAGTTTGCCCAGTGGGTAACAGAAAGGATGTCCTATGAGAGGAAGGCGCCTGCCATGGCACGAGGAAGCCCTTGTTCCTCTGAGGGAAGGCAGCTGATCCCAGCCTGCCTCTTCACTGTCACTGCCCTAGGTGCCCAGCACATGAATGACCCTGGTCATGAAGTTCAGTGCTATGGGAGCTGATGAGGGAGACATGCAGACATCCAGCAACCCTAATAGCAAGTGGGGCATGGTGGATAAGCATCATCTTTCTCTTCTTTCTTTCTCTAAGTTGCTGAGGCTGGCCTTACACTCATGATCCTCCTGCCTCAGCCTCCAGAGTCACTGCTAAGCTGTACCTTAAAGGTGGATTGAGTGTCACCTTTCTAAAGGACAGCTTGGCCTGCAGGCCTGCATCTGCAGGCTCTGCTGGCTCCTGCTGTCAAGGTAACCCTCCATGCCAGATAAGACCTATCACCTGGCCAGACTGCCCTTCTGCTTTCACCCTGGTCCTCCTGCCAGTCCCCTCTGACCTCAGTCACCTCTGACTTGGGCACAGGGGAAGGGCTGTGTTCTAACTCCATCCTGCTCCACAGTCACCCCGGGAACACCTTCCAGCTACTTTGTGGAATTCCTAGTCCTTTTCCAAGGGCTGTTTGCACTGAATCCACTCTCTGAAGTTTTCTGGAACCCTCTGTCAGTGGGAGGCTTTGGTGGGAACAGAAGTGGCCCTGGCTGGCCCTGGGCCAGAGCCCATTTTTCTTCCAAGGACAGGGATTGGCCATAGTGAGTTGGGGGCCATCAGCAGCGTCAGGAGAGTGTCATAAAAGCTACTCTCTCCTCCCTGTGGCTGACACCAGCCCTGGGTGTGCAGGTGAAGTGAGACACAGGCCTAACAAGAGAGGAGGGCACCCAAAGCAGGAGGACCTGAGCTGGAGGTGCCCAGAAAGGGCCCGACCTTGGGCTCTGGGGAGCCTGTGCGGGAGCCTGAGGCAGACGCAGCCCCAAGTCCAGGCACCCCACCCTGGCTGAGTCATCTACAGCATGGGTGAGCAGAAGGCCTTTGCCCATGAAGTCAAAGGCAAAGGCCAGGCTCCCTGCACCCCACCCCAGGCCAGCTGTCGGGGAGCTAGACAGATCTCAAGAGAAGCAGAGTGGAGCATCCCTCCTGGCAGACCGCTCTGATCCACCAACAGGACCCTTCCTGTGCTGAATCCCAGGGCCAGAGTGACCAAGGAGGAAACGACTCCCTTTATGGACACCCTGCAACTTTTGAGGTAGAGCCTCACTCCCAGGTGCCCATGTTGCTCATGCACAAACAGGCCCAGGGGAGGGCTTCCTGGGATGCTTGATGTGACAGTGTTTGCAGTCACCATGCATGGAAAAACTGCCCCTTTGAAGAATATCACAAGCAAGGGTGATTATGAGTATAGAGAACTCAAGATGTCCTTTCTGGTTGGGCTTTCCAATGTGCCCACATTCCAGGGTCAAGACTACTTTTATGATCACGAGCCTGAGAAGCACTTACTCATGTGGGAGGCTGTGCCGCATGAAGGGTACAGCCTGATTTCAAATCCTGCTGCTCTGTGACCCTGGACTACTTGCTTGATCTCTCTGTGTCTTGGTTTCATCATCTTTAAATCAGGAGCAGCAATAGTACCGACCTCACAGGATGTTGTCATTCCGTCACCCAACAACGGAAATAATTCATTTAACCCGATCATACCGCCTGGTTGTGTTAAGCCATTTTCCAGTGCTAAAACAAAATATCTGAGGCTGGTAATACATAAAGAAAAGAAGGGCTGGAGAGGTAGCTCCATGAAAGAATAGTTGCTTAACAGGCACAAGGCCCTGGGCTCCATCTCCAGCACTGCAGAAGAGAAGATTGTTTAGCTCACGGTTCTGTAGGTTCAAGAGCACAGTGCTGACATCTGCTCACCTCTGGTGAGGGCCCCCTGGCTGTGTCACATGGTGGACGGCATCATGCTGGGAATACCTGCAGGGAAGGATCACATGGTGAGATAGGAAGCCAGAGAGAGGGAGAGGGGCCTGTCTTGCTCTTTTATCACAGCCCACTCTGTGTGAACTACGTGGTCCCCAGGACCTCATCTCCTCCCACAAGGCCCCATCTCTTAAAGGTCCCCCCACCATCCTGAGGACGGAGCCTCTGACCCTGAACCCTTGGGAGACAAACCACAGCCCAATTGTAGCTCTGCCACATGGTAGATCCTCGCCCCCCAACTTAGCTGCTCTCTGAGTTACATTCTGTGAGGGCGCATGAGAGCGGCCTTGGCCAATGGACACCCTGTCCCTAAGGGGAGAGACTGCCAATTGCACCACCCTAGCCAGGCCCGTCCCCCACACTCCCTGACATCATCTTCTGACTCAGGAGGCTCTTCCAACCTCCCTGTAAGCCTCCTCTCATGCACACCTTGAACATCAGCAGTGTTGGCATGGAGGGAGTATGGATTGTCTCATGAAGACACAAAAAGCCCACAGCAGGACTTCCCTCAGCAGATGCACAGGAAAGGACACACCAAGGGCGACTTAAACATAAAGAGAAGCTCCACCTTCTCAGGAGCGAAAAGAAGGGTGCTTCCAGGTTAGAAAGACACCAAGAGGCTAGAGACAACTTCAATGTCCATTTAGGACTGGTTACTCCATCATTAGAGGGCTGGGTAAATTCATCATGGTCACACAGGCCAGTAAAAGGAATAAAGAAAACCAATTTGGAGCCACTTTCTCTGCATCAAGTATAAGACAGTGAGTGTAATATGCCAGCATCCAAGTAAAAATGGAGGAGGGGGCTGGGCTGTAGCTCTGTGGTAGGGTACTTGCCCAGTGGGCCAGAGGCCCTGGGTGTGATCCCCAGCACTGCGGGGTGCAGGAGAAGAGGATATTTTTATGTGTGGTGGAATAGGTATGGAATCTTTCTGAAATATTCCCACCAAATCAACCAGGACCAGTCCCTGGTTGGGTGTGTCTGCACATTCTTTGGTACCTCTTGGGTTTTGCCTTTGGGTGGTGGGCTGAAAGCACTTCACATATGTCACTATAGCAGCTGGATAACAGAAAGCAAGCAGAGCCAGAACTCAAACTATGCCAGAGGCCTGGCAAGGGGGTGCCTTCCCCTTGAGACCAGATGGAAGTTTCCAGTTCAAGTTCTCACAAGTCATTGTGAAGCCAGGTTCTGAATGCATCTGCGCAGATGGCAAAACAAGATCTCAAGGTTTTCCAAATCCCAGCAGAACTCAAATTGGGGTACTCAGAGACCAACCACCTAACCTTCTGAATAGCTTTGGGGACCAGCTTACCCTTCCCCTCCACCGCCCCCCATATCCACCAAGATGACTGTTTTGAGTTCCCCTCACTTGTAAATACTGCTGGTGTGACCACAACATCCATCTCTCACTTCAGTCTTAGCTGACCTGCTGTCCAGCTGGCCTCCCCTCCTGGGTCCCTCTCCCACCCTCCTACCCTGCCCTCTGCACAGGGGCTTCCCAGCCTTAGAACAGCAGAGCCGAGGGCTTAGGTGGACAGCCAGGATTTTCCCCAACAGATCATCCCAAAGGAAATACTTGTCTCTGAACTTGGCAGCTACTGAGGCTGAGGGCAGGTGGGGAAGGAGGAGTCAAGAGGACTCCATGATTTCAAGCCCCGGTGGAGAGAACCCGGTGGGACAGAACAGTCCCTGAAAAGATTCGGGTTCCTGACAGGTATAGGCTGAGCCCTGGGAGGGTGCGCCTGTGGCTTGGCACTCTGGGGCACAGAAGGGTTTGTTCCTCCCTCTGCAATCTTCTGCCTGCTGCCTTCCGCCTGGATAACCCCAAAGAAGGAGCAGCAGCTGGAAGCAAAGAAGCCTGAGCCCAAACCCACAAGCCACGGCCGACCTCTCTGCGCCTCATTCTCTGAAGCCATAACGTGGGTATAAAAATACCTCTCCAGGAGAAGAGGGTGAGAGTTAAATCAGAGGAGGTATTTCAAAGCACAGTGCATTTCCAGGGGCGGGGGGGGGGGTTAACAAAGATTCAATCATTGAAAATTAACAGCTTATATAGAGACTAAAAGGGGAGGCCCTGAAGCCAGACAGCCTGGGTTCAAATCCCCTGGTGGTTGAATCTCAGTTTCCACCTGCCCGTGCCTCAGTCTCCACATCTGCGACATGGGGCTGCTGTGAGGATTCGATGAACTGCTAGCTGACAAGCACTCCGAGCAGTGCTGGGCCATCAGTGCCAGGTGGTTAGTGTCATTGCCACTGCTGAGGGTGAGGGCAGAGAGGGTGAGGGTGAGGGTGGGGCCACAGCAAAGATGGTCTGAGAGGTCACCTCTCGCAGGTCGGCAGGGACGGATCATCTCCTGCCCTCTCACCAGTTCTACCTGGAGTCCTGCTGGTTGGACTAAAGTTCTCTTCTCCTCCCCTTCCTTCTCCTGGGGTTGCAAGCACTGTTGGGGACTTCCCAGCAGGGAAGTGACTGAGGATATGGCCAAAACCTCCAGCAGCCAGAGAAAGTCTGTGACCTCAGTACCATCAGGTCAGGGACTCCTGCCCATCCCTGCGTAGAAGTTACAAAGCAAGAGGCTCATGGGAGGGAAATAAAAGCACCAGTCTGTGTCCCCAACACAGCCATGTCCCTGAGTGTCAGTCAGCCCTGATGGGGTTATACAGACACAGCCTCTGAAAAGCGGCCCATCTGTGAGGGAGGAGCCACCAAAGACAGAACAAAGAGGGAGGACAGAGCAGAAAGAAAGACGATGGGAAGTGGTCAGAGCGGAGAAGAGGGTGGTGGAGGGGCCGTGGAGGGGGATGGAAGGGCTGGGCTGCCATCAGGGCTACGCAAGGACTCCACCCGGCATGGGGCCGGTGGAGCTCAGGTTGCTCCCCTGAGCAGCAGCAAGCCCCCCAAACTGATGCAGAACTGAGTGCAGTGGAGCTGGCGTCCGGTGTCCCCACTCCCTGGCCACTGGCTTTGGAATTCCTGTGCTCATCCTCTCAGCTTCTCAGGGGCCCAACCAGACTCACGGTGACAAATTGGCCCTAAATTCCAAATGCTTCTAACCAAGTTGAACCCACACAGCCTATGGCTCCGCAGCCCGGCTGCCACACATGAGGTTTGGGGGTTCAGTTATGGGTGTCGCCATGTCCCCTTGTGTTTGCTGGCCCTCTGCAGAGGCCAACTCCAAGCGCTAGGATTTAGGGGAAGGAAATAAAATAGGATGCAGAGCATCAGGTAGACAGGATCCCATGGACTCCTGCAGCCCTGCCATGTGAAAAGGAGCGGGCATTTCCCAGGCCCTGCATGGCCCGCGAAGATGACAGCATGAGGTGACAGTGTGAGGTCACAGCATGCAGGACGGCAGTGTTTCCCTTGCTGACAGCTTTGCTTTCATATTTACCATGAGGCCAGCTATTCTGGGTCCCCAGCAGCAACCATGCTGTCCCTGCGTGGGGTGTCTCCTGAGCCCTCTGCGTTGCTTTCCCTGACCATCTTGCCACTGAGCTCTTGCCCTAAGCAGGCGACTTTCCTCCCCCGCAAGAGACACCCACATTCCCGAGTCACCCTCACAGAGTCACATCACAGAGTCACCCTCCATAATGTTCAGAGAACAGAACCAGGCAGGGCAGGTAAGGCCCCCCGGGGGCTACAACAGCACATTCTGGAAAGCCTGGGTGGGGACTCAACCAGCACACTGGGCTCCAAGGAGACAGCTTAAAACATCCCAGCTTCAGAGCAGAAAAGAAATCTCCAGCCTACAGAGAGAGGGGACCAGGCACCAAGAAGTGGGGCTGGGGTCAGCGTCTGAATGAACCGGCACGGCCTGAGGCTGACAGCCGCTGTCCCCTGGGGAGGCAGAGCCAGGGGTTGCGAGAACCCTTAGCTCAGGGCCACTCGCAGAGCTGCAGAGCTGTAACCGCTCCTGGGACCTGAACCACGGCATTAAAAAAAACCAAACTTCTTATTTTGAAATAATTATAGATTCGAAGGAAGTTGCTAAAATAACGCGGGGAGGCCCTGTGTGCCCTTGGCTCGGTTTCCCCCAATAGCTACATTTTCCTAAATGTTCACTGAAGTGCAACATCTAAACCAGGACATGGGGGCGTGGGGACAGTCCACAGCAGGCCTTGTTCAGGTTTAAACAGGGGCATTTGAGTGGCCTCCTGGACTCCCATTTCACCAGGAATTCTGACACTCTTCTAAAGAGATGATTAACGCCTGTGTTCATCAGCTCCTTGGCTGCCCAGAGGTTTCCCCTCTGCCATCTGCTTCTGGCAACAGCCCTCGCAGGCAGGTGGGAAAGGACAGACTCCTTCCTCTTTCCCTCAATTTCACGGGAAGCCGAGGTGACAGGGTGCCCCAACCTGAGAAGCGATCTCGAGACAGCCGGGCAGCTGCCTGCCTGCTCTTGCCCGGCTTTGCACTGCCCTGGGCCTCCTACAGCCTGAGGACCAGGTGAGGAGGGTGCTCAGCCTTCATAAAAGGGGACCACCTGGCCTCCTTCCTGGCATCTCAGGAAGAGTCTGTGCCTCCTCTCATAGTGTCCTGGGCCCCAGCTTCTCACCTGCCAGGTGTTGATCATGACAGACCCCACCTCCTGGGGGTATTAGAAGCACTCAGCCAGGTGAGATTTGTAAAAACTTTGGAATATGCCTGGTGCACAATAAATCCACATATAATAAAATACATAATAACAACAAATTAGTATATTAATAATAGTAAAAATAAAATAGCTGTAAATGGTTTCGCAGGAGAGTAAAACTAGCACTGAAGTTTCCCCAACAGCCTGGAGAGCATGAGGCTGGGGACGGTCAGAGCTCCATAACAGAGCATCCAGGTTCTATGTGGGTGCCTGTTGCAAATTTAATTTAATATGTAAATAAGGTAGAACGGGACCTAAGACCATTAACCACGCACTCTGACTAGTGACTGCTTGAGAACTGCCCCCGGGCCTTGCTGGTGAGCAGGGTTTTCTCCTGGATCCGGCCCTTTCCAACGGTTTTCACCACTCAGGGTCTGTATGATCACCTCAGGTACATCTGGGGCTAGATTGGATATTGGTTCAATAAATCGCCCAAGCTGTTCTACACCCCAAAGGAAGCCTGGCTGCAGATGACTCTGCCCAGCCGTAGGCTGACGTAACTGCTCTTTGCACATTCAAGGTAGGCTAAGCTAAGCTGCGGAGTTGGGTAAGTTAAGTTTGTTAAAGGTCCTCTTCACACATGTGGCGATATTCCTGACTTCTCAGGGGTTTGTCAGGCCGCAGCCCCTCAGTAAGTCAAGGACCAGCTGTGCTTAGTTATTCAGGATTCTTCAGAGACTGAAAAAGACGCAGGCAGAAGCTCATTGGAGAGTTTCCAACAATGAAGTGGGAGGCTTTTAGTAGCCACCTCAGGACAATCAGCCAGAACTCTGATCCCTGGGGCACCTCTGCTGGATGAGAGCTGCTGGGAAGGCCCCTAGTTGCCTTCTCCACTGGGCTGTGCTGTCCTGGGGCCATTCAAGGAAAGCCAGAATTCTTTCTCCCCAGATGGCAGCAGCTGGGATGGAGAAATGGGAGGTTAAAGAGATTAAGGGATCAACAGCAGGGAGCTCCTAACAGACGCTATTCAAGGAGACGTTAGGCCCAACGATTCCATGCTTCATTATAGTGATTGAAAAGCAAAGCTGAGATTTTTTTATTATGGCAAAAATATATATAGCATAAAATTTGCCACTTAACCATTTTGAGTGTACAATTCAGTGGCATTAAGAACATTCTCAATGTTGTACAACCAACCCCCGCTATCCAGTTCCAAAATATTTTCATCACTCTCAAGTAGAAACTCTGTACCCATAAAGCAGTATTTCTCCACTCCTCCCTGCCTTTGGCCCCCCGTAAACTCCTATCTGCTGTCTGTCTCTATGAACATGTCTCCTCTAGATGTTTGATAGAAGTGCAATCTTACAATAGTTGTCCTTTTGTGTCTGACTTTTTGTTTAGCCCCAACAATCCATGTTTGCAGCGCGTATCAGAATTTCCTTCCTTCCTAAGGCTGAATCATATTGCGTGGCATATATGGAACATTTTATGTATCCATTCATCTCTTGAATCATCTCTGCCTTTGTCAACAGTGCTGGTATGAACAGTGGGGTGTAAGCGTGTGTTGGAGCCCCAGCTTCCGATTTTTGTGGGCCTACAGTATACTTTGGGATGAAAGTGCTGGGTCATGAGGTAACCAAAGCTGTGATTTTGCTTCAAAGTTGTTTCCTTGGCTACAGCCAGTACTAACCCACTCTGGGAGACACAAGGCCAGACGTCATGCAGGCTATGCTGATTCAGACCAATCCCATGAGCTAAGTGGTCTCTGCCATAGTAAATGGCATGTGCCTTCTGTTTTGACAGATGAATAAGGAAGTGAATAAGGGAGGCAGGAAGTAAGGGCATACATCTTCCACGCAGGAAGCTTCAGGCGCAGAGGGATTCGCCAGGTAATTGTGCAGAGCACAGAGGTGGGGCTGGAAGGGGATCCTCTGCCAAGGACTGCAAGTCAGCTTGCGGCAAACATATGTGCTCCTTAGAGGTTACCTAGATTTGTTTTAAAATTATTATTATTCTACCAGCACGGTCTGAGATTGGATTTTCCCCTTCCCACTGAGCTTAAGGATAGCTGTTGGAAACTTCACTCAGTTGTGTACTACATCAGGGTATAGCCAGAGGAGCCAATCTCCATCAGTCACTGAGCAGAAACACGGGGTGCTTCCTGACCTGTTTCCAGAGGAGGGCTCCTACAGCAAGGAGCACTGTCAGGAATATTCCTTTACCTGCTGGTGCTTCCTGGACAGGGTGGTTCTTCCAGGTCCTTAGGGATCGTGACTGCCTTCGCTCACACTGGGAAGGTGAATCAGCTGACTGATTAGAAGCCTCAACACATAGTGTGCACAGAAGCATTCAGAGCACATTCTCATTCTAGGGGTGATCATTATTTAAGGGGTGCAGAGAGAAGGCTGGGATCTGCTTGCCTGGTGCTCACAGTCCAGGAGAAATGGTTCTGGCCCAGAGTTGAGGATCATTGCAGAAATTGGGGAGGGGTGGCATTTGCACTAGACCTGTATTTTGTGTCAGTGTGACCAAAATACTCGACAAGAACAACATAGAGTAGGAAAAGTTTATTTTGGCTCATGGTTTCAGAGGTTCAGTCCATGATCAGCTGACTTCATAGCTCTGGGCCCAAGGTGAGCCAGAATATTATGGTGGAAGGATGTGGCAGAGGAAAACAGCTCAGGACATGACAAGCAGGAAGCAGAGAGTTTTGCTTACCAGGGACAAAATATAAACCCTAAAAGCATGCCCCCAGTGACCCACGTCTTCCAGCAATACCCTACCTGCCTACAGTCACCACTCAGTGACTTAATCCATATCAGTAGATTAATCCACTGATCAGCTTAAAGCCCTCATAATCGAATCAGTTCACCTCTGAGCATTCCTACATTGTCTCACACAAGAGTTTTTTGGGGACACCTCATATCTAAACCATAACAATCTGGAAGACAAGTGAGATTCCATGGGTGGAGGTGGAGAGGGAGCCCAGCCACAGAGGGTCAGTGGCATCTAGGTAGGGCTAGTGCCAAGAAGAGCCACACCTCCGAGGGGCTGAGGAGCCCATCAGAAAAGCAGATTACTTCTCCCCATCCTCAGAGGGTCCTGCTTGGGTGTGAAGTGGGGCCAGGAAGCTACAGCCAGCACTGGCTCGTCAGGCGCCCTGGTGCAGGTGGTTCTTGGGAATGGCTCAGATGCTGGCTGGATTGGAAGGGGAAGAGCTCGGCGGAATCAAGTTCAGATGAGTCAAAGCCTTGGAAGGTCCTGGACAAGAGTGAGGGTGAGAACAGGATCAGAAGCATAAGGGACTACGACCTCAACCTCTAGGCTTAGGACGATTAGCCATAAAAAGGAATAAAGTATTGACATATGCTACAACGTGGGCAGTCCTTTAAGACATTACACTAAGCAAAAGAAGCCAAACACATATTGCATGATTCTATTTATAAGAAATATCTGGCACCGGAAAATCCATATAGACAGCTCATTAAAGGCTGCAAGGGACTGGAGGAAGGAGGATCTGTGACTAGTTAATGTGTATGGGATTTCTTTCAGAGGTGATAAAAATACTCTGGAAGTGGATAGTGGTGATGGTCGTACAACATTGTGAATGTTCTAACTGCCACTGGGATGTTCAGTTTAAGATATCTAAGTTGGTAAATTTTGCAGTATGTGTATTTTCCCATGACAAAAATAATGACAGCAAGCATATATTCTTATTGTTCTGTTTTGTAATCAGTCAAAGCTGACTTTTGTCCCATTCCATCATGAAAAACACAGTCATAGGTACCAACCAGCACCGCAGCGGGTTTTGACGGTATTGTTTTGAAGGCAGTTGCTCAGGATCTCTGCAGATCTTTCCTGCAAAAATCCAAGAGCAAGAACCCATGAGGGGTGGAAGACACATTGAGGCACCAGCGAGCTCACAACCTCTTCCTCAGATGGAGGAGCTGCCCTGAGGGCGGGGAGCAGAGGCAGCGCCAAAGCCCTTTCCCTCCCTTGTTGTTACTGGCGAGGCAGAGCAGGAGGTGGGAAGGAATAACAGCCGACCCCAGGGGCCTTCCTGGGCACAGCCAGAGCTCTGGTTTGCAGCAGAGAGAAGAGTCCTGGGCAATGGAGCCAGGCCGGAAGCCTCCAGGATGTGGCTCTGAGGTAGGCTTGGGCTTGCTGCTGGCCCATCCGCCTTGGGGGCTTATGTTCCCTCTTCTTTGAAGAGAGCAGAGCAGCAAAATCCATCTCAAACCAAGATGCAGGACCAAGGAAACTGTGTAAGAGCCTGGCCCTTTCCTCCTCCTCAGCTCTCCTGGCAGAAGCTCAGCTGCCCACAGAGCCGGCCAAGAGGAGCAGCACAAGGGCTTTCAAGGCAGCCTCAGAGCTGTGTGCACTCGGCACTGGCTCCTGGGCCCTGCCTGGAGGTGTGAGAACACTACCCACCTGAATGGGTGTCCTCTGACCTGTTTCCAGAGGAGGGCTCCTACAGCGAGGAGCACTGTCAGGAATATTCCTTTACCTGTTGGCCCCAGGGGCAAGAATTCCAGAAAGCTTGTTGTGTGTTCTTTCCCCACTTCGGGTTCCTAGCCCTGATGACAGGGTGGGCTTTGATCCTCCCTCCCACAGCTGTCCTCAGGAAAGGAAAAGCCAAGGAGAAGCCAGATCCACCAGGGACTCCAACAGAAAGCAGGCTCCCTGGATGGGGAAGATTTGCCGCAAGGGGCTTACTGAACCCTTTAGAAGGTCGCACTTTAAGAACCACTGTGCCTAAATGTTCTGCTCTTGTCCCAGAAACCCAGACAAACCCTGGCTATAAATTCTCCATTTCAAAGGTTGTCCAGGACTGTGGAATGGCTTGGTGTGACCCAAATTCACTCACTCAGCGTGCACTGTGTGTGTTCTCTGTGTGTACAACTGGCCCAGGAGGAGAGGGGTCCCAGACCCAGCACTGGGCCCAGAATGCCATGAATAAGACACTCACCACCCACGTGTGTACTGACCAGATGAAGGAACGAATGAGTGGGTGGAGTTTTGTCTTCCAGAAATTCACAGTTTGGATGGCCAGCACGCGGGTGACGGGTGACGGCATGAAACGCATCACGTGCGGCTGGTGAGAAAGTCAACACACATGTCGCTGGTATGAAGAGAAGAGATGCTGTTGGTGGGAAGAAGAGCCTCGTGGAAGGGTTTGAAGCTCCAGGAGCTGCAGAATGAGGACGTGAGAACAGGAGGAGAGAGGCAGGTGAGGAGGCCCCGAGCAGAGCGTGCTGCGGAGACATCAGTAGGAGCGTCTGGAGGAACCGGCGTGAGGAGGGAGGCGAGAAGTGGGTCAGGAAGATTGCGAGGCAAGCGTGGGCTTCATGCTGTAGGCCAGGGAGCCCCAGGAGCCGGGTGATGTGCAGCAAGACTGAGGAATAGGTTCTAGGTGGATTAAGGTGATACCCAGCGATACCCAGCGTGGACTGGAAAGAGGAAGAAACTGGAAGGTCAGAGCCCAGTGCTGGCAATGACCTTCAGGCAGGGCTCAGACTCCTTTGCAAATTCACTGAGACCCAAGTCAATGTCTGCATAGACACGACTGTGCAGGAGGTTTCAAGGGCTGATTTGCAACTTTCAACCAAACACAGGGACTTTCTAGGGCCCAGGGTCCCCCAGTTAAGAGCCCCTCTGTTGGGGAGCTACTCTTTTCTTACAGCCAGTAGGAGCCATGCTGGATTCTTGGTAGAGGGGTTTGAGAAAGATTTTTTTTTCTTGAAGACTGAAAGAAGGCGGCTTTCCTCTGAAGACCCAAACAGGGAAGCTCAGAGAATAATGTCTAGCGACGACAGCAGCAACCTAACCGGCCACAGCTTGCTGGTCAGAGTATGGCACACGCCAATCAAAGATGCTAAGGCCTGGGCTGGGGTTGTAGCTCAGGGGTAGAGCACTTGTCTAGCACGTGTGAGGCACTGGGTTCGATTCTCAGCACCACAAAAATATAAATAAGTAAAATAAAAGTACTGTGTTCACTTACGACTTAAAAAAAAAAAGATGTTAAGGCCACTTTGGCCAGACAGCCTGCAACACAGAACTGAGCAGGTACCTTCTGGGCAGAATTGAATAAAAATAATTACTTTACTGAAAAGGAAGACATGATAAGTTACTCAGAGCTGGCCTTCCCCTCCCAACTGCATCTTCGTTTCTTGCTTTGGACCTGAGGGCTTACCAGTCTTGAAATGGACCCCGATGGCTCCTGCAAGCAAAGACTACAGATGCTCTTCCTGCAAGGGGACCTGCTGCGCCTGGTGTCAGGAAAAAAGAGAGCACCTGTGCACACTTGGATTTTATCCTGTAACCCTGACCTATTTGCTATATTCCTTTTCCTACAAAATGTGTGATGAATTAAAGTCTTTGCCTTAGAAAAAAGATTATGTGTTTTGAAACTATCGAGCACATTCTTTTTGTTATTAAATCAATACCACTTGAGACAAATGCTTTTTCTCAAACGTGATACATACTCTTGTTGTTGTGTTCCCTGAAGAGCTGAAAAAATTGCTGTGGACCTTTGGTCATTGTTCACTGGACCCTCCTGAGTTATTGATGGCACTGGGGACAATAACGGAGTATTTGGTATGCCAAGCCCAATAATTAGTACAAAAGGATTTGCCCTAGAAAGAAGAGTAAACAAAGTTAAAGTCACGTGGTTCATATGTAAGTCTATAAAACACCAGTGGTAAGAAAAGACTAATAAACGAGAGTCACACACACATCCACAAAGATCAAACGCAGGGTGTTCTTGCTTTTTTACTGAGTCGCCCCCTTTCCTTCTGTTTCAGAGCCTTGAACACTTCTCATATGAGAAATTCCTGCAGGTTTCAGGCCATCAGTAAGAATCTGCCTTAGTTCCATTTACCATGACAGCTTGGATTGCTGAAGACTTACACTGAACATACCTGAGAACCTGCAGAAAGCAAGGACACCAGGGCCTTCAGGATTGGAAGAGGCCATGGCCTGTTCCCACCACGTCATGGGAACCCACGCAGCACTTCAGGGAGAAGATGGGAAAACAATTTTTAAGAGAAAAAAATTCCTTTCCCTAGGATATGCACAAAATGAGTTCCCACACCTGCCGCTTTCTTACACAAATTATTCAGCCAGCAAAGCATTGTGGGGAGCAGGGGAAGGAGGCTTTGAAGCTGGCGGTGCTTCTTTGGGTGGCTTAGATTTTCCTGGGTGACTGCTTTCACATATCTGTCTTTGGTTCTGAGTTGGCCTCCACCACACCAACAGCTTGAGCTCTACCTCGTTGTTCATTAACCAGGAGGAATGCATGCGGGGCTTTTAGGTTCTTTCAAGAACTTTGCCATTGTGATGCGGCTGATTTATGATCCTGCTTTTACAGCTCCAACTCCGGTTCAATTTGCTCACAGGGGTGGAGGTCGGCACTGATGTCCAATGCACTGATTAATCATGGATCCCCAGTGAGGAATGAAGGAATGGGGACCCAGCAGCCCTGAGGGCTTCTCCTGGCCCTGGGAGCTCCAGAGTCCTGGATAAAACATGGATAGGGACTCTGAGTTCTGCAGAAGCGGTCAGCCCCGAGAGAGTGCTTTTCCCAGTGAATGTATTGACCCAGGCTGGGTAAGGGCCAAGGACACTCGATGGTCTATGCAAGCACATTTCCTCTCAAGGATTTTAGGGAGAAGCCATGGACAGCCACATAGAAATTCACACTCAAAGGCAATTGAGGAAGACGATCAACAGGTAGATAGCAATTAATTATTACAAGGATGATTAAAATTCAGTCTATTCTTCTTGGATAATAAAACACACTCTGGTCATCTGCATGGGCTCACCCGTCCTTCCTGCTCACACTGCTGATCCCCAATACCTTGTCCGATAAACTTCTTAACCAGTATCTGCCAAGGGAGAAGTGATCATAACTTGGTCCTGAGAAGGGAGAGGGGCAAGTCCTTTCATGAGCTGCACACATTTCTTCTGGGTAAAAATAAATAGCCCAAGGGCAGAAATCAGGTGTAGCTGGAGTCTGGAGGACGCCCCAGGCTCAGGGCTCTACTTACTACTTAAACACTGAGATTTGGGCCTTAATCTGTTGTGTGCTGCTATAACAGGATACTTGAGAATGGGGAGTTCATAATGAACAGAAAGGTACTGGTCTCAATTCTGGAGGCTGGAGAGACACATACCGAGGGGCCAGCCTATGGCAAGGGTGTCCTTGCTGGATTGGCCCACAGTGGAAGGTGGCAGGGCCAGAGGTGGAGAGACAGAGACAGGAAGAGGCTGTTTGTCCTTCTGGGAGGAACCCACTTCTATGACCATTACTGCTGCCACTGCCTGGAGGCCCAACTGTCACCATTGCAGCACTGGGGTTGTTTCCACTGTGTGAATCTGGGGACACATTCAAACCACAGCATTTTAACTTTTCCTTTGTAAGCGTTCGTGCCCTTTTCCAGCTGCCCACGTGGTGGCTTGTGGAAGGGAAATCCTACTTGCTGCCTGGCTCCTCCTACAGGGATAAATTGCAGAGACCAGGACAAGGGGTACTCCTCCCCCATGTTGCCTGGGTTACATTAGATGCTGTGGACCCCTTGCTAGTTTAGATTTTTAAAATAAATAGCCCTGAGAGGAAATTTAGCTTTACATCAACGTCCAGAAATTTAATTCTACCTTCCATGAATACAGCTACTATCCAGTGTCCCTTTCAGGTAGGAACGGCTCCTGCCAGAGGAGACCTCAGCTCCTACTTCAGTTCTTGTGTTTCTAGAAGTCTGCCATTTGAGTCTGAGTGTGTGTGTTTTATAAAGTGAAAACGTTGATGTACAACATAATCCTCTTCTCTCCCTCATCCAAACTGCTCTCTTCAGCCTACTCAAGATAGAAAATCCTAGCCGGGCACAGTGGTGCACACCTGTAATCCCAGCACTTTGGGAGGCTGAGACAGCAGAATCCCGAGTTCAAAGCCAGCCTCAGCAAAGCAAGATGATAAGAAACTCAGTGAGACTCTGTCTCTACAGAAAACACAAAATAGGGCTGGGGATGTGGCTCAGTGGTCGAGTATCCCTGAGTTCAATCCCCAGTACCAAAAAAAGAAAGAAAATCCTGTCATCTCATACAAGGGAACCCCAAATCAGGAAACCTCCAGCACCCCAAAATAGAAAGGCACATGGCTACCAACCTGGGCAGGACGTTCCTAGTCCATTGCTTCACAGGCCGAGTCCTGACTACAGAGCAGGGCAGATGGAAAAAACAGTCCCAGGAGCAGCTCCTTGCACAGAGCCCACCATGAAGCCTGGCCACCATGGATCCAAGTGAGACCATCACTAGCAGGGAGCAGCTGAGCTGAGGGCCCGTAGGCCTGATGGGCACGGATATTCTGAGGAGGCCTGCACAGGGGCCTCGGCTGTATTTTTTCTACAACTTTCCCCCACTTTCATCTTTTAAAAAGTTTCCTGCCACTGGGCGTGGTGGCACAGCCTGTAATCCCAGCACTTTGGGAGGCTGAGACAGGAGAATCACGAGTTCAAAGCCAGCCTCAGCAATGGCGAGGCACTAAGCAACTCAGTGAGACCCTGTCTCTACATAAAACACAAACTAGGGCTGGGGAGTGACTCAGTGGTCGAGTGCCCCTGAGTTCAATCTCCAGTACCAAAAAAAAAAAGTTTCCTGCTCATCAGAAAAGAAATTTCTCTGAATGTGTGACTCAGTTGTACTTTGTCAAAAGTATTGTTTTTCTACAGAAGACTCATGTCTTGTACTGTGTCCCCCATTCTGCCATCCTATCCCCTTTTTAAGAACTCACTATGCCTGTAACCCCAGCAGCTGGGGAGGCTGAGGCAGGAGGATGGCAAGTTCAAAACCAGCCTCAGCAACTTAATGAGGCCCTGTTTCAAAATTTAAAAAAAAAAAAATAGGGCTATTACATGAGGCTCAGTGGTTAAGTGTCCCTTGGTTCAAACACCACCCCCCCAAAAAAAAACTCACTAAGACACATTTGGCTAGCAGAGCTGTTTCTACTCCACTATCAAACCTATCAAAGAATGTATTCTGAATAGGTTTGAAACTTGGCTCCGCCAACAAATATTTTCCAGAGAATGCCTGGAGGTGATCGATGCGATGGCCCCATAGGACAGGGAAGCCCCAGGGTTCACTCCACACATGCCACCTTTTCTCCTAAAGCCACCCAGGACAGGGAGACCCAAGCACTAGGAATGCTACGCCTTTCATTCTACTTTTGTGGTCTTGCTTTGAGCTTGGATAAGTTAATTGACATTTTTGAGCCCTAAATTCTCTGCAAAATGGAGACTTTAAGTTTCCCTCACAGGTTGAGAATGATCGCACAAATGCACACATGACATTTCCTTAGAAACCAAGGCCAAGTTTATGTATGTGAGGATAATTTCCCAGTTCCTAGGACTGCCCCCAGTCTAACCTGCCTCCCTTCTCCTTAGCAAAAAGCCTCAATCCCGCCTCTTGGGATCAGAACGAACTTTCTTCCTGCTCCTTCCCCTCTCTTCCCATCCTTTGAAGCTGGGGACATTTCTGAGTCTCTTCACTGACTCCAGTACTGATGTTCATTTATGATCACACTGGCCCTGCCCCCGGCATAACCACAACAGCACTGCAAGGAGCTGTTCCCTTCGTTGAGAACAGAAACAAAGACAGAGTGACCTAAGCCAGAACGTATCACGAAGATCCCTTGCCTCGGTTTCCCCTCTGGGAGGATGTGCCCAGTCGTGCCCTCTTTTGGTTGCACAGATGCAGCCCCTTCCATCTTGGGTCTGTGTTCCTTGGAAGACACTAGGCTCCAATGTATTTTTCAAACTTCTTAACGCACGTGTCATTGCAGAAGAAGGGTAGGAATCATAAGAACAATAGAAGTGGGTGAAACTGTAGGAAAATGATACCAATTACCACATCCCCAGATCATAGCTCTGAAAAAGTAGCCTAGGACGGGAATTAGGATGATGAGGCTTCTTAAGTCTCCTAAGTACAACTCTTTGAAACCCACTATCTTTCAAAAACATCATAATGATCTTACAATCATGACTTCAAACAGTCTCAATGAAACACACAGAGAAAGGCATGCACAGCTTCCCAGTGGCAAGGGAAGAAATTCGTTTAGAAAATTAATGGAAAGTAGACGAGTCTTTGCATGTAGCCATCCTGTCGCTACAATAAATTATTACATTGTTGAAGGCTTTTATAAAATTAGATACCTCAGTAGCAAGAAAAATGAAGCCCTGTCTCACTTATCATAAGGATCAGTGGTAACTAAAATAACTCTATCTTGGGAGAGGATTAAATTCTAACCTTTCAAAAAAAAATGTCATTTAAATGAAAAAGCCCATCCAAGCCTGGCACTGCGTACCGGAGCCTGAGCCTGCCTCAGAGATGTATACTGATGATAGGCGTCCTGCCTGCCTGTTCCTGCAGATCCTGAGGAGATGAGGTCTTCCTTATCCACCTGCTTGCCTCCCATCCAGGCTGGATGACAGCTAACAGCCAGCAGCTCCGGGCAGGGAGCAGCCTAGCTGGTTAGAACTAGTTTCAAATGACACAAGTAGCTTCCTTATCACACATTCTGATGGGTTCATGGCTCCCCTAACAGACACCTGGGGGAAAATACCTTTGATATAATTTTAAATGCTTGGATCCTCCTTCAGGAGCATATCACCCATCTCGATCTAATTAAATTCCAAAGATTTCTGTCCTGATGCCACCTCCCCCCACCCTCCCCAGGCCCCTGAGCCTTGGGTATCACTGGCTCCCTGGAATGTGGTTAGGTGCTGGTCTTGCCTGGACTAGAAGATCTGTGCATCCTGAGATTCCTTGATTGTTGATATTCTCTCTTCTTTCTCAAGAGCATTTGCTTAATCTACCTTTCACGTCTGTTTACAAGCAGGATGAACTTGATCATGAGGCCCATAACCCAGTCTGGACGTATCAACCACTCCTTCATTAATGGATTTGGTATCTTTTCTCATAAACTGTCGGGAAGCTTTTTTCTGCGTCACAGTCCTTCAGGTGCAAAATGACAATACAGGTAACTCAAATCCAGAAGCTACGGACACCAAAGAGCCAGGACTCTTCTGAGAAAATTAGCCAGAGGAGACTCAGCAGAAGTCAGGCTGGCTTCTCATTTTGTGGATGAGAGAAGCAGGAGCATTCCCAGGATGGCCTTGCCCACCTTGGGGCTCCCCATTCCCTGACGCTTGTCTTGGGATATTCTGTCGTGGGCTTGGCCCTACTCCAGGAGAAGCCTGACCTAGCTATGTGGAGAAGACACAGAAGAGGACCAAAGCTCTGGCCAGCAGCCCCAGCTGAACGTCACCCCCAGACAATAGCCAACAACAGCTTCCGGCCAAGTGAGCAGGCCACATTGGAAACTGACCCTCTAGCCCCAGGTGAGCTGCCCCAGCTGATGCCACCTTGAGCAAAGGAAAGCTGTCCCCGTCCACCTCTGTCCCAATTGCAGAATCATGAGCAAATAAATAGTGATTATTATTTTAAACCACTTCGTTTTGGAGTGATTTGCTATATAACAATAGTCCACTCATTATCTGAAATGATCTTTGTTCATTGATGTTTATTTATAGTCTATAGACTTATC
Source organism: Xerus rutilus (assembly GCA_028644305.1). Classification (NCBI taxonomy): domain Eukaryota; kingdom Metazoa; phylum Chordata; class Mammalia; order Rodentia; family Sciuridae; genus Xerus; species Xerus rutilus. The sequence goes on along the minus strand of CM053404.1, from coordinate 8,209,613 downwards.
CTCCCCTTTGCCCCATTTCCTCAGTTAGGACAGAAGCTCCATGAACATGTCTATCTTGTTCCTCACAGGATCCGCAAGACTTAGCACAGTGCCTGCCTCCTAATGTGCACATAATTTGTTGAAGAGAGGAAGGAAGGAAGGAAGGAAGGAAGGAAGGAAGGAAGGAAGGAAGGAAGGAAGGAAGGAAGGAAGGAAGGAAGGGAGGGAGGGAGAGAGGGAGGGAGGAAAGTCATAAAAGTTTGGATCCGTTAGGCCTAAAATCCAGGGTCCTGCTTGGGTCCTCACCCTACTGCACACCCAGGACCAGCCCTATCCCACTTCTCCTCTCCAACATCATCATCTTTAGTCCTTAGTAAGGATTCAAATCCTAGAATCAGCCCATATTTTTGGAGAATGTGTCCTTAATTCCAAGGAAGCATGCTTGAGACAAACATATCTCTCGCTAATCAACCAGAGACCTGATTTCCTGTGGAGACTCAGAGGAAACAGCACGGGCGTTACTGAGTATGGGCCAACTCTACAGTCAGCCCACGATAAAATGCGTGTTAACTCGTTTAATCTTTTTAGCAATCCTATGAGACGGATACCATTGTTTTTTAATATGGGGACACTGAGGCCAGGAGAGATTTAGTAACTTGCCCAAGGTCACTGGGCTAGCGAGTGGCCAAGTCAGGCTGTGAGATACGCGGGGAGGGAACCTGCAGGGACTGGGAAGAGGACCCTTCCTCCTGCCTTGGACACTGAGCGCTCCCTTGCCAGGTAGGTAAGAACTGAGCATGGTGGTCTCACTCTGCTCTCACTGATTAAGGAGACTGCTTTCACAGGGGGCAGGGGTCGTGGTCATGGGCTCCCAGAGTGGAAAGAGACAGTTTTCACAGGCCAAGAGGGTCATGGAGCAAATAGCTTATCCTGTGCTGAAGCTCAGAGTATCCAGCAGAAACTCAGCCCCCCATTCAGGTGTCACTGCCTCTGGCGAGTGACAGGGTGAAGCGGAGAGGTCCTGGGTCCCATCTAGAGACACTCAAGACACAAACCTGCCTGGAACTCACCACGGTCTATTGTCACACCCCCGGCTGTTCAGTGCTGCGGTTACAGGCTCCTGAGGGCCCAGGCACCATGCTGGGCAAGACTGCTCTGTGACTGTTGGGAAGGGTGAGCCTAAGAACAGACAGTGACAGAGCACGAGGTGTTGGGGTACCCCAGGGCTAGCGTGGCTTTAATTCCAATGGATCTGAAAAAAACTACTGGACCTCAGACCCAGAAAGCCAAGATCAGTTCTCTTCTGAGTCTCATTTTCCTGTATTCAGGCAGAACACCAACAGAGGACACCCTTCTTAGGAGCCCTGTGGACTCTGGGGCCTGCTAATGGCAGTGGGATGAACAGCCATCTGGCCTGGCACAAGCAGAGGCTCGGCGTTTCAGGCTTACTTGTGCCAGCTTGGGCACCTTTCATCTCTCCACTGGCTGTTGCTGGAGGGCCCACATTCTCTCTCTGCAGCCAGCTTCCTAAGACTGGCAGTTACCTGCCTGAGAGAGAAAGAGTGAAGGAGAGATGGTTCTCTGGGGCTTCAGGTCACAGCAAAGACCAAAGACCAAAGGGAAGATGGATACCTTGACATGGTGAGCCAGGACATGGCATCCACCAAGAGCAGGCTCGCCCAGTGGCTGCCGCCCAAGGGCAGACAGACAGAAAGCAGGCCCTGTGGACCCACTCAGGCAGGTTGCTGAGGGTCCTGGCAGAAACCTGCATTCTCCCACGAATGGAGGAGAGAGCCGGCAGGGCTGGGAAATGTGGCTGCACCAGATGCAGATTCTCTTTAAAAAATGGTTCAGTATCCTTCATTAGTATTTCAAAGCACGAGCCAGAGAAAAGTGCTCTCTTCCCCAGTGCTGAGTTTACAGACACCATCCTGAGCCATTAACAGGCACAGCCATATGCTCTGGAAGACAGTAAGATCTTCTTTATTGCTTCCAAGTTGAACAGAGAAAATTGTGAAAGTTTTGAAAATTTTCACACATTTGCAGAGTGAAAAGGAGCCTTGCTATTTTTAGCTCTGTAGATTCCCAGGCTCCAGAAATCACTAGGACTGGGTGCAGGTCCTGCCAACCATCCAGCTGGTGACTAAGGACACGTTTCTTAACCTCTTACCTGTAAGTCCCTTTCCTAGCAGACAGCCATGTAGATTATGTGTAAGCCTGCACAGAGATTCCAAGGTTCCAATCATTATCCGCTCCTCCTCTATCAGGTTCAGGGTTATCCAGCACTTAGGACAGAGACTGGTCATATTACGTGAATGCCCTCCAAGAGGCTTGAGAATCCACTTTTGGGGTTGGCATTACTATGCCTTTTTTTTGGCACTGGGGACTGAATCTAGGGGAGCTTCATCACTGGGCCACATCCCCAGCCCTTTTTTATATTTTATTTCAAAATAGGGTCTCACTGAGTTGCTTAGGGCCTCACAAGTTGCTGAGGCTGGCTTTGAACTTGTGATCCTCCTACCTCAGTCTCCAGAGCTGCTGAGATTACAGGCATGCACCACTGTGCCTGCCTACTATACACTTTTTATTCAAGAGGAAACTAAGAATCAAATAACATGGCAGATTTTCCCGAAGCCACACTTCGGGGAAGGAGCTACAGGATGTGCTATGGAGAATATGTATGTTCCAACTACCAGTCCACAAGACAGCATGTCTGCTGGGGCAGATCTACCAAGGAAGGGGGGAGGGCAGAGTATGTTCATTTTAAGGAGACCATTGCAATCCTCAAAGTCACTCCCCCTCTGAGTAAGCGAAAATGGGCACATTATTAATTTCTTTTTTCATTACCGCCAGAACCTCATGCTTGGTAGGCAAGAATTCTACCGCTGCGCTACACCCCCAGTTCCAATAGCACTTTTAAAAAAGCGAGCAGGGGCACGAGGGTAAGGGAAGGTATCTCGCTCAGTTGCCCAGGCTGGCCTCAAACTTGCAATCTTCCTGCCTCAGCTTCCTGAGTAGCTGGATTATAGGCAGACACCACTGTGCACAGTTTAATATTGTCATTAATGTCAAATTTAAATTAAATGAATTCTGGTAAGGCTATGATTCCAGATAAATTTCAGAAGATATTTCTCTTTCTCCTAAAGAGAGGGTGTTCAGACTACCTCTTCTTTCTCCTTTTAAAAACAGAACTTCAGATTTTTAGTGGACAGTTACCAGAATAGAAACTATAGCTCCCTAATGCTTTTGGAACCAAGTGGAGATATAAACTAACTTCGAGCCCGCAGCATGTAAGGATGGCGGAGTGTGCACACATTTCCCCTTTGTCTGGCTTCCTGCCAATTAAGAGGTAAATGAGCTAGGTGAAGTTTGAACAGCCATTTTGTACCTTGAGGTACCACAAGTTAATATTGGCAGATGGAAGGAGCGAAGATGATGGTGAAATCACCATCTCAATGTCCATTTCCTCTCCTTGGACATTTATAGGAGAAGGCAATAAGTTCCTCTCCATATCAGCCCATCTTACTTTGGGTTTTCTGTCACTCATAGCCAAATCCAATCCTGCCTGATTGTTCCACATCCTTCTGTAGAACCGTCTCCACCACCCTGATTCCCTTTCCCAAAGTGAACAGTGATCTCTCCTTCTGGTATTTAAAAAACTCCCTCTCTCTCTCTCTGAATTCATGGCTTTGTTTCAAGACATCCAAACTGCAGAAACAGTGTATAGATGGTAAACCCACATGCAGTAACAAGACCCCTTGTCTTGATTGTACCACAGGATACTACTTCAGAAATTTTTGTGGCCTTAAAAGAAAGCAGCTTTGAAGATACCTAAAGGAACAAGCAAGTGATTAGTTTCCTGGCCAGTCCTGGGAACAAGAGCTGCAGCCCTCAGGCAGGGGCCTCCTGGTCCTGCCAGGCTAACAGAGTGAGAGAACAGCTAGGAAGAACAACTACCGGGTCCCCGGGCAGAACCAAATCACCTTAGCCAAGAAGCGCAGACACTAGGCTTTAAAGATCCTCAGTGAACGGGATGAGAAGTCTCGAGACCATCAAATTCCTCCGAAAAGTTTGACTTCCATGTAGCTTTTGTACAGCCTGTGAAAACCACTTGTGTGTTGCTGGGCTACCCCAGAGAAGGAAGGGAGACTGACAGGTCAGGTGATTTCACAGATGGGGCTAAAATTCCCGTCTCCACCCCAGCCTCACCCTTTCTGGGGCTTTTTGCAAAACAACTGTGTATCTGGACACAGCAGCAAACAGCATAAAATAACCCACATTTCCTCCCTGGTTTTGGATTACTGAAAGTTCTCTTCCCAAAGTTCATACAAATATCAAGGGCATTTTATTTAACAACAAATTTGAGCCCTCCACTGGCCCCCAAATAAAGGCCACACTGACCTCGCTCCCTCATGCACGGGGACAGGCTACTTGGCCCTCACCCCAGTGCCTGTCCAGAGTTTTCCTGTACAGCATTGCCAAGGAGCCATTTGCCATTTTCCAGAACGCAACCCTGACCAGAAACACCAAGCGGCATTCACAGAGTAAATGGAATCAAAAATGAAATGCAGAGGCTTAAAACCCTCCAGTGCCACGAGTGTCCATCACACTGGCTCTCCCTGCAGGGACCCGGGCACCACAGCACCCTGCTCACAGTTTACCACCTCCTTTAAATACTGGGGGGTGTATGTGTGTGTGTGTTTGTGTGTAAGAAAGTGAGGGGAGGGAGGGAAGGAGAGAGAGAAAGAGAAGCTGGTTTTGGTCTACAAATGTCAATTTAGACGAGTACTTTTAAAAAACAATTCTCTGGGAACCGTGACAAGCTCTGCCTTGGGCTCAGAATGACCTTAAAGTTTAATCCTTAAGGTCTCTCGTCATCACCTGGCCACTGTGCTTGACCAAGTGAAGGGTGGAGTCTTTGGAGCTCCCTGAGAGTGTCCACGGGTGAGCACACACGCCTGGAGGAAAGGCCCAGGGGTCCCTACTGAACGAGTGGGAGGAGGTGGCAAGGAACCTTAATAACAGCTTCCAGGTTTATGAAGTCTCCTGAGAGACTTTCTCCACCTGGAGAGAAAATATTCACAATAAAAGATCTGAAGCCAGGCACGGTGGCTCACACTTATAATCCCAGCACTTTGGGAGGCTGAGACAGGAGAATCGTGAGTTCAAAGCCAGCCTCAGCAAGGACAAGGCACTAAGCAACTCAGTGAGACCCTGTCTCTACATAAAACACAATATAGGGCTGAGAATGTGGCTCAGTGGTCGAGTGCCCCTGAGTTCAATCCCTGCTACCAAAAAATAAATAAGTAAATAAATAAATAAATAAATAAAAGATCTGAAGCAAGAAAGAGTTGAAGGTAAGAACGAAGGTGTCATTTCAGAACCAGGGGGGTCACTAGGCATTAGGCGCTGAGAACAGCAGCCCCGACTTATTAAAGAGCAGAGGCCATTTGCAGCCCTGGAAGATCCTGCCCAGAATCCCTCAAAGCCCCCAGAATCTCCAGAGTCCTGTAAGACATCTCTGCTTGAGTCAGGCTGCCACCTCCTGCATCTCACCTCCTGTTTCTTGAGGGGACACGTGGAGTGAGCAGCAAGCATTCCCATGGCCTGGCAAGTTCTGCCAAAACCCAGAGCTTCCTTCTGCCAGCTCCCCAGCACCACCAACCACTGGTGCTACAGTGACCCCACCCTTGCCTGAAGCATTCATTTTAATGGGAAAAAAATACTGTTTGGTAAACTGAAACAAAATGCTATATTAAGGGATAAAGGTCCACTTATTCCACTATCCTGAAAAGGTCACGTGGAGACCTTAAGGACCCGTGAACCCCACAAGAGCGGGGCAGTTCTGCAGCCTTGCTCAAGGTGGCTTCTCTCCCCTTTCTTCCCATCCTGACTACAGCTCGGGTTCTGAGTGCCAGATGGCCACCGATGCGTAGTTATGGCTGATGCTGTTGGAAATGCTTAGAGCGAGGGAACTGGAAGTTACGATCCCCTTTGCCACCATAACTCAGCCTCATCACGCCATCCGTCTGTGAGGTGAACTACCGACGGCTGAGTTCACTTTTACAGTCTCCGTTACACATGTGTGATGTGGAAGGGCGAGTGGGGGAAAGGGAGCCAGAATCCTGCATTTTCTGACAGTTATGACTTTAAAGTGAATTTACAATAGCTACTCTTTATTAACTTGCTTTTTGTTGTTGTTCGGGTTGAGTCTGTTTTTCATTGAATTTTCGATTCTCAGAACTATTTTGGTAGATTCCTCACTTCTGTGCAGAGATTGGCAATTCACTTCATCTTAAGCAATACTCATTAAGGGCCCATATGGGCGGGGGTGCTGCTTTAGATACAGAGGCGACTAAATATCATCCCTGTTCTCGATTCCTCCATCTGGTCAAGAAGTTAGGAGGCATACAAATAAGCGCGGCACGCAGCGGGGGCCATGAACAAAGTGAATGATTCTTGATAG
>CM053404.1:8157731-8203068 GCA_028644305.1 Xerus rutilus | reverse complement strand
GATTCTCCTGTCTCAGCCTCCCAGAGTACTGGGATTACAGGCGTGCGCCACTGCATCCAGCTAGGAGTTGTTCATCTTTTAATCTGTTGATTGCTTACCTCATGACTCTAATTTTTTTTGTATAAATGGGTTTTTTCCTTTTACATTTATCATAAACTGTTGCAGGCTGGAGAGGGGCTTGGCAGATGAGTGTGAGGGCAAAGGTGAGCACAGCAAAGACAGGGGCCCTGACCACCTGGCACTCCGGGGTCAGGGGTCAGGGGTCAGGACTGAGTTCTGTAAGCCACACAGAGGCACACCACCCAGCACAGAGGTGGGAGGATGCTGACGGCTTTCGAACAGGAAGTGCCAAGCTGTGATTGCATATTAGGCCAGGGTGCATGGTGAGTGACAGAGGGCCACTGAGGATCCAAGAAGGAAGGCAAGGGACTTTGAGAGAAGGCAGGCGTGGGGTTGGGGGTGGGGGAGAAGGAAGAACACAGATGGGTGAAACATGGACATTCTCCTCGAAGCTAACAAATACTGTGAGCCCAGACTCCAAAGCCAGGAGACCAGCAAAAACTTTGTGTTGTAAAAAGATGAAAAGAAAACTGAACTGCTTCCTGTTTGGTTTTTAGATTCTCCTTGAGACAGTTTCAGGTAAGAGAAACTTACCTTACTATCCTAAGACCAGTTTGCAACGCACTTCATTAAGCCATACCTCTCGTATACAAGGTAAGTACCCACATGGCCACATCTTCTTTTTTTCTTCCTGCCTCCTGAGGACAGAGTGGTAGGTGACAGGAACACATGGAGGCCTCCCTTCGTAGCTGGTGTATGTGAAGTCCGTGCACCGTGGTCCTGAAACGCCTGGCTGGAAACAACTCCGTGTGGCTGCAGCAGCTCCCATCACATTTAGATCGCCTGCCCTGTCTGTTCATTCCCATCTTTCTCCTTCGCTAGATCGAGAATTCCTTGAGAGCAGCGCAGAAATCCTGGTGTCTTTGTAATCTAAGTACTTGGTACAATAGCAAAGCAAGCAAGTTCTCAACAAATGGTTCTTGAATGATTATTTCAACTGCAAGAAACTGTGTCCATATGTGTATGTATTTATGTGTAATAACATACATATCACATATAGATGTATATGTGAATAGGTATGTGTTCATCTACTTAGAAGTGGAGAGATACATGTATATATTCATGTGTGTATATAAGTCATCTATAAAGTTGTACCAGCCCTTCAGTCTGGCTGTCCCACCCCCTTTCCTGACTATGGCCATCATGAAAAAAGGGACCTGGATTAGTTACCAGTGCCTTGTTCTCCAAGCAGGTGTACGTTACTTTGTAAAAGTGTTTCTGAAAGAAATTCCCTACAAATCAGATTTTGCTATAGTAAGTTCAATTCTAAATGTACCTAAAGAATCTATTATTTAATGAATCTTTATCATATATTTTTACAAAGTGAACAATCATTTCTATAAAGTGAAACATCAATTACAAATTTATCAGTTTTCAAGTCCAAGTTTGATATATCAGGTCTGATGAAAATTGGGGCATTCCTACCCCACTTTGAACTCTGCCCCTCCTCCATGGCGATGGAGGGAGGAGTTCCTTTGCTCACTTGTGTGGGGTGGGGAGGCTGGCGGAAGAGTGTGGGATCCACGTGGGGATGTTCTTGTGCTCACAACTACTGGAGCTCATAGGATGCATAATAAGAATCACTGTATTATTTTGATCATGTTTAGCACAGAAGTTTTAAGAACTATGCAAATTATCCAACATCTGCTTCATTAAACTTATTAGTAATGCTGACATGGGAGGGGAATCTTTTTTTTCCTTTCCCACATTTTTTAATTGGTGCATTATAGCTGTACATGCTGATGGGATTTGTTACATATTCATACATGCACACAATACACAATATAACGATATAATTCAGCCAGTGTCACCCCCCAGCACTTCCCTCCTCCTGCCTCACCTTCCTTTCTTCTACTGATCTCCCTTTGATTTTTTTTTAAATATTTTTTTTAGTTGTAGATGGACACAATGTCTTTATTTTATTGCTTTGTATGTGGTGCTGAGGATCGAACCCAGGGCCTCACGCATGCGAGGCAAGCGCTCTACCACTGAGCTACAATCCCAGTCCCTCTCCCTTTGATTTTCATGAGGCTAGCCCCCATCCTTCTTTTCAGTTTTCCTCACTAGCTTCCATATATGAGAGAAAACATCTGACCCTTGACCTTCTGAGTTTGGCTTATTTCACTTAAAATAATGGTCTCTAGTTCCATCCATTTTCTGGCAGATGACATAATTTCATTTTTTAATCACTGAATAAAATTCCATTGTGAATATATACCACGTTTTCTTTATCCATTCATTCATTGATGGACACCTAGGCTGGTTCCAGAGTTTGGCTATTACGAATTGTGTTGCTATAAACATGGGTATGCAGGTATCACTGTAGTGTGATGACTTTAATTCTTCAGGGTAAATACCGAGGAGAGGTATACCTGGGTCCTATGGTGGCTCCACACCTGGTCTTCTGAGGAGCCTCCATACTGATTTCCAAGGAGGAGAGGTCTTAAAACAATGGTGACTAGGAGAAGGCGGGCTGCTGAGGGGCTGAGAGATGTGGGTGCTAACTTTGCTTTCATGGCAGCATCTTTGGTTTAGGATTATGACTTTCATTTTCCTCCAAAGAGAAGATTTCAGCTGAGCCCTGGGTTGTCTTTTTAGGCCTTTGTAACTACTTCTGACCTGCGGTTGTCCACGCAGCTTGCTGAGCTGGGGCATGTACTGATTTGCCGGGGCTTCTGTGACAAGATACCATGGCCGGGGAAACCCGACAAGGGAAACACATTTGCTCACAGTTCTGGGGCTGCAGGCCCAGGATCCAGGTGTCGGCAGGGCCAGTTCTCCAGAGGCCTGGCTCCCTGGCTGGACACCTCTGTTCGGAGTGTCCTCGAGGCTATTCTCCCTACTCTCTGTGTCCTGTGTATCCAAACGTCCCCTCCCTGTACGGACGCCAGTCGGATTGGATCAGGACTCACCCTAATGGTTTCATTTTCATATGATAACCTCTTTTAAACCTACAAACAAGGACTCTGTGGTTCTGGGGTGAAGAACTGAACATGTGAATGGGGCCCTGTTCAGCTCAAGGCAGGAGAATCCTTTGCCCGCTGGGAACCCGGAATCCTGTGGAGGCTCCGTGGAGCACGCAGACCAGGGGACAGCAGCGTGCCTTCCACTGCTTTCTTCCCTCTGTAATAACCACCCGTCAGGAAAAAGGCTCATTCTTTGCATTGCACAGCCTGGAGCAGCAGGGCTGGAGTCTGAAGCTTGTCTCTAAGATACCCAGTGTCTGTCCCCGAGAGCCATGTAATTAATTCTCCACGCTCAAGTCACTCCCTGGTGTCGATTCCCACCGCCTGCTCCATCCGCCCATCCTCTGGGTCCTTGGAGGGCCCAATCAGAGGCAGGTCCATGCTGACAGGCAATTATGCAGATCCATGAATTTATAATTCAAAATGAACCCATCAAAACATTTGTCCTTACTTTTAACCCCACTGTGGCCTGAGTGGAAATGGTAAGACACACGGCAGAGATGGATATAGCAGACAAAAGTCTTCCCACAGCCTCTCGCCCTACACATTCTAATCCCATTGAGGCTATTTATGCCTGGCCAGGGGCTGCGCTGGGGGCTGGGCTCCTGCAGGTCACCCCCTCACAGCGTCACCGGCTTTGTAGAAACCAGCTGCCTGTTGCTATGGTGATTTGGTTACGGAAGGGCAACGAAGGGCACCTAACCTGAGTGCTTTTTTAACCAAACCACATGCTTATTAAAAGAAAGGAGAAAGTTTCCATTAAACTATCTGGGCTGATTACATTTGGAAACTTAATAATGTGTTGACTCAAATAAGTCCCATTGAACTGAACCCCGCAGGGCTCCGGGTTCACCAGGGGAACAAATACCTCTGATGAAGCTTGGCATCTTAACCCTGTTTAACATTTTAATTAAGAAGGGAAAATTCGGTGTCATTTGCTTTTCTGTGGTCTCCAGGAGCGGCAGGGGACACGCTTGAGAATTCCCCCAAGAGTACAGCGGAAAGAAATACATTAGCTAATTAGGGATGATGCAAAACATCCATGTACAGGATTCATACGCTTCTGCTTTGCTTTGTTGGCCAACTTTGCTACTTTCCAGGAGGACTTCTCAGAAGGGGATGTGTGCATGTACTTCTCTTCCTTCTTCTTTTAAGAATACCGTTGATGGAGAGCTAAACCGTCGGCCTGTCTTTTACTCTACACAGCCAGAGAAGAGAGGCGTGAAGCTACGGCCCACTACTGGAGACGCCCAGAATTTATTAACCTTAGAAAAGTCATCCTCAAATCCATATTCATAAACCAGAAAAACCCACCATTAGCCTCTCCTTTTCCTAGCCAGGCGGGCACCCTGGGGAAAGTTTCTTTGGATGGCCCAGTTAAGGAGAAAATATTCTGTTCCCTGGTTTGCAAATGAGCTTGTGAAAGGGAGTTTAAAATAGCAATCCAGGACAGGGGGAGGCGCAAGGAGCCCCAAGAGCTGGGCAGCTATGTCTACACCGGTCAGGCTACCGACTTGGTGGAAAAATTAATTTCACTAGAGGATGTGTACATGTTTTTAGTGTATTTCTACACTCATATGTAGAGACTTTCTCTTTATTTCCTTTTGCATCCCCACCCTGGGTGTTCTGCTAATTTTGAGCCCCTTTCTTGGTGACCCCATCCTCAGCCAGTCCTGAGCAGCGAGTTTACTTCCTGGGAAACCTCCTGTCCTGTTTGGCCTGCTGTTTCCTTTGGGGCCCCCAGGGAAAGCAACACCCCATAACCCCCTCTGTCTCTGGACCCAAAAGGGATGGAGAACAACTGAACTATGTGTTAATTGCGTTAAGGCGCTTTCTCTAATGAAATAGTGGCCTTCTCCATAGCAACGGTGATTAAACCATGCAGAATCGCGGGTCCTCCAGGGCCTGTCTGTCTGGGAAGTGATTGCCACTTTACAGAACAATTCAGTCCAGATAGAAGTTTATTGTGCGCATTTTGCCTGAGCTGCCTGCTCAGGTCACACTCCCCAAAGCCTCTTTCTCTCCCTCTGAGCACTATTTGCAGGCTGACTTGGGGGTGGGAGCCACAGGATATGTGCCTCCTGGTTGGGGGGTGGCAGATGAGGCTGCCCGGGGCTGGGGTGGGGAGGAGAGAGAGAGCAGACCCTGGGCTCCTGTTCAGGGGCTGCGGAGGAAAAGACTCCAAAGCCTGCAGCTTGAATGTAAGTCAGCTCTAAAGAAGACCCATGCTTCATTAAGCAGCTTTAAAAATGCTCATTGAGATTCCCAGAGGGGGTAAGGTAAATTCCCTTTCCATTTTTGTGTGTCTTTCAAAAGCACACAGCATTCCCATTTTATACACTGTGGGGTAAATGATTTTCAAAGTTGGAGGGAGGGGGAAATACACATTATCTGGACTAAAACATGCAGAAAGGAGTGAGATCATGGAGCTGACAGACCCACCATCCCAAACAGAGGGGCGGGCCATCCCTACACGCTGCTGCTTTCTTCCTCTCAGGCCCAATGGCCTTTTCTCCCCTCCTGCCCGCTGGAGAAGCTGCAAGTACAGGGCTTGGATCACCCACAAATATGGTGCTGGCTAAAAGTTGCCAGGAGGCACTGCCTGTAGTTACAGACACACTTTGGAATATTCAAACAAATGAAATATAACTGTAATTTTAAGATCTAGACTCAAGCTTGAACACACCCCAAATATGCTCTTACTATAACAGAATCTGCTTTAAATGTGTCCAATTGCCAAGTGCAGTGGTGCAGGCCTATGATCTCAGCCAAGGGGGAGACTGAGGTAGGAAGATTGCAAGTTCAAGGCCAGCCTGGGCAGTTTAGGAAAATTCTGTCTCAAAAGAGAATAAAAAGGGTTGGAATGTAGCTCACTGGTACAGCACTCACCTACTATAAGGGAGGCCTTGGGTTCAATCCCCACTACCCACTCACCAAATATCCATCTTTTTTTTTTAAATATTTTTATTAGTTGTTGATGGATCTTTGTTTAATTCATTTATTTATATGTGGTGCTGAGAATCGAACCCAGGGCCTCACGCATGCGAGGCAAGCGCTCTGCCACTGAGCCACAACCCCAGCCCCCAAATATCCATCTTAAAGGCCCAAACTCTGGATTGCAAAGTCCAGTTTTGAATCCTGGCTCTGTCACTCAGTCCTGTGCCTTCAAGCAAGTCCCCAAACGTCTTGGGGCCTCTGTTTCCCTATTTGTAAAACAGAGATGAGAGTAGAACCTACCTCATGTGATTGTGGAGAGAATTAAAGGAGAAAATTATCAAAGCACCTACTTCCTGGCATAATTGTGCACAAAAATAATACCAATCATGACAGCCACATGGCACAGTGCCCTGTTGGGTGCGCATGGCACCCCGGCTTGCCAAGGTCTTTACCTCTGTCGTCTTCCTGACGATCCTGTGCTCTTCTTTTATTTTTTTCCACATTTTTTTATTGGTACATTGTGAATGTATATAGTGATGGGATTTGTTGTTGCAACAAACATCTGACACGCTCTGGTGTGCCTCACTGGAGGGCAGGCCAAGTCCCCACCAGGCACTGCCAGGCCAGCCAGAAGCGGCCAATCGCTGGCTACAAAACAAACAGAGAAATCCAAACCCCCCAACTCCAGCCCTGGGGATCAGGAATGTTCTAGGCCATGAAGGAGAGGCAGACAGTCCTGTGCCCTGGGCCGACAGGCCAGGACAGCTCTGAGGTGGTAGAGAAACATAGTTAAGGGTGGCAGTCCAGGCCAAGGAGCCAGGCAAGCTTCCCAGGGATGCTTGCTTCTATTTTTATTAACAAAATTGAAAAGATAAATACTTAAAAGGATTTGCAGAGCTTAAATTTAGGAAATAAAAATGCAATTTATACTGGCATCAAGTATAATTTTTCACACTTTCAAAAATATTCGAAGAAAACTGGATGAAGGCCGCAAATCAAAATATTTATCATATCGAGAAATTCATGTGCTACTGTGATTTGTTTTCTACTTTAAAAAATAATTCATTATTATTATTATGCTAGTAATACTATTGCCCAAACTTTCTGATCCCAAGGGAAAACTTCAAGTTCTAAGCAATATACTAATTACTTTAGGCAAAGAGTCTTATAATTACATTGTGCACACTGGGTATTAAATATGAATTTGCAACACCCTCCAAAGGAATTTGCCCAAATAGCTGCAGGAGCAGCAAGGACAGATTAGTGAAGACTGGAGTGGCTGGCAGAACCACCCTAAACAGATGGACACTTTCAAGTGGCCAACACCATCAGCTGTACTGGGAACTTGTGAGAACAGCAAGATGTCAACAGTCCCACTCAGGCCTACAGAATCAAAATGAGCAAGAAGGAACATGGCCACCCAGTGAAAGACTACATTTCCCAGCCTCCCAGCAGCTAGGTGTGGCCAAGTGACTAAGTTCTGGCCATTGATTGGTAGGTGAGCAGAAACGATGCAGCAACTTCCAGATTTCGCCCCTATAGGGAAGAACCCCACTTTTCACTTATTGCTGGGGAGACATTAGCATTATGGAAGGGGTGGGGCAGCCATTGTAGACCACAACTGGAATCCCCATGCTTATGGTGACAGAGCAAAAGTGATCTATGATTTATCATACCAACTTTACTTTCTATATCTTTTGTGATACCACCTTCTAATTGCAATCTGTATATACTTTTTTTCCTATAGACTATAAGCCATTTGTGGACAGAGACCAAATATATTTTTTTTAAACTCTGTACATTATCAAGTTATCTGTCTTGTCCAATAACTATCAATTAAATGAATGAATGAATAGTGATTTATTATGAAGATGTATTCACCTTCCCCTGGTTAAAGATGGGATGCTATGTGGTTCCATAAGGATAACCATTGTGTTTTTTCAAGATGGTGGAATAGAGAAGGTCACATTCCTGACTACTCCATGCAGTGAAACCAAGAAAGCAGACAGGCAAGGTGAGTGAAAAAAAAAAAAAAGCAGAGGGACTTTATGGGAATTTAAAACTGGACATTCAAAGAAGATTTGGGGCTCAGAAGGTTAGATATAATAAAATAAGGAAGAAATCCCCAGTGGCATAGCCACTGCTGTGGCCTGGCCAGAAGCACCAACCAGAAGGTCCCTCCATGAGCATAGTGGAGGGAGAAGGGAATTAAAGAAACCTGCATTTTGGAAGGCCAGGGGTGTGTCTGAGTATGGAGCAGATGTACTGCACAATATCTGTATTCAGGGAAAGAAGTCACCATCTCTCCAGGCGATGTGTGGAGGACAAAGGAAGGAACCATTTTGCAGCTGTGATGCATAGGGGCTGGCAGCTGAGGGGACTGATTCATGGCAAACCTGAGATTGGCCCAAAATACAGGCCCAGGATACACACACTGTACAACATAGAGTGTGCTTAAGTGGCTAGGAGAAAACCAGACATGGCAAGAGGGTTACACAGGGGACAACAGTTGTGGAAACTCACCTGGCTCTACCCCTCCCACTCTGATCCGACTGCTTGCAGGACCAGCTGGGAGAGACACATCTGGCTGGGAACTTAGAAGGGCGGAGATGGAAGAGATTGTTTAGAAACTGAACCCAGAACTAGAAAATGAGGGTCCAAAGGTGACAGAGGGGACTAAGAATTGAGTACTCTACCACACGAGTGGAACCCAAGGGAGATCACTGGGGTAAGACTTCTAGCGTGGACCAGCAAGTACTGGGTGCTGGAGGTGCGCTGATTTAAAACCTCCAGACCAACTGGCATTCAGCGAAGAGTCTGGAGCCCACCTAAGCTGAAACCCTGCCTCCAGGAACTCTGTCAATGGGATTACCTCTCTCAATCCAGCAATCCAGAGGGTGGAGCATCATGTTCCAGACAATCCCACCTAACACTGCTGAGAAGAGAAGTTGAGAATCTTTTGAACTTCAACAGAAAGAATTCTTTAACTTTTCATCAAGATCTTTTAAAAAAAAATTTTCTTTCTCTGTTTCATTGTGACCTTAATGGTACACAGACATTTATACAGTTTCCTTTTTTTTTTCTCATCTCTAGCATTTTTGAAGCCAGTTATTTTTCATGGATTAGTTTTTGTGAACTAAGATGTTTGATTAGTATATTTTAGTTTTGTTTTGTATTCTTTTATTTTTAATTTTTAAAAATTTTTACTTATATTTTTTCTCCTACATGTTTCCCTTGAGCCGCTTTTCTTCCACTAACAGCCAATCTATATTATTTTCTTTCACTCTTCTTTTAATTTTTTACTTTTTCTTCTCTCCTCCCTCTTAATCACATCCTATATCTCTTCTGTTCTCTCCCTGTCTATCATTTGAAATTATAAACCCTTTTGCAAACTTGCTGTTTTTATTGTAGGCAATGATTGATCATGTCATTTCTGTTTATTGTGACAACATTGTCAATATCATAGCAGGAACTTTGGTTTAATGCTGTATGTTGTTTGCATTGGTGGTTGTTATTATTTGTCTCCCCCTAAACAGTGCAGTACTAGGAACATTCAGGGACACTATAAGTCCACAGAATAGAAACTCTACTGCCTCAGATCCATACTGTTAGATGGGTATACACACAAACAACATAAAAAAGCAGGAAACAAATTGCTCCAAACAAACCAAGATACTCCAATAACAGAATCCATCAACACCACAGTGGAAGAAATGTCAGACAAGGAGTTTAGAGTGTATATGGTTAAACTAATCTGTGAAGTAAAGGACAGTATAAGAAATGAAATCAGAGAAAAAATACAGGAAATGAAAGATCACTTCAATAAATAGGCAGAAATTCTGAAAACAAACAGAAATCCTCAAAATGAAGGAAACATAAAAACAAATTATAAATTCAATAGACAGCATCACCAACAGACTAGCTCACCTGGAACACAGGACCTCAGGCAATGAAGACAAAATATATAATCTTGAAAATAGAGTTGACCATGGAGAGAAGATGTTAAGAAGCCACGAAGAGAACTTCCAAGAAATATGGGTAACATGAAAAGACCAAATTTAAGATTTATCAGGATAGATGAACATGTGGAGATACAAACCAAGGAAATGCACAATCTTTTCAATGAAATAATATCAGAAAATTTCCCAAACCTAAAGAATGAAATGGAAAATCAAATACAAGAGGCTTATAGGACCCCAAATGTACAAAATTGCAACAGACCTACACCAAAACACATTATAATAAAATGCCTAACATAGAGAATAAGGATAGAATTTTAATAGCTATGAGAGAAAAAAAATCAGATTACATATAGGGAGAAACCAATTTGGATCTCAGCTGATTCTCAATCCAGACTCTCAAAGCTAAGAGGTCCTGGAATAACATATACTAAGCTCTGGAAGAAAATGGATGCCAACCAAGAATCCTCTCTCCAGCAAAATTAAGCTTCAGATTAATTCAGAAGACGAAATAAAAACCTTCCATGATAAACAAAAGTCAAAAGAATTTGCAACTAGAAAGTCTGCAGTATAGAACATTCTCTACAATAAAATATTCCATGAAGATGAAATGGGGGGAAAAAGTGAAAAACAGCAAAGGGAGGAACTACACTAAAGGAATAGCAAATCAAAGGAGAAACTAATTCAAATTAAAACCTAAAATAAACCCAAATGACCAGGAATACAAATCATATCTCAATAATAACCTTGAACATTAATGGCCTAAACTCATCAATCAAAAGACACAGACTGGCAGATTGGATTAAAAAACAAGATCCAGCAATATGCTGTCTCCAAGAGACTCACCTCATAGGCAAAGACATCCACAGACTGAAGGTGAAAGGATGGGAAAAAACATATCACTCACATGGATCATGTAAACAAGCAGGGGTTTCTATGTTTTATCAGATAAAGTGGACATTAAGCCGAAGTTAATCAAAAGGAACAAAGAAGGCCATTTCACACTGCTTAAGGGAATTATACATCAATAAGACACAACAATCATAAATATTTATGCCCAAACAATGGATTATCTACATACATCAAACAAACTCTTCTGAATTTCAAGAATCAAATAGACCACAACATAATAATACTGGGTAACTTGCCTCTGTCACCACTGGATAGATCCTCCAAACAAAAACTAAATAAAGAAGATATAAAATTGAAAAATATAATTGATAATATAGACTTAACAGACATATATAGAAAATTTCATCCATCAATGACTAAATACACTTTCTTCTCAGCAGCACATGGATTCTTCTCTAATATAGACCATGTTATGTAAGCTATCACATATGTTGACATACAATTATAATATTACCTAAATATATTTTTAGCATCTGTAGGGTTATTTTGATAGCTCCCTTTCCATTGATACTAATTTTTGTGTTCTTGTTTTTTTCTTGATTAGACTTGTTTGTTTCTTATCAAATTTTAGCTGTATTATTTTTTCTCTGTTTCATATATTTCTGCTCCTACTCTTATTTTTTCCTTCCTACTACATAATCGGAAAATAATTTGTTATTCTAGATTTTTTATAATACAAATACTTTAAGTTATAAATGTTCATCTGACTATTGTTTCATCCCAGAGTTCCTGATATTTTAAGCTTTTGTTATCACTTAGTTCAAGGCACTTTTTATTTACTTTTCTTGTGCTTTCTTCCTTGACCTCTGAGGTATTTATAAGTGTGTCATTTAATTTTGAAATAGTTGACACGTGGAAGTGGGGTTCTATATATCTTAAGGCAATTGATTTCTAATATAATAAATCATGTAGGAAACACAAGCTGTATAATTTCAAATTTAAAAAGTAATGGAAATGTTTTTTATATTGATTGTATTGGTTACATACATGTCAAAACTGTTCAAATTGCATACTTCAAATATGTGCATTTTATTATACTTCAATTTTACCTCAATAAAGCTATGGGGGGGAGGATGATCATTACAATGGACTAAAATGCATCAAGTACATTTAAGTACATTTAAACATGAGTTTCTGATCATATATGTATGTATATATAGACATATGTGTGCACATACATGTATCTAACTATTTACCTTCAAAGAGTAAGAAGAAAATTCATTATCATGAAAACTGACAGGTAAAGGGGAAGGACCCAAACATTGTCCTTTATTTTCTATGTGATCTATACCACAGGATCCCCAAATAGTAGGCAAGGAGAAGCATTTCTTATCACATCATCCTAGTTAATAAATGATAGTATTAGAACATTACCATCTTGTAACTCCTCCCCCCAAGGAATTAACAGATCCAGTTAAAGGCTTTCAACATCACAAGAACAGAGATAAGACCTTGTGTGGCTCCTGTAGTCCAATCAAAGAGATCCAACTGCTCAAGTCTCTGACATGCATGTTGAATTGCATCATGTGTGTGAGATTCACATAAACCTCTAACTGGGGGAAACTATAGACTGGACTATCAAAGGACTAGCATTCTTCCACATGTGCGTTATAGCAGGGGAGTATGGCCAGGGAAACAGTAGGCTAAAGGAAGCTAAATGGGGAACACTAGAGAAGAAGGCACAGGTGTGATTACTATGAAAGTCACAAGAGGAGCCAGAGTGGCCCTCAGTGGTAGAATGCCAGCCTGGCATGCACAAGGCCCTGGATTTAATCCTTATGGCCACAAAAGAAAAGAGAAGAAAGTCCGGATGGTGGTTACTTCTGGGAGGAAGACATTTATGGCAGCAGAAGGGCTTCCAAGTTAGCCAACAAAATTCTCTTTCTTGATTTGCTTGGGTTTTTACAGGTGTTTGCCTTATAGTCAACCACTCGCTAAGTAACTTCCTCACCTCTGGGGGTCATCCAAGATGCTGTGACTGTTATTCATGGCTGTGCTGTCCATGGAAAGGACAACAAATTGGCCACTTCTAACCCAGAATCAAGAAATGGGACTGGTCAGATGTAATCTGGCCCCACTGTTTACAGATGGAAATTCTCCAATGCAGAAGAGTGAGTTCCAAACTCTGTCTCCTGAGTCCTGTTTCCTCCATATCCCAGGTTTCCTCTTATTCCCTGCACCCTGATTCCATGGCTCCTCAAGTTGGGTCACAGAGTTCTATTTTATCAAGAGGGTTGACATATAAAATCAAAGTGTTTTCCTGTTTTCTTTTGCGATTACTTCAAAAGTCCACATGACTCTGCCAGGACACTACTCCTAATCAAAAATCCTGATTCTGTATTCACTTAAGACACTATTCATTTGTCCTTACTGATTACCAACTATGTGAGTATAAGGCCATAATCTCTTAAAAAGAATTGCAGTAAAGAACTGGAGGTGTAGCTCAGTGGTAGAACACTTGCCTAGCATGCATAAGGCCTTGGGTTGTATTCCAACAGTGCCAATAAAAAAAAAATTTAAAAAAAGAATTGAAATGAAGTTAATTCATACACATGAAAAACACAAACAGTGGGAAAAAAGATATAACATGAAAATTAAAGTCTGTTTCCAGTTTCTGCACACCAAAACCAGAAACAATTTTTACAAACATAGCACATATATGCATAGCCTTTAGAATTATTTTTCCACAAATTGTACATTGTATGCACACTAGTGTTTACCTTGCATTTTTATTTAAAATATTTTGTGTGGGGTGTGGTGCTACACACCTATAATTGCAAGTTCAAAGCTAGCCTTAGCAACTTAGTGAGGACCTAAGCAACTCAGCGAGACTCTGTCTCAAAATAGAAAATAAAAAGGGCTGGGGATGTGGCTCAGTGGTTAAATGCCTCTGGGTTTAATCCTTGGTACCCCCAAAATAAAACAAAATATATTTTGGGTAATACATATATAAATAAATAAATATATATAATTCTTACATTAGCACATATAGTCCCTACCTTGTACTTTTAAACGGTTGAATAATATTCCGTTATATGTCTGTTCAATAATTTATTTAGCCAGTTCTTTATTGAGGACCACTTAGGTTTACCATTAACATGCTAAGTGAACATTCCAGTCCACAAAGCAAGTGTATCCATAGCGTAGATTTCTTAGCAATGGAATTGTTAGGTCAAAAGAAACATGCATCTTGAATTTTGAGAGATAGTGTCAAAACATCCTCTACATTTCATGTGTTTACATTCTTGGCAACACTATATTTAGTGCTTATTTTCCCATATCATTCACAACACTGGGTTTCATGTTTATATTCTTTTTTTTTTTTTTTTTTTTTTTTTTTTTTTGGTACCAGGGATTGAACTCAGGGGCACTCGACCACTGAGCCACATCCCCAGCCCTATTTTGTGTTTTTTTATGTAGAGACAGGGTCTCACTGAGTTGCTTAGTGCCTCGCCGTTGCTGAGGCTGGCTTTGAACTCGCGATTCTCCTGTCTCAGCCTCCCTAAGTGCTGGGATTACAAGCGTGAGCCACCGCGCCCGGCTTCATGTTTATATTCTTCACAATTTAATAAGTGAAAAACTTTATGTCACTTATGGTTTGACTTTCATTTCTTCAATTATGAGTAAAGCTGCTTATTTTTTCAGATGCTTATTGGTAATTTTAGGGTTTTTTTCCTGTGAATTAAATGTTTGAATCTTTTGTACGGTTCTTTTTCCTAATAGGTTTTCATTTCTTCCCAAAAGGACCAGAAATGTAGAACGCTAACTCCACTGCCTTCAAGGACAATGTCCTTTCTTATTGTCATCCACAGGATTGACATCTTAGGGCACAGCTTTAGCTTCTGTATTTTTTTGATTTGGTCACTCTTAAATGCTCACTGTCATATACTGTGGTCAGATGACATAAGAGAGAACTAGTCATTATACTTTCTTATCTATTTCTATAATTATTTCTGACATCTGTAAGCCATGATAGAATTTAACCTTATTAATAATAAAATTATTTTGTCATTTTGCAAATTATTTGAATTTAAAAATTTCCCTCTCCCATACCCAGAAAAAGGTGATCAAATGAGAATTTCTATCTACCACACACCTTGACTATAAGCAGGCCCCACTCCTCTGAGAGCCAATTTCCCTAAGTATAAAATAAGAAGGTTACCTTAGTCCACAGTTCCCTTCACACCCAATATTCAGGAGCTCAAACAGAGTTAATCTAAACCAAAAATGATTTGAGGCCTTATAGCCTTAAAAGGAAGCCAGGCTCCAAGGAAGAACAATTTTTTCTGTGAACACTTGACAACAGATTCTTGCCACCGGTCTTACATGATGGCACATATAGGTAGGATGCTCACCTACCTGCTCCACCTGAGCCTCAAGGTCTTGAGATCCTGGCCAAGGCCACCTCATACTCCACAGTCTCATCCCTATGTTTGCTGAATCCTAAGCAAGGACTCCTGTGCATGTTCCATCATTCCAAATACCAACTGGGAATCCAAGTCACTCCAGCAAGTCTATATAGTATGTTCTTCAAGTGAATAACCATCTTCTGTAAATACACTACTGATGCTACAATTGGTATTTTGAGACTCTTGTGTGCATGTGTGTGTGAAGCAAGATGAAACAAAACAGTAATTATTGGTACTATCTGGAACTGGGATTTATTTTTCTAGCTGTCTTTTTATTGTATGCGCCTCCTTACGTATTTTTCATAAGGCTAGTGATGGGAGGGTGTGCTTTTGCACCCTGGGTCTTTCCCATCACAGAAAACAGCACTGAATGGAGCCTCCCTATGTGCCAGGCACTATCTGCCACCACCGGAACTGGGATTTTTCAGCATAAAGAAAAGCAATAGATACAAGTTGATTTGGTTCAATAACATGCCTGGAATCCTAACAACCTCAACAGACTAAAACCCACCAACTATGTCTAAATCCACCAATTCATGTGGTATTTAAAAAGAAACTCACTGGTTACCTTTGGATTGTTCTAGGAAACCAACTCTTTATCTTGAAAATTGCTAAGTAAAAAGAAAGAATAAAGTTTTTCTAGACGAACTATCTTTGAAATCAAAAGCTATCAATATCTTTGAAATCAAATGCAGGTAAGTTATCTTTATAGGTCACAAATGAGGATGGATTTTTTAACATTCAAATACTCCATTTTCTAGCCAGATGTGGTAGTGCATACTTGTAAACCCAGTGACTCAATGACTGAGGCAGGAGGATTTTAACTTAATGAGAGCTTGTCTCAAAAAAAGGGGAGGGAGCTGGGGATGTAGCTCAGTGTTAAAGCACCTCTGGGTTCAACCCACAGTACAAAACAATGACAACATAAATAAATAAATATACCATTATTTACCCCTAATTAAATAGTGTGTCCTGGTAATGAGTACTAAGTGTTGTTCATATCACATGAAGAGAAACAACTGGACATTTTCTTACTCTTTTTTTTTTTTTGGTACTGGGGATTGAACTCAGGGGCATTCAACCACTGAGCCACATCCCCAGCCCTATTTTGTATTTTGTTTAGAGACAGGGTCTCACTGAGTTGCTTAGTGCCTTACTTTTGCTGAGACTGGCTTTGAACTTGCAATCCTCCTGCCTCAGCCTCCTGGCCACTAGGATTACAGGCTTGTACCACTGCACCCAGTTCTTACTCTTGTTGGAAGAATACACCATCACTTATGAAGGAGTCTTATTTAAAAACAAGAACTTGAATTTAATTAAGCCTTGAGATTAAACCAACCATTTACAAGAAGTATAGGGGAAAGGAGGACATATTAAACGACACCTGAAGGATGCTGTCAGCCAAAGCTGGACTTTTCAAAACTGTACAGGACAATCGGCCAGGTTTCTTCCACAAAGAACTTGTAAAGAAAAACAAGGAGGGGGCTGGGAATTTAGGGATTAAAATCAATTCAGGGGACATATTAACTGATTGCAATATATGGACCTGATCTGGATCCAAATATGGAAAATTTGTGAAGAAATTTATAAGATAATTGAGGAAATATGAACACTGACAGAATATTCAAGGCTATTCAAGAATTACCGATACTGCAACAAGTGGAGATGCAGCAAGGGGCCTGGTGGGTGTGAAGGCCTTGAAGTGATGGAGTGATGGAGTGCTTGTCGGGGCAGAGCTGGGCTCCAACTCACTTAGTGTGGGGAGAGGGCACCGAGAAACAGCCCTGGGGTGGTGGGCTGAGGCTGGGCCATAGGTACCTAGGGCTATTGTTAGTCTACTTTGTTTAAATTTTTTTTTTTTGCACCAGGGATTGAACTCAGGGGCACTCAACCACTGAGCCACATCCCCAGCCCTATTTGGTGTTTTATGTAGAGACAGGGTCTCACTGAGTTGCTTAGCACCTCACCATTGCTGAGGATGGCTTTGAACTCCTGATTCTCCTGAGTCACCCAAAGTGCTGAAATGATAGGCGTGTACTACGGCGCCCGGCTTGTTGGAATTTTTTATTAATAAAAAGTTTCTTTTTTTAATGGAATCATCAAGGGCTCCACTTTCTGATCTGCAACTTGTATGATCCTATTGATCTGGTAACATAATCCTTATGAGTTAATAATTGAAACTGTTAATCACAACTCTCTGAGGTTGACATCCCTACAACATGACAGATTGTGACCATCTCTTTTTACTGTAAAGCTTCTTTGACCTAAGAAATATACTGTGACCAAAGTGATCCTGAGAAGGACCGAGAGGTTCAAAGCAGCCTCCAGGCTGGCGTGCCCAGCAGCTGTTAGGTTTCCTGGGAGTTGCTTGGTTACCTTTATATAAGGCGGTGACACAGCAGCATGTTGTTTGTTTTTGTTTTGGTTTTGGTTTTGGTACTGGTGATTGAACCCCGGGGCGCATAATCACTGAGCCACATCCTCATCCTTTTTATATTTTATCTAGAGCCAGGGTCTTGCTGAGTTGCTTAGGGTGTGGCTAAATTGCTGAGGCCGGCTTTGAACTTGCCATCCTCCTGCCTCAGCCTTCCCAGCCGCTGGGATTACAGGTGTGCGCCACTGTGCCCAGTCACGGCAGCAGTTTTAACGAGTAGATGAAACATTGTTCCTATTGCCAAAGGGTTTGTGTCTTAACTCCTCCACTTCTGCAGAGGGAGGCTTTCTTAGTGACAGCTACTATGAAGCTGCACTATCTTCATAAAGGGCATCCTGAACCTTCCCACCCTATCTGTGGCTATTTTCCATAATTACAGTTGATTGATAAGAAAAAGTCACATAGAAGTGAATCATGGAGGCTGGTAAGGAGATCATGCTCTCCAACTCCTTACAGTCAACAATTTCTACTGCAAAATGGGGATGAGTGGGAAAGGCTGGCTTGGTTACGTGGTGGTGAGAGATGAATGGATATCTCCTGCCCACATGCAGTCACTGAGTGGGCCTGGCTTGCAGGGGTGGGTGGAATATCTCTAGAAGACAATATTGGGGCAATTGGTGAAATTCCATGTCCCCAGATCATTCTATTTTGCCAATGTTTGATTTCCTGAAAGGCAGACAGTGGTTCTTTGTACCGGTCTTGCAATTTTTCCAAAAGGTTGAAATGACTTAAAAGTACAAAATTTTCAAAAGGGATGAGGAATCAGAGAGCCAGCCACTGCTGGCTCTAGAACCCAGCACTTCTGTGTGGGAGGTGCCCACTCTCTCTCTGGTCTCTGTGGCGGGGTCGGCTGAGGACAGCATGTGCCAGGCTCCCTGTGAGCAAGCCAGAGCTTTGTGACCGGGGAGAAGAGTCTAACGCAGCTGAGAAAGAAGTGATTCCTTCCAGTGGCTGGTGAGGGGTGGCGGTCAGCACTCTCTTAGGCCAGGTGCCTGGGGACTTTTATTACCCAAACAAAATAACAGCAATCAGAAAAAAACAAATACCCTGTACAGTTTAATCTTTATTTTTACAGGATTTGGCAGGAGCCATAAGGTCTGGAATGGTAGGCCTTTTGGGGAACTTTGTGTTTATTAAAATGGTCTGGATACTAGTTATTATTCTTTCTCTCCCTTTGAAATGGAATGGAAAGTCTCCTGATAAACGGGCAGAGATAGTGTCCAGATTTTTGTAACTAACTGCTCTCAAGTCCTTTGTGCTGCACTGCAAAGTGCAGTCCTGAAGCAGCCCTTCCTGAGAGCCTAGGTTCTCTGCTCCCTAGACGGCTGAGCACGCTGGTCATGTAGAATACATGTCCTCTCGGTCATGCCAGTAACAGAACACAGTTTCAGTTGAAAGGGTCTGTATAAACAAATCTTTAAAATGTTATAAATTTACTACATGGAATCTAATTAATCTTTCTTAGAAGAGGGGTGCAGTTTCTGCCTTTAGAATTTATTCTTTGTTAATTTACACGTTCCACGTTTTCAGAGTTAACTTCTGCCAAATATAGGTTCACCATTCCTAAACCCCAAACCCAAACTCCGAAATGCTCCAAAAATCCAATTTTTTGAGTGCTAGGATGGTGGTCCACATGGAAAATTCCACACCTGGCCCATGTGGAGGGGCTCAGACAAAACACAGGCGCTCCACCCTCCCTACATGTACCAGGCACATATGAAACATAAATGACTTTTGTGTTTAGACTT
This sequence comes from Xerus rutilus, assembly GCA_028644305.1. Taxonomy (NCBI): domain Eukaryota; kingdom Metazoa; phylum Chordata; class Mammalia; order Rodentia; family Sciuridae; genus Xerus; species Xerus rutilus. Next base: position 8,183,583 of record CM053404.1, on the reverse strand, counting down.
GGGTCCTATCCCCAAGATATCTCATTTTGTATGTGCAAATATTCCAAAATCCAAAAGATTCTGAAACACTTCTGGTCCCAAGCATTTCAGATAAGGGATGCTCTCCATAAAATTCATCTCCATAAAAACACAAGAGACAACCAGCCTGCCGTGTTATAATTAGGTTTAGTTTAAAATTTTAAAAAATTTAATTGTGGTAAAATACACATAATATGTACATTTTAAGTGTACATCTAAATAGTGGTAAATTTATTGAGATTTTTATGCACCCAATGTCCAGAACTTTCTTATTTTGTGACACTGAAACTCTGTACTGCCTAGACAAGAACTCCTCCTTTCCTCTCCTCCCAGTACCTGGAAACCACCATTCTCCTCTCCATAAATTTGATCACTCTACGTATTTCCCTTAAGTGAGTCATGGTGGGTATCTGTCTTCCTGCAACTGGCTAATTTAACTCAGCATAATATCCTTGAGGGGCCTCCATGTTGTAGCATGCTTCAGAATCTCCTTTTATTTTTGGTACTGGGGATTGAACTCAGGGGCACTCAATCCCTGAGCCGCATCCCCAGCCCTATTTTGTGTTTTATGTAGAGACAGGGTCTCACTGAGTTGCTTAGCGCCTCGCCCTTGTTGAGGCTGGCTTTGAACTCGCGGTTGTCCTGTCTCAGCCTCCCTAAGTGCTGGGATTCCCCTTCTTTTTAAAGCTAAACAATCCTCCATTGCATGCATACACCACATTTTGTTCATCCACTCATCAGCCATGATGACGCCTGGGCTGCCTCTAATTCCTGGCTGCCATGAATAATGCGTCCATGAACCCAGGTGTACAGATATCCTTCAAGACCCTGCTTCCGATTCTTTGGGTTATATACAGAGGAGTGGAGTTGCTGCATCCTATGGTAATTCTGTTTGTAAGTTTTTGAGAAGTGGCTACACCATCTTCCATAGCAGCTGCACCATGTCACAGTGCCACCAACAGCGAGCCGGGATTCCAGTTTCCTGACATCCCTCGTCAATGCTTGTCCTTTTCTTATGTTTTGATAGTAGTCGCCCTCATGGGTGTGAGGTTAAAAATATACATTCAGCATTTAATTATACAATAAAAGGCAGTGAAAGAAATATCTGGAACTAGTGAAAAGGCAAGGAGGGTCTGACCTTATCTTGGGAAGGAATGTATTTTTCTTATTATTTAGCAAGACATCTACTGGATTGGAGAGAAAAGACCAAAGCTGCACAGACCAGCAAGCAGCCCATTGCAGTAGCCAAGCAGAGAGAGGCCACCTTAGGCAGAGCCCAGGGAAGGACAGGGTGCTGGAGCTACGAGGAGGGCTTTCAAGTGACCGTGTAGGACATAAAAGAGAGAGAGGAGTCCATGGCAGCATCAGGGCTGCACAAGCAGGTGATGGACTGAGGGCTCCCGTGGAGCATGGAGAAGGAGCAGGAGCTGGCTGGGAGGACGATGTCACCCTGGAGGAGGGCAACACGGAGTGGAGCTAGGAGCAGAGGCCAGAGGACCCCACTGAAGGAGATAACGGAGGACACAGGAGGCCTTGCCAGGACAAAGGAGTATTAACCAAGCTACCCTGCACAAGTGGGCTGCCAACTATTTCACCCTGAGCAGAGCCGCAGCCCTCCTTGACTGTGGCTGAACCTCCACAGCTAAGGCATGAAAACCCACAAGTTCCAGGCAGGCCGGGTCTCCCTGGTCGCAGCCAGCAGGGGACTCATAGCTTGTTCTTTTGCAAAATGAACTTGATTTGTCACTGGGGTGGGGGTGAGGTGGCTTCAGGCAAAAAGCCACCTAGAAAAGCAACACAGGAGACCTGCTACTGCTGGGAAGCACGGCGGCCATGCCTTCTTACTGCACTAAGGGAAAAAAAAAAAGCCCTGCACATTCCCAGCTGCAGAGCCAGGATTATAACTCATGGAGTGAACGTAAGACATGTTGAAGTATATTTTCAAAGTCGAACATGCATGCCACCTTAGGTGCATATGACATTTTGTCAACCAAACATGGAACCAGCAATCCTCTTGCAGAAAATGATTTGGTGATAAAGTCAAATCAATGTGTTTCAACCATAACAGGGAGGAAAGAACATAGTGTACAAAAATTATTCATGTCCTGAGCATTTGGCCTATAATAGGCCCACCAAGAAGTTACCATTTCTAGTACATTAACTACCCCTGACTTATCACACATATGTGATATTGGCAAAGTTGTGCTTTTAAATATATGTGTGTATGTACCACAGCTGGAGAGACCAGCAAAGAGCTCACTGCAGTCAATGAGTTGAGAAAGGCCAACTTGTGTGTGTGTGTGTGTATCTGGCCTTGCACACAAGCAGACACATTTGGTTTTGATTCTTCTTGACTTCCTCTGGGAGTAGTAAAAGATCTCTCTCCTCCCTGGAGATGATGCATGGTCCACCCTCCCATTTGCAAACACAGTGTTTAGTTTCAGTCACATCTCTTATTAAAGTCAAGGGAGCTGTGTGGCTCTGCCCTTGGAGTCTGAGAATGCATGGCCCCAAAGCTCCCCAGGGAAATGGGGTGTTGGTGCCAGACTTTACTGTGAGCAACACATTGCAAGGTGTCTTATGCTGGACCAGGTCCAGAGTCCTGGTTTTGGTAACATTAGATCATTCATCCCCCAAACAGACCTTCCTGTCAATTATGCATTTAAGATGGTAGCACATTCTAGCCCATTAATAAAGAATGGAAGTAAATTCATTTGTCCTGGTTCTAGGAGCTGGAAGTCTAAGATCAAGATGCCACCAGTCCTGCCTCCTCACATGGCAGAAGGCAGAAGGACAAAGGCTCCAACCTCTCTCCTCAAGCCCTGGGGGAATGGCAATGATCTACTGACAGGAAACCCCTCCCCAAAGCCCCGCCTCCCGACGACGTCGCACTGGGACTACTTTCCAACACATGATCTTCAGGGGACACATTTGGACTTGGCACACAATAAAAGAATGTGGGGAGCACCTGGAGAGGGATGTGTGCTCTGTGTGCCAGCACCCATGTCCCAGCACCCGTGTCCCAGCACCTGTGTCCGGCCGTGAAAGAGCCAGCGGCCCTGAGGAGCGGAAGGGGAGCAGAAGCTTCAACCTGTGTCACCTTGCACATGACAAAGGCCAAGGTGGGGGTTCCCAGTTTTCTTCTTAAGAGGCGTGAGGATGAAGAGGGGAACTGTTCATGTACATGTATAGACATAGGTTTTCTTTGACTATATATGTTCATATATACATGCTTTTTCATCCTTGGACACATGAACCAATCACCTTGAATATTATGTTTCTGCACTTCTAAAGGGAAAAAATTAGCGAAAGTACATATCCGTATATATTCTCAAGGAAAATATGGAGTGACCTTAGTAGGGAACACCTATATTAGTAATGTCAGAGATGTGTATAATTTAAAATTTTCCCTAGTCCTCTCTCATCGTCATCTTTTTCCTCTGGCAGATCCACTCAGTCCTTCAGAAAGTGTTTTCGGAGAGCCTGCGAGGCCAGGTGCCGCGCAGGCCCTGGCTTTGGAGAGGCGCGTAAGCCAGAGAGGTCCCTCTTCTGGCAGAGCTGGGGCTCCATCAGGGGAAAGACTCACAGTGAGACAATCAAGGAAAATGGTGTGTGGAGAGCAGGGCTATGCTGGGAATCCACACACTCTTCCAGGTGTGTGGACAGAGATGATCAGGGAGTCATTTAAACGGGATTGGCCCAGGCCTCCCAGAGAGGAAGTGGGGGACAAGCCAAGGCGGTGGGGAGGAGGAAGAGCCAGGGTGAGCACTCTGGGTAGGTCAGGGCAGAGCCCCAGAGAGGACAGGCGCACTCTGGGTAGGGCCTACTGTAGCACTGGGGTGTGGCATCCTTCGCTGGTGGGGTCTGACAGAATAGGACATCAAGTCCCATGGCTTTTTAGTAATAGAACCAAAATGGCTTGGTCTTCCCTTTCCTGACCTTCCAGGTGGCCCTGGGTGGCCCTGTTGTGTGTCTCTGCGTACGCCTTTCTCTTTTTACTACCAAGTCAGTTTTCTTGGCCTTACCTTCCTTCTTAGCTCCTGACCATCAAGTCATCCCTTAAAGCTGTCCTTGAGATGGCCTGCTCTCCCTGTAAGAGCAGGTCCTCTGGCTCCTGAAGTCCAAATGCAACCTTGTGCAAGAGTCGTTGCCCCAGTGCAGATTAAGTACTAGTCCAAAGGTAGGACCACGGTCATGTGACTACAGTGGTGAATGGTGGCTACTGACCCCAGGAAGAGAAGGCCAAATGTCCATCCAGGGTGGAATGTCTGGAGCGCAGGATGGTCACATAGGAATACTGCACAGAGTGAGAATGAACAAACCATTCCCACAAACGAATCTCACAAACACAGCGTTCAACAAAGGGATCCGGATACTTGAAGAAATATGCTGTACAATTCCATTTCTATGAAGTTCAAAAACAGGCTGACTTACCTGTGGAGATGGAGTCGCAATGGCGGTGACTTCTGGGAGGGCAGGAGGGTGATGTGGCCCATTTACTCTGTCTTGCGCTGGGTGCAGGAGACATGGGTGTGTTCACTTTAGAAATTCATTGAGCTTGGGTATTTGAGTTTTATGCATTTTTCTTTATGCATAAAGAACTTTTAAAAGTTTAAACAAAAAAAGTTTAAACTTTTAAAAATTTAAACAAAAAAAAGGTAAGATCAAAGTTTGTCCCTAAATGTTCTATGTTCTCTCTGGAAATTTACCTGTTTTCCATGGTGGTGGGAGACCCAGCCCACCTTCTTTTTTCCCTTGTGGTACTGGGGATGGAACCCAGGGCCTGCGCACACCAGGTGAGCGCTCTACCATGTGATGCCCTAGTCTGCGCTTCCTCTTTTTTAACCCCTGGGCTGTGGGGAGATGCTGAGTGGACCTGGCTCTCATCTACTTTGACTTCACTTCAGTACCTGTGATTCTTTCTATCACCTGTCTTCTTGCTCTGTGCCTGTCCCGTCCCTGAGGAGGGCAGATGGCAGAGACCCTCTTTATGGATTGAGAGGCCAGGGAACTTCTAGCAAGCGGATGGCTCAGGGTCAGGGTTAAGATCCAGGTGCAGATACCTGGCCCTGTCTTCTGCACGAGGCCGGGAGCGCTGGCTTGACCCAGAGGGGAGGTCTTGCTGCGAAGGGAGCCCAAAGGGCCATTCAGTCGCTGGACCCGCTGGAAGTGGAGATGGCTGTGTTGCAGCCCTCAGTCATCTGTGGGGACTTTCACCTTCTGCTCTTTTCATTTGAGCACATATCTTGGGAAGGTTGGCTAGAAGGACATTTCTTTCTTGCATTTGTGTCCCATTCATTTTGAGTTTTCATACTTACAAGCCAGGCAGAGGCGTTGCAGGAAGGAGCATGTTGGTTACAGAGCGTCCAGTGTGGCCCTCAGCAGAGCTCACTGCACACAGGGGCTGCTGGCTCGGAGGCCGTGGAGGGCAGGCTCAGGACGCCCACACATGTGGAAGTGACATGTCAGAAGCCCTCTAGGAAGCCAGGGCCAGGGTGCCAGCCACCCGTGCTGCATGCTTTCCTCGTAGGTTTTTGTCACTGTCATTTATTTTTTTTCTTTTTTCTTTATACGTCTTTTTAGTTGCTGATGGACCTTTATTTATTTTTTTATGTGTGGTGTGCTGCTGAGAATTTAATCCCGTGCCTCACATGTGTTAGGCAAGTGCTCTACCATGGAGCCACCAACCTCAGCCCCTGTCACCATCGTTTCTTGATCTCCCAGCCACGTTGACAGTGACCCAGCTGACCCCTCAAAACCACTGTCCTCCTGAGGTTTGTTCTGGTGGGAGCTCAGCCTTTCTGTCAAGTCTTCTCCACAGACTGAGTGCCCCCACGGACAAAGCTTACGATTCTCCTGCATTCCGTGCTAGCCTCCCGGCAAAAACAACACGCCAGCTTAGCTGATGGTGAAAAATAATCAGGGCTTGTGGACTTTGCTGGTGGCTTGCTCCATTTCTCTCTCGAGAGGTGTGTGTGTGGCTTCCTTTCCTCTCTGCAGAGTCCATCGATCCTTCCTGCCACGGCTACTGTGCGCCGTTTACAGTCACACCTGGGGTTGGGCTGTATATGCTGAGCTTCTGTGTGATGCCCCCCTTGGCTTGTCCAGTTGCAGGATCCAGAACTTTCTCTGTATTGTAGACAAATTAAAGTGCAGGCTGTTCCCTGAACATGGCCTGGATTTCTGCCTCCACGCAGGACTGCATTCTATTCCCTCTGCCTGGAACTCCTGACTCGTTTTCTTTCCTAAAATCAACTATAGGTCCAAGATCAACCCAGGACACCTCGCTGATTCCTTCCTAAGAATACTGTGAGGATGGTACCGGCATCCTAGCCTGGGTCTCACTCCATCTCGCGGTGTCGAGTGCACACCAAGAGCATGAACTTCTGAAGAGCAGAGACGGCGACTGTTCCACCTCTGAGTGTGCAGGGGCTCCAGGTGTTCACGTGGTCTTGGTTTCATACAGTCCACACACATTTATTGTCACTGCCTCAGAGAGGCCCTCCCTGGCCACCCCACCCAGAGTGGACTTCTATGCTGCTGAGCAGCTCACTCACTTACTTGTTTTCCTGTAAATTGCTGCTCCTGCTAGAATGCAACGCCAAGTTGTCTTGTCCCCCTTTGTGGCAAGAAAACTACTTTGCACACAGCAGGTGCTCAGACAGTTGTTGGATGGATGTGTCAATCAAGAAATCAATGAATGTATGTGTGACAATAGATTCTGCACAGAGCTTGGGAGCCCCAGGCCTCTAGGAGAAGTGCCGGTCTGCAGCCCCAGGCTAGCATGAGGGCTGGGTGCCCACCATGTGCCCTAGACCACCCCTCCTTGTCAGCCTGTTGGAATAGGCACATTCTACCACCTAATAATGTGGTGATTCTATGTCAATGCCACTGTGTACTCACCTCTAGGAACATAATCTCAAATGCGATGAAAGGCACATCTCACGCAGGGGTCTGCTCTTGATTGCCATACCAGCCTTCGGGACGAGCTAACAGAATTTAAGGACAAATAAAGTGAAATAGCAACAAAATCTCCACAATTAACTCACTGACACTCACTGCTGCCCCCAACATTATCAAGGAATCTATGGACACGAGAGATCATGACAAATGCCAGCTGGGTGGTATGGTAGCCCTTCTCTGCACTAGCACAGGCTGGTTCCCGAGGTTTCCCTCCTTTAGGATCCCAATGAGATGCAAGTGGACTCTTCCCAGGGTGAAGCGTGTTCATCAGGAATGAAAACACCTTTATGGCCATTGCTAGAAGGTCTTCCCATTCATGAAGTAAGTTTAAGAGAAAAAGTCCAAATTAAATAGGGATCACATGGATCCTTTAAGGATGTTCATGCCGGCGCATTCTTTTTTGGGGGGCTGAGGAGGGGGGAATATGCGCATCAAACCCCAAACAGTCCTGCCCATGAGCTGCATCCCCACTGGGCCAGGAATTCACTATGGAAAGTGACCACTTCACCATCAGCCAAGTATCCTCAGACAATTCCTCCTCATCCAGGCCCTGCCTGCTCAGAGGCATGCCAACCCTCTCTTGCTTGTGGAACCTTGTATTCGTTCCTTTCTCTCATTGTCATTTGGCAGCAAGTGACCATGAAGGCGACTGATCTCCACAATATCCATCACTCCCCACACACCTATTCTTTCCATCCATCCACTGCTTTCAAGCAGGCAGAGCAAAGGACAGTTCTTAGCGGTAATCCTTAGAACTGCATGCTCAAACGCACACAGGCTGGCACTTTCCTGGGGTTATAAAGCATAATTCTTTTTTATGTTTCAAATTTACAGCTCTCCTTTGAGGGTGTTTCCATTGTTCTTAACGTATTATGGCCTGAAAAGCTCAGTGTGGTCCAGTTCACACTCGCTTCCAGGAATGCTTCCTAAGTGCTTCCTAAATGTTTCTGCCCAGGGCTGTGAAACAGCCTGGATGCTGGGATTTCAGTGCCCACACAACTTGTGAGAACTTTCTCCAGGGACGTTTCTCAAACCCACATGCGTCATTCCTATGGCCTGGTCATGTTGTTAATTTTCCAGACCCTTAAGAAAGAAATACCAAGAGCTGGGTGCGGTGGCGCGCGCATGTAATCCCAGCACCTAGGGAGGCTGAGACAGGAGAATTGTGAGTTCAAAGCCAGCCTCAGCAACAGTGAGGCGCTAAGCAACTCAGTGAGACCCAGTCTGTAAATAAAACACAAAATAGGACTAGGGGTGTAGCTCAGTGGTCAAGTACCCTTGAGTTCAATCCCCGGTACCAAAAAATAAAAATAAATAAATAAAAGAAAGAAATGCCAAGGAAGGAGCAATTCTGATCTGTAGACTAATGAGGTGCTCAAGAGGAGACAGCACCTGTTTTAGACCTTGAGGGTGTGAACCTCAAGGAGCTTGAATAGACTGGGGAGGAAACAGCCAGAAAAGATCAAGAAACCAAAGCGAGCTGGGACTGGAGCTTCTGGAGTGGTGATAGAGGAGAGGAAGATTGAAAAGTAAACTGGGGTTTGCCAGGAGGGGTGGATCAGACCTCCCTGGAAGGGAAACGAGGAGCACCTGATGTTGGTTCAAGGGGGACACAGGCCAGTTGGCTGGTGCGTTGGGCAGGTGACCTGGCAGCATTGATATAATGTGGCTGGGGAAGCATTAGTCAAATTCTGTCTTTGTGACAAAATACCTGAGAAAAATCAACATAAAAAGAGAAAAGGTTTATTTTTGCTCATGGTTTTGGAGATCTCAGTCCTGATTATTTGTCCCCATTGCTTTTGGGTTTGTGGTGACACAGCACATCATGGCAGAAGCATGTTGACAGAGGAGGCTGCCTGCCCTACAGCAGCCGGGAAGCAGAGAGGAAGAGGAAGAGGCTGAGGTTCCAACGTCCCCTTCAAGGGTGCATCCCCAATGACCCAACTTCCTTCCATTAGATCCCAATTCCTAAAGGTTCTACACCTTCCTGTAATGCCACAGGCTGGCAACTGAGCCTTTAACACATGGCCTTCGGGAGACACTCCATATCTGCACTGTAGCAGGAGGCAGGGAGAGGCTGGTTGAAGGGCTACTGCAGCAATCCCAAACACAGGTACCCAGGGCCGCACTAGCCCAGCAGGAGAGGGGGACACCAACGGGTTGAAGGCTCAGTCGGTGATCAACAGAACTGCTGCCCCCTGGTGGCCTTCAGAAAACTTAAGGGACAAAAAGAGGAAAGATGAATGTCCCCACTTTGTACCCACAATGTCAACTGAGGCCTCTGGACAAATGAAGATGGCCCAGGCAGCCCCTTGCCCACAACACCCACTGTGTTGCAGTCAGGCCACAGCCCTGCGCTTCCCTGGAGGCTGAGCAGGTCCTGCCCCTCCCAGCTACACAGTGGTGGCCCCGAGCTTCTAACAGCCTCCAGAGGTGGGTCTTGGGGTGATGGTGTGGATGTGTGCTGGGAACAGAGTGTTGCTGTAACTGCTCAGCAAACAGGTCTGCTGGTTCCCTGTCGGGTCTGGCTATCTGAGGCTGAATGCACAGCAACAATCACAGAACTCACCTATAACGAGGCTGCAAGAAAGCTACTATCAAACATATAAACACTTCTTCTGTTGTTAAAAATTTCCAGTCTGTTTCCAAGTATCATCTCCCACCTTGCTTTTCTGCCCGCCTAGGCAGCAGGCCCCGGCACTACACCATGTCACCCATTCCAGAAAGCGCACATTGGAGTTCCGGCCTATTTAACACTGCTCTTCGGCTAGACTGTGTGGCTCTGTGAAGGGCCCACTTTCGTATGTGATACCTCCTCCAGAATTTGCCAGCATGCAGAAGAAGAATGCAGGAGATGAGGAAGGAAACCAAGAACAGCCGGGGGCAAGAAGGAAGCAGTGTCGTAGTGACCAGTTAGAGAGCAACTGGATATGGGGACCTGCTGTGCCAGGCAATGGCACAGCCGGGGAAATGCTGCTGGTTTTCCAGATATCCTGTTGTTTAGGTCTACCTCCAACAAAACAAAAAATGCGCATAATTGTCTTGAGGCCTCCAAACCATTTTATTTCCCATTTTACAAGCAGATCCAGAACAGGCTGCCACTGGAGAGAGGCTCTCTCCTGGGCTCCTGTGAATAATTGTTTATCCACATCCTATTAGGAGAAGGCTGAGTTCTTACCCTTCTAACATAACAGTGTCCTGTTAGAGTGGACATTTAAAATGGATCCAAATTCTACGGTCTTAAGGACTCATTTCAATATTGTGAATTTTGCAGATAACTGTAATTTACCCAGTAACAGAAATTTTTTATTGCTCCAACAATTTTGAATAGAAATATTTAAACTGCATTGTACATTTCCTTATAATAGAGTATTCTGAATACTTTAGCATTTCCTTGATTATTCAGCATTGCCAATGCCAATGTCAACTGACTGGCTTGAAATGGCTGTGTGCTCAGAAGCTGTTAAAATGTTTGAGGCTCCAAGCCTTGGACTGGTAGGCTTTACTTTCTTTTTGCTGAAATATTTTGTTAAAACTCTGAAACCTGCTTTGGGCCAGGTGTGATGGGCTGCACACAGTGGGACAGCAAGGCCACATGCTGAGCCTCTCCACCAGCCCATCTCATGGACTCCACCAGCTGGCCACCAGCCTGCCTCACTCACGGCTCCAGAGGAAGCTGAGGTCTGCTGACCTTGTGGTGCTTATCCAAGGTCACAGACACAGTAAGAGATCCTGGGGCTTGAACTCAGCCTGGGTTGTCTTGGGAGTCATGTCTCCCCAGGCGTATCTTTCCCTTCTTTAAGTTTTCTGAGGTTAATCAAAGGGCAGGTGGGCAGGTTGCTGCTTGTCTGACATCAGTGCTCCTCCCCACAGGTGTCCATAGGGCACCATGCAGTGGAGGGTGTGTTGATGTTGTCAGCCATGCCCACGGTGAGCACTGGCCAGGGTGTGATGCACGCCCTTCCGTCCACATGGTCTTTTCCAGTTTTCTTTTTTCTTTTTGGTACTAGGCATTGAACTCAGGGGTTCTTGACCACTGAGCCACATCCCCATCCCTATTTTGTGTTGTATGTAGAGACAAGGTCTCTCTGAGTTGCTTAGCCTTGCTGTTGCTGAGGCTGGCTTTGAACTCACGATTCTCCTGTCTCAGCCTCCCAAAGTGCTGAGATTACAGGCGTGTGCCACAGCACCCGGCTTCCAGTTTTCTTTATCCTTTTACTTTGCCACTAAAAATGTCTTCAGTGATACAGCTCCATAGAGTCCACACTCCTTGCCCCCAACCATAAGCACACACAGGTTCTCCTTTAAGCAAAGAATGGGCTTTGGTGTGTGAATTCTAGCTCATTATAGCTGCTAAGAGGCAAATTTTTCTTTTTCCTTTTTTTTTTTTTTGAGAGACTCTCTTTATGTTCCAGATGGTGAAGTGCTAGATAAGCAACCTGCTGCTAAATGAGGTCCACCATTCATCACACTGTAAATGCTGACATCTCCTCCAGATCTCACCTCTTAACAAAGGCAATACCAAAGCAATAGCAATGAAGACGCACCTGCTCTCACAGTCAGCTGCTCCCGGACTTCCCCTCTAAACTGGGTCCCTTAATTTCCACACTTTCCTAACAGATACATTAGGGGTATTATCAGAAATACTCATTTCTAAGGGAGGCACAGTGGTGCACACCTGTAATTCCGGCTGCTCAGGAGGCTTAGGCACAAGGATTCCAAGTTTGAGGTCAGCCTCAGCAACTTAGTGAGACTCTGTCTCAAAATAAAATAAACACAGGGCTGGGGATGCAGTCAGTGGTAGAGCACTCGCCTGGCAAGCACAAGGCTCTGGATTCAATCCCCATACCCCAAACACTGATTGCTTCAAGCATAACCACCAGCTACAGCAGGTGCAAACATCTGTAGGTGCAGAGGTTAGTCGCACTCTGGTTATTTTCCTGACTTTTTTAGTAAAATAATAAATGGAATCATGTTAAGTCATAGTGTGGCTCTCAAGAACGAGCAGAAAACCAGGGCACGAGGCCAGGCCATTCTTCCCTTCGCAGAAGGCGCCCCCTGCCACTGCCCGCCCTCCCAGGGCCACACCCGCCCTGCAGCCTCCAGGTCTCCCAGCATCCCAGCTGTGCTCAGAGCGCCTCAACCAACTCTTGGTGAAGCAAATCCAAAACAGCCTATATATCTAAACAGCATATCTCCACTGAAATTCCCCAAGATCTCAGGGTCAAAGACATTGAGGTAGTTTTGAGTAGAAGTCGGCTGCACTGGGGAACAAAACAAGACGCAAACCAAAAAGTAACTAGCAATTAAAATTATCCTAAAATACCTTCAGCCTGCCTTTCTACTTATTTTTCTTTTATTATACCTGTCTAATCTGTCTTCTGAATCGTCTTTCCTGTGTGAGTAATCTCCAGCTGTATACTAGGCAGCTCAAGAAAGAGATAATGAGGATTTATTTTTTCCTCACTTTTTGCAAAGTCGTGTCTCTGCAGATTTGGGGGTGGAGTTCTTTTGGGAGATGGATGAAAATACTTTTACTGCTATGGATTCAGAGGTTGTTATTGATAAATCTAAAGGTTTTCTTTTTCTATTTGATTAAAATAAACATGTAACTAGAACCACTACAGACCTGGAAGAAAATTTAAGATACTATATTTAAAAAAAGAAATAAAATAGCAGGAATAATGTGCACATCTTTTTTTAGATTAAGTCTTTCAGCAATTCAGACTGTTCTTCAAGAAAGTGTCATCTCTGTACAGCACTTAATTATAAATGAGGATGTGGTAGTTACCCTAGGAAACTAACACAGCTCATGGTAACGAGAAACTACAATAACTACGTGTGTAATTTTTTCTAGTAATAGAAACTTTTTACTGCTTTAACCATTTTAAACGGAGATATTTAAGTTGCACAAATAACGATGGAATTTTAAAATCAATGACAGAACTAGATTGCCCCGTCCGATAAGGTAGTCACTGGCCATGTGTCTATTAAATGTGCTTAAAATTTAAAATTGCAGTTCTACAGCCTCACCAGCTACGTTTCAAGTGCTTAGCATCCACACGTGGCCCACAGACACCATATGAGTCTCTTAGGGCCACCATAACAAATGACCACAGCCTGGACAGGGTGGCTTTATAAGTTTATGTGATTCTTCCCATAGTCTTATAAATCTAAACCCTGAACAAGATGATTCCTTGAATCAAAAAGAATCAATCATAGAGTTTTAAGCACATGCTCTCTCTCTCTCTCTCTCTATATATATATAAAACCTTTAAAGATTAATAAAGTAACTCTCCTCAGCAATAGTTGATTTCCAAATTATAGTCTGGCTACCTTTCTATTTAAAAAATTCTGGACAAGCACATAGAACTATATAACTGAGCTAAGAGCCTTAAGTTCTTAATTGACAAACCTGAAATGTTGTTTTTCTTGTGTCATGATCAAAAAGCTCCATTAGTTGAGAGATGCTATTCAGACTTACTGAATACTGAATTAACATAGTGGGATGAATTGGACTTCATGAAGTATTCATGAGTTCTCATTTAACGCTAATTAAATTTTTAAAAAGGCCTATGTTAAATGATTCTAAGACCCTGGCTCAGACTGACAAGCATGAAAAATTAAAGTTCAAGGACAATTCAATCCAAAATCACATCGTTGGATTATGTAAGTTAGGAGTACGTTTATGCCTTTTCTTATAATGAATGGCTCTAGCTGCAACATTTTTTAAAAATCACTTTTTTGATACTGCATCTAATCAAACTTTAATGATCCTTTGATCATTGAACAACAACAACAAAATTGTGCCAGTCACTAATTGTCTGCTTCATGCATGCCAGACCAAGTGAGGCTCAGCTCTATCTTTGGAGGGGACTGAAACACTTACTTTTGAGCACCATTGCAAATGCCACAGAAAGAAAGACTTGCTGTATTAGTTTTTTCTTCTTCTTCTTCTTAACAGCACTTTCATTTGGAATTGTTTCTTCATAATACAGAAAAAGAGATGAATTGGGAACACCAAGCTATATGTATCTACAAGATTATTTTGAAACTCTAAAAGGCTAAGAATTTGGGAAACAATATATTCAGTGACTAATTCTTGGTCTCATTGAAATAGTTAATGAGACGTTATTTTCTGAATAGGACAGAAGATACCAACTCTGACAACCAGCAGAATATAAAAGTCCAAATCAGATTAAATCTCAGCCAACGTATTCTAACAGTTGAAAAGCTCAAGTAAATTAACGACAGTGATATGGACCTCACATTTTTCAGTAAACCCAATTTAAAGATCCCTGTTTTCTAAAGAAGCAGTAATTCAGACCCTGACTTGTTTTAAATAACAATCTTTTAAACAAGACATTTCATTAGAAATTTCAAAGGCAGTCAAACTTAAAAACAGTATTATAGGTTTTAAATATCTAGCAGAAGAAACAAGAGGAGAGGCACCAAGTCTCAAAAGCTCCAAGTTTTCTGAACCTTCAGGTAAAAAGAAGAAATTCCTACAGTCCAGTGAGAGGGAAAGGGGCTGGGAAATGAGGGGTAAGAATAACTTTACCAAATGCGGCTGCTGTACCAGAATACACAGATTGGAGGCTTAAAGAGGTAAGAAACTTATTTCTCAGAGCACCAAAGGATGGAAGTTCAAGATTAAGGTGCTGCATGCAGATCCGGTGTCTGGAGAGGGCACACTTCCAGGTTCAAGAGACTCTTTTTGTGCCCCGCATGATGGAAGGGGCAGGGGAGCTCTCCAAGGCCCCTTTTATAAGGGGTTTAATCCCATTTACGGTGCTCTGCCCTTGTTATCTAATTACCTCCCATAGCCCCTACCTTCTAAAACCACCACAGTAAAGATTTCAATCCTGTATATAAATTCTGGAGGGGCTCAGACATTCAGTCTATGGCACCCAGTACTGCAAAGAACTGATTAAAAAACAACTGGTCCTGATGGTGAAATATAATTCCCACCACTCATAAGGAGGGTCAGAGTCATAAGCCCTCTTTCCCAAGGACAACAGGCACCCTGGGATATTATGCAGGCATCACAATGGTTATATACTTCCTCATTTATTTTCATATTCACAATATATTAAGATGTCACAATGTATTAAACAAGAAAAGTCTTTAACAATATACATGGTATGATCCCATTTTCTTCAAAAATAAAACAAGACATAGACATGTACTAAGTAGAAAACAGTTTGAAAAGATGTACACCATAAATGCAAGTCAGTGGTAGTTAGTGATGGGAATAAAATCAATTTTATTTTATTATTCTTTCTTACAGCATCTGAGTGCTTTCTGGTGAACACTGTCCATTTCAAATCTGAAAAACAATAAAACTATTTCCATTCTGGAAAAAAATTTCAGTGAGAATTATAATTAATATCTAAATCACTTAAAAATCAGGTTCACTTCATCACAACTTATTGGGGTCCTCTTCAGTATAAAAAGATAAAACACTAGAAAATGTGTTCCATCAATATACTGTGGACTATGAAGAACAATTTACCTACACTTTTGTTTATGAGACATTTCTGAAAATTTCTCTGTCAACTAAACTTTAGAAAATTATAATGGATGTGGGTGAATCCACCTGGTATAAAAAAAAATCTAGGCTCTAATTTATCTTGTGGGAATCCAGACATTTTGCTTAAAGTGAGATTTATTTTATTTCTGAGAAAGGAATCCACTATACTTTGAATTAGGTAATGAAATGGTCTAGAACTCCAATTACTGAAAATTAGATTTTACGATTCATATAGCCAATATATTACCTCCATGGTCTACATGTTCTCTGCTGGCAAAATGTAGTCAAGAATTTTAAAAATGAAAACATGTTTTTTAAGTAAAGAAAAGAGCCACTGCAGATAGAAACAGCTTTATTTTTTCCACTTGAGCTTTATCAAATGGATTGTTCAAAAAGCATATACATGAGCAAAAATATCACATGCAATCAAAATTGTTTTGACTTACAATCTCTGGTTTTCTGTAGGAAAAGAACACTCATTTGAATAACTTGTAATTCAAACATTTCCCAACTGTTTCCACTTCATTTCTTTCTTTTTTAACTTAGCAACAATAGACACATTTTAGTTAACTGTTCATATTCTCTTTTATTCATATTGAAAGAATACAATGTTTAAAAAATTCAAATCATTTATTGTTCAAAAATCTGTAAAGGTTCTTTCACATAATAGGCTCTGATATATTAAGAAATCAAATGAAACTATTAGTTGCAAAATGGATGAAAAATAGGACAAGCTAGAAAACAAACAGTAATAATTTCTTACCTAAATAAATTCAATCAAATGAATAATATATTCATCTGATAACAGCTGCTACCTTTAGAATACAGAAAGTGCTCAGATTACGTTTAACAAGAAAATGAAAATCTCATAGAACTGAAATATTTTAAATAACAATACTGACATGGGGAATTGAAATTGTAACTTTGCTCCCAAGACATGGAGGCAGGTGTGAATTTATCTGAAATCAGGACACTAAAACACTGTAACTGGAGGTGATGTCAGCTGTCGGGCAAGGTTCGCCTGTGTCTTTGGATGAAAGCTATCAGCATAAAGTCAGGCCTCTCGGCTGCTCTTTAACTGACAAGGCAGGGTCACTTCCCTCGACTGTCCTTTCCTAGCACACTGTCAACATTTACTCGGTGAGGTTCCAAAACAATAAGCCCGTGCTTTGAAGACTCCAGGACTCCTGGGTCAAGCACACTCTCCTCTCTCAAAACACTCATTGATGCAGCAACCAAGTAGAAGAATTTTAACCCCACGTCACCCTAAAGCTAAGCCAGAATACCAGCCAGGCAGGGTACAATCTGATCTAGAAATTTCTCTCAAATTTCAGACACATCCCTAAATTACTACTCTTGAAACAAATCTGAATGTAGACCATAATTTTATTCATATAAACAGGTATGCATGTGTGTGCACAGAGGCCTTCTTTTTCTTTCTCTGGGTATGGTAGAATTTTAGATTAATTTTACTTTCTTTTCTCAATGTTTTAATTGCTTACAGTGGGTATTATTTCTATTTTTAAAAAATCCACATAGTGAAGCCATCTTCATTCTAGAGAGAAAGGAAAAAAAATTCTACTAATTCTGAATGTAGTTCCATCTCAGCCTCTAAAATGCTCTTGGGAGCTATTTTGTAGGTCAAAATTTCAGAAGAAGGTAGAATTTTTGTGATGGGAGAAAATGGCTTTCTTCAGTCCCTCATCCCCAGTTAGCAAGGTACCCAGAACACAGCAGGTTGCTGGCTCTCGCTCTCTCTCTCTCTCTCTCTCTCTCTCTCTCTCATACACACACAATAGGTACAGTTTACATGGATAATGAATTCGTGGACATTTGATTTTTAAAACCCTTTTTTTATGACCCTTTTTTCTACCTAGCTGAAGGTTACTGTTTAAGATCTTGAAATCCAGTGCATCTTGGGAGAAAAATTTAAAATCAGTAATGAGATTCAAGCTAAGTTTTATAGCATGGCTTTTTAAAAGATCAATAGAAAACAGAAAAATGGGCAAAATGAAGACTGAAAAGGGTTGGGTAGCAGAGCAACTGGCAGGACAGGGGACTAGCCGAAAGAGAGTCCAGAAAACAGCCCTCCCTGTCCATCCTGCTTCCAACATGACTGACTGCACCCAACGACCACCTCCGACCTCTTCCTGTGCCTGGCCCAGTGCCCACGACCTGGACAGCATACATCTGCTGAATGGGCGGAGGGCTCAACAAGGAGAATGGGAGGGAAGGGGCTTCCTCTGCTCTGAAGTACCAAGGGCAGCACCCCTTCTCTGACTCTCAATCAATAGGCCAGGAAAGGAGCAGAGGTCAGAGTGGCCCCTAGTGATTTAAGTCATCTGTGGACCTAGCTATAAAAGTAGTCAGGTATTAACCAGTTTCCATCAAGAACCAAAGACAAGTGTCCTGAGTTCTAAGGATGAAAAATTAGTGCCTATTTCCTTTGGATGAGGCTTAGATCAAGGCAGGAGTTAGATTTTTCCTTAAATACTCTGTTTCTTAGATTTTTAGAAATAAAGCAAATAATATATCACTAAGGTAATTACATATTTTATTATCCAAACTGGAACACTTCTGAGAGTAAAAGGGAGCAGTAGTGACAATTATTCTAGGGAAACATGCCAAGATGACAGGCCAGCAGGACCATCCTGACAGACAACGCCCGATTTGAGCATGAGACCTCTTTCAAGTGTCTGCGTTTCCCTGCTCGGGCTCTGTTAGGGCACACGTATGAAGCCTGGCAGTCATTTCACACTGAACACCAAGTGACAGCACGTTTTGTTCTCCAGAGATGAAACGCTTTCCACCTTTGTCCCACACCTG
Source organism: Xerus rutilus (assembly GCA_028644305.1). NCBI lineage: Eukaryota > Metazoa > Chordata > Mammalia > Rodentia > Sciuridae > Xerus > Xerus rutilus. The sequence continues at coordinate 8,165,243 of CM053404.1, read as the reverse complement.
AGGCTCCCTAGCATAAATGCCACTGGATCCGAGGAAAGAGAAGCTTGAATTTCTCTATCAACACAAACAGCACAACTGTGACTGAGTGACTTCCCACAATGTTCACTACAGAAGTTGAGCATATTTTGCTCTAGAAACAAACTTACAAAATGAAAAACCCACACTTACGAGGCTAGGTCATTAACTTATTTTCAAAATCTTTATATTAACTATGAGATTCTCACAAATACATTGCCACAAAATACTTTAGAAAAGCCATAGGATAGACAAAATGGAAAGTCTAGTTCAAGGACAACAGCAGCATCTCCTGCAGCTCAGGAACCCAGGCAGGTGTCCATCGCGCTTCAGCTCCTGAACAGCAGCATCCTCTCGGCGCACGCCTGCCCCACCAGGCTTGCGTACTGCAGCACCGTGGCCTCCTCGCCGGGGTCCTGCTGGTTTTTCTTGTAAACACCATAAGGCATGATGGCTTTCTTGTGGAACACCTGCAGCCGGTCAGGCTCCTTGCTGCGACCTTCATCCACTGCAACGACACAGAATGCTGGTTAAGAGCAGCCACACATCAACCGTGCTTGACAGTCCTTGACTTGCGACATACAGCCAGGCATCAGCAGCCTTCTTGACCAACACACTCAAGTGGGGCGTGCAGCACTAGCACACAGGCTAAACCGAGTGAAGGCCAACACTGTCCTGAAAGGCAATGGATGTCTTCCAAGTGACAGCTGAAACATCACGGAGAGGCAAAGGACTGTGTGTGGAACTGAAAACCAGGCCTTCCACACCTTTATGGTTTTCTGAGACCAGGTAAAACCCAGCACAGACCTCCAGCGTCATCCCAGAGTGGACTTAAACCTGCTGTCCTACTCTTCATGGGCGCTCCTGTCCCCCTGGGAGGGCCAGTTCTCACGGCTCCCACAGACAACACTGCAGGGGCTGCTGTCCATCTTCTGATTCTTTCCCATAAAATATCCATTACCCTGGATCAGGGCACACAGGTCACCCAGGAGAAAACCTGCTCCTCAGTCTTCCCTGCAGCTGGATGTGGCCTGATGACCAAGTTCTGGCCACTATGGTTATATGAGTGAAAATGTTCTGAGGGAGTTTCAAGCAATCTTACAAAAAGAGTAGTCTTTTGATTCTTTCATTTTTCAACCTTTTCTTCAGCCTGTATCCTGGAACACAGACGTGACACAAGAGCCCTAACTTCTGCCTTGAAGCGGGAGGCTAAGAGCTCCAAGGCAGAAGTTACCCTTGGTTTAGCAAAAACAGATGCTTTAGAAGCTGGGTAACTGAGGGTGTCCTGGAACAAAACTGGCATGCCAGCCCTGGGCTACCGATGTTTGAATGTTTATGTAAAAAAATCAGGAGGGTACAGTCACACATGCCTCCAATCCCAGCTGCACAGGATGCTGAAGGCAGAGGATCACAAGTTCAAGTTCAAGGCCAAGCTTGGGAACTAAGTGAGATCCCATCTCAAAATAAAATTTTAAAAAAGGGCTAGTAACGTAGCTCCATGGTAGCTTTACCATGTGCAAAGCCTTGGTTTCAATCATAGTACAAGAGGAAAAAAGAAAAATCTGTAAACTATCTTGTTTCAGCCAACATTATTTCAGGTTTCTATTACTAGAGTTGCTCCTAATCCTAATATACAGAACAACATTATAATATCTACAAAAATGGGCAATATTTGTGTGTGTGTGGTACTACAGCTTGAACCCAGGGCTTCACACATGCTAGGCAAATGTCCTACCACTGAGTCTGATCCCTACCCCTTTTAAAATTTTTATTTTGAGAAAGGGTCTTGCTAAGTTGCCGAGCTGGCCTAGAATTTGTAATCCTCCTGCCACAGCCTCCCAAGTAGCTGGGATTGTAGGTATATACCATTGTACCATGATTAAAATGTACAGATTAAAATATTTTTTTAAAAAAATCATTGATTCAGCAAGTCTACTTCTAAGAAAGATCCTACAGCTGTGGTGCTCAAGTTTAACTTCATTTGGAATCATGTGAGGAACTTTAAAAAAATACCAACATATCTCTGGTTACCCTCCCCAGAGATCCTGATTTAAAGACTAGTCTCAGTGGAAACCGTGCATTAGTTTTTTTTTTTTAAATAAATTTTTTTTAATATTTATTTTTTTAGTTGTAGGTGGACAGAGTATCTTTATTTTATTTTTATGTGGTGCAGAGGATCGAACCCAGTGTCTCACGCATGCTAAGCAAGCACGCTACCACTGTGCCACAACCCTAGCCCCAGTTTTTTTTTTTTTTAACTCATTTTTAAATGGGTTGAGAAACACTGTCCTACAGAAAATACCCACCCAAATATATATCTATATGTGTGAGGATGCTCCCAACAGCAGTCTGGAAGCCTGGCAACCCCTCAAAGTCCAACAGTGAAGACCTGGTTAAGAGCTGAGGTATACTCAATAATGGAATGGTACAGTTATTAAAGAGAACAGAAGATAGGCTAAGGGGAAAAAAAAATAGGCACAGAACAATAATTGCTCTTTTAATTAAAAGCTGGCTGACTATCCCTTATCTAAAGTACTTGAGTCCAGAAGTGTTTCATAATGAGATATTTTGGGGAAACTCAAAACATGAAATTTATTTATATTTCATATACATAGCCTGAAAATAACTTTATGCAGTATTTTTAGTGTGCCACTTGGGTGACTGACCTGTCATAAGGTTAGGTGTGGAGTTTGTAACAGAAGCAACAACTATTAAGTTTATTTTTTTTCACCTATTGTTTCTGCTATAGGAGTCTTAATTAATTAATCAGGAGAAATCTTTCCAGATCAGCTTCAGAAGAGACTGAGTCAGGCCACCCCACACAACTACACCCTCTATTGCCTGTTGAGAGGCTGTAGCAGGAACCTCAAGTTAGGCAGGTACAACTGGTCCGAAAAAAACTCAACATGTTGGAGAAGACCATGTTCTTCCACTCAGAACCAGCCTCGGAGGGCATGAGGGCCAAGGAGAAAGGATACCAAGAGCTGGCCAGAGGTCCTCACGTCCACAGGACCCAGTGCCAGAGCAGTGTTTGAGTTTCACTTTGGCCCAGGACATAGTCACAGGAACTCAAGGGTGTGGACTGGCCACAAAGCGGCCTTCTGAGTACTGCTGTCTCCTCCTGAGTACTGCTTCAGCCTGCTCTGCCTGCTCTGCAGGAGGCTGACTCTACAGGCTTAGCTGGTCTTCAACCCAGTCCAGCCAACCCTGGCGCACAGAAGCTGGGGAGAGGGAGTGAGGGCAGTTCTCACTAAAATTCTCTTTCCTGAGTCCTGCTCTTTGGTAGCAACTGCAGCTGCTTTGAAGTTATTGTCTAGTTTCTCCTGATAGTCCTGGGCCCTTTCTCTCCAGTCTGGCTGGCAGTGGCCTCCTGTAGTTGCTATGGTTCAAGTCACCTCTCAATTCCTCATGTGACCATCAGCAACAGCACTACCCATTACCAATAATCTCCTGAGTTATATTTTCTGTTGTAAATACTTGAAGTAATTTTGAGGTTTTGGTTAGATCTTGATACACATGCCAATTTCAAAATATGTGTTGTTTCTTACAAATGGCTTTATTGTCCAACTGAAGCAGAAAATCCACATACTTTACAGCAATTAAATTTTAACATCCGCCAGGTTAGCACATCCTCCTCCCAGGGTGTTGTGGTTTGAATAGTTTGTCCCCTCCAAAACACCAGCTAACATCAACCCTCCTATGAGAGATTAGGAGGGGAAATGCAATCCAACTAAGATGTTCAGAGGCAGAGCCCTTGGGAGGTGGTTAGGGATAGACAGGGTCGTCAGGCTGGGGTCCCAAGGATTGAGTGCTGGGGGTTCTACAAGAAGAGGGAGAGACCAGAGGCCACACATGCACTGCCCTTGTCTCTTGCAACATGATGCTCTGCACTGCTGCAGGAACCACAAGCAACCAGCCTCCACCACAAGCAGCCCACTGACCTCGGACTTCCAGAACCTCGAGCCCAAATAGGCCTCTTTCCTATGACTTATCAGGTCTGTGGTATTGTTATCAGCAACCAAAAAGAACGAAGGCACCAAGGTAAATGACAAAGGAAAAGGAACACCCTGGTTGCTGCCATCAACTTCAAACATCTTCAGGTACACACTGCCACAGGGATACACTTCTTCCCCATTACCTGGCTCTAAATGTTTCTAGCTAGAAAAAGGCAAATTCAGAACTTGATCCAAATAGAAAAGCAAGGATCAGCAAGAAAAACCAGGAAAGAACCTGAGCAAAATGATCAAATTTTTTAAATGTAAAACCTTGGATTTTAAAATTGGAGTTTGTCATGGTTTAGATAAGAGGTGTCCCCAGAAAACGCATGTGAGACAACGCAGGAATGTCCAGAGGTGAACTGACTAGGTTATGAGAGCTGTAACCTACTCAGAGGATGGATGAATAACCTGAGTGGATTAACGAGTAGTAACTGTAGGCAAATCAGGCATGGCTGGAGCAAGTAGGTCACTGGAGACATGCTCTAATTAGGTGATCCCTGCTCCTGGCACTAAGGCTCTCACTCTGCTGCCTGGCTGCCATGAGCTGACAGCTTCCCTCCCTCCACCAAGCCCTTCTGCCATGATGTTCTGCCTCACGTTGGGCCCAAAGCTATGAAACTGGCCGACTGTGGACTGAATCTCTAAAATCATGAGCCAAAATAAACTTTTCCTCCTCTGAGTTGTTCTTGTCAGGTCTCCTAGTCACGAAAAGCTGACTTAAAGAGTTTTAAAAGCATGCCTATATTAAACTACATAGAATGATGTTTAACAGTTAAATTTTCATCCTAAAGTAATTTAGGACAGACAGATATACTTTAAGGTCCAAACAGATAAAACCATCTAGCAAATAAAAATGTGAGATTTGATATGTCACTTTATTTTATATATATGGTATACTATCCTCCAATACTTACTCTTTCCTCTATGACATATAAAAATAAAATGTAGAATTAGGGGAAAAACCTACCACTACTAGAATTTACACCAACTTTTAAAAATTGTATTCCATGTTAGAAAGTAGGAATTTTATTGTTTCATTTCTCAAATTATGAATTTCAATTCTATTTACTGAGATCACATGATAAGCTCTAAAATTATATACACATGTCACATTTTGGTGAACCTACAATATTTTAAGTTTCAACTACAGAACTCCATTTTGGCTTATAAGCCACTGATCTCTATTGGTTACCAATACACCCAAGTAAGTCTCCTAAACTTCTAAACTAATTTGTAGCATTTTTATAGAGATTTGTGGCATAGAAATTAATCAAGCTCTTTTTACTTAGTTCTTTTTACTGTAAATAGTTTTGAGGCCTGGAGTGATTCAGAAATAAATGAGTCAATATGTGGTGTACTTATGGAGCAGATTCCAACAAGCTACTCACTTTGTAACATCATACATAATTACAAAAAAGGAGTAATAATAATTTTAAAAATCTTTCCTCATTCTCTTCAATATTAATGTATCCAAGTCATCTGGAAACCCAGATATATTTAGCTTTAGTGTTCAGATATTTCAAAAGCTTATGGAATTGTTATTGTCCTTATTTAACATTCCTAATAATGTAGTACTGATTCTATCAACAATGAATAAGATTATGTTGAGACATATATTCTTTATTAATTTACTGAAATACTAATCAACTTTTTTTTTTTTTTGGTACTGGGGATTGAACTCAGGGATACTTGACCACTGAGCCATATCCCCAGCCCTATTTTGTGTTTTATTTGGAGACAGCGTCTCACTGAGTTACTTAGCGCCTCACCTTTGCTGAGGCTGGCTTTGAACTCGTGATTCTTCTGTCTCAGCCTCCCTAAGTGCTGGGATTATAGGTGTGCACTACCGCACCCGGCTCAAACTGTCCCAAATTCTTTGGTTTCCCCAAAATCACACTGTGAGCATAAGAAGGGCGCTAAATACTTGGATTTCAGGTGCTGCCCACATCTGTCAGGTCCCACCAGGACCTTCCTTCACACCTAACTGCTGGTTGGATATCTGCTCAGGACACTCAGCCCACTGCTTCTCGCCTCCACAAGGCCCAGGTTAGGCAACATTAAACTGCAGCCACATGAATTTAAACTTGTCTTGCACATTCTCTTAGGAATAATTTAATTTTTTCAACCAAGAAGGCAAATTTGTCAGCCATTTATACATGAAGAAATGACACGTTTTAGTTTCCTTTTAAAAATAATCCTATTTTTTCCCTTAAAAAACTTAAATAACAACTGAAGCTTGGAAAGTAAACTTAGAATTCTGCCTGCCCAAAGAACAAAGATGTCCATCTAAAACTGCCAGTGTCTTAGAAAGAGGGAACACAGTCAACAAGACACAAGGTAACAGAAACAAAGAAATACACATTTTAAAAAACTTGCCACTTCAATAAATTCAAGGAACTCAATAAATTATCTGGGAATTAGATATCAATAAATCAATGAATATTCAATAATAATAACATTAGTTTTTACGTCTTTTCAAATAATAAAAGTGGTGCTTGTTATAAAGCTCAAATAACACAGAAATAAACAGAGCAGAGTGACACCAACCGTCACATGTGATCCTCGCTCCTATGTTTTCTTCCTTGCTTCCCCAAACCCCTTGCAAGCTACTAGCGTTTTAACAACTTCACAAGATGCATTTATTTAAATATTCAAAGAGAGTTTCGGATCACATTTTAGCCATACTTTTAGCATAGAAAATCAAGCCAAATCACCTGTCAGTAGAAATAATGTACCAACTTCAGAAACCACTGATTATCATTATTGACTTAGATATGTTTCTGTTTCCTGGTTTAACCATCTATGGTTTATGATCATTTAGTTACATTCTCAATGAAGGCAGATTCTAATTCTTAGTATATACTACATAGTTAATATTAAAACCAATTCAAAATTTAAACAAAAATAAATCCTACCAAATACTTAAAACACTGAAAATAAATTATGATTTATTTACCAAAGGAAAAAGATGTATTTCAAATCCTTATAAAACCCTTGTATAGTCACCTCGTATGGCTTGCAAGTGTCACCAATATTTATAGAGAAAAATATACAGAGCTAAACCAACACCGCACAACAGGCCTTTTCCTGAGAGGGCCTTGAGATACAGAAAAATAAGTTATTTTGAGATGAAAGATAATTGCCAGCTTACTGAGATGTTTTATGTGTCCCAACAAGAACTTCTTCACTTCTCCTTTCCCCAATGCATCCCAATTTAATTTCATAAAATAAAAACGAGAGGCAATCCTATAAACTCATTTCTGAGATGAGCATTTGATCACTACTGATAAAAACATGCTGTCAACACTATGATATTTTAATCTTCAAGGAAAACTCTGGGGGCAGCAAGTGTTTGATCCCCTACCCCCAGCTTTTTACTCACAGGAGAGGAACTGTGTGCATCACAGGTACTTTCAAAGCAAAAGAATCTAGAGATCAAAGCTTCGCTTCTCCTTCTTATGGGGATTTAACTCATTTGTTATTCTTAAAGAGACTTCAG
>CM053404.1:8130544-8157231 GCA_028644305.1 Xerus rutilus | reverse complement strand
TTTTTTTTTAACTTCATTATTTATTGTTACAAAATTATTTCATAAACATTAAAAAAGTTATGTACTTTATTATTTCTAAGAAAGATAACTGTATAAATGGCAGGTACAACTAAACATAATTGGGCAACACTGATAGAATGAAAGAACATTTAAACAAATATATGACAAAGGGAGAAATACTTAGCAAAAACGCAACTCTGAAGTCACAAATACGACTCAATCTTTTATAGTGACAGAAGATGTGAGCAAGTGTTTTAACCATTCTGGGGCAGTTGAGGGAGAAGCCTTTTGGACAGGACAGCACAGGGCTTGGTGGGGGGAAGCCCAGCAGTTATGTCAGCAGTAACTGAGCTCAGCCAGCCAGCTGCTACTTTGAGCACATTTGGTGGGAGGCCCAAAAATCACTTTGGGAATCCATCCCAGAGAATGTAATACACTTTCATATTCTGTAAGGAGTACTGTTGTTAGTAGGTTTAGAATACTTTTTATATAAAAATGAAAGCTTAAGACAAATCTAAACTTAGTGTCTTTGTAAAATAACAGCTTTACTAAGCTATAATTCAGATATCATGCACATTACCCATTTCAAGTACCCTCACTGATGGTTTCTAGTGTATGTTATAATTGTACTACCAAACTCATGGGTTTTAAAACATTTCATCAACTAAGAAATAAACCCATCGGCTGCCAACACACGGAAGAACCGGTTGCAAGATGGTTTTCCACAGTGCCGCATCACCCTACGGCCCCACCAGGGTGGGCACAGCCACTTTTTCCATGTCCTCAACCCCCTGCTACCATTTGCCTTCTGGGTTTTGGCTATTCTAGTGGGTGTGAAGTGACATCTCACTGTGGCTCTGATGTGCATTTCTCTGGTGGCTAATGATGTCGAGCATCTCTTCATGTGCTTGTTGGATATTCATTCATCATCTTCAAAGAAGCGTCTATTCACATCATTCGCCCACTTTTAAGTCTAACTGCCTTTTTATTGAGTTATAAGGGTACTTTATATTTTCTGGATATTAGATCCTTACAATATACAGGATTTGCTAACACATTCTCCTACTCTGTGGATTGTCTTTTTACTTTCTTGCTGGTGTTTTTGGACGTATGAAGTTCAATTTATCTGTTCCTTTTTCTTTTTGTTACTTGTGCTTTTGGTGTCATACTTAAGAAGCCACTGCCTAACGCAGGTCATGAAGAATTACTCCAATCCATTTTGAGTTAATTTTTTATAGGTGGTGTGAAATAGGAGACTAATTTCATTTTTTTCCCCCTGCAACTGGATATCCAGTTGATCCAGGATAATTTGTTGAAAAGGTTATTCTTTCCCTTACTGGCTTGTCCAGGCATCCTTCTGGGAAATCAACTGACCATATATATGAGGGTTTGTTTCTGAACTCTCAAATCTAGTCCAACGATTTATATGTCTCTCTGTATGCCAAAACCATAAAGTCTTGAGTTTATTCTTAAGAGTATACACATATGACATTCTAGAAAAGGCAAAATTATGTAGACAATAAAAGCTCAGTGATTGACAGAGGATGGAGAAGGCAAAGTGGGGGAAACGAATGGGCAGAACTAGAACATTTTTAGGACAGTGATACCAATTTGCATTATGCATACCATACATGTCAAAACTCCACAGAATGTACAATACAAATGAAAACTATGGATTTTAGTTAATAATGGATCAATACTGGCCCATCAACCATAACAAACTGTATAAAATATTAACGAAAGGTGGGCTGGGGGTTGCTGGAGGGCATTCTGTAACTCTGTACTTTCTGATCAACTTTTCTTGTAAACCTAAAATGGCTAAAAATAGTTCCCAAACCCCCAGTCTGTTAATAAAGAGAAGAGGGGCCCGGGTCCAAAGGATCAATTAAATAAATGAAAAGTGAAAAAATGAATGAAAAAAGGCAAGCTATTAGCAATAGGGGAAACTGGGTGTAGGCCTTAAAAGAACGCTCTACATGACCTTAGCAATTTTTCTGTACATCTATAACTATTTTCAAATATAATTCATTTTTTAAAGGATGGAGGAAGTTCTTAGGGAATGATTTGCAAGATATCTTAATTTTAATGTAAAAAGTCACAGACTATTTAGGTTGATTTTATTCATATAGTTTACATAAATGTTTACATAAACAATATGATTTTTTTAAAAAGAAAGAAAAAACTCCCAAAGCTTCCCTATCAAACTCTAGCAGTGTTTGCCTCATAGAGCAGGGGGAGCAGAGGCCTGTGTGGTGTGCACCTGTGCTACATGTGCTGAAGGCACTTCACTTTCCACCTTGGATTTTTAATAATAGCAGGCATGTGTCAATCATGTGTTGTTTCTAGTAAAACATAGATAAAAAGCAGCAGTGGGGGGAACTGAAGTACTGGAGAGTAAACATAAAGATCCAGTACAGGTGGGTGCTCAAGTGAACAGTAGCTATTATCACTCATCAGTCAAAACAGTGGGACTGTTTTGAGAACAACTAAGAATTCCCATTCTGTCAGTGAGCCTTTAATTTTAAGGGAGGGCTGCCTTTCCCATTTGCTGCTGCAGACCAGAGCTGGGCAGAAAAGGCTGGCAGGGTGCAGCCAATGGTGCTCCCTCAGCTCACTTCCTGCTGGACATAGTAAGGAGAGGACTTCTAGGTGTGTGGCGTCCCTGAGAGAGCACCACTGCCCCAACCTGCCTCTCCACAAGAGGTTGCCTCGCAGGACTCATCCATCCTTCAGGAGAGATGCACTGCCTAGGAGACAGCTGAGAAACAGCTCTGCCAGACTCCAGGGAAACCACAGTAAACACAGCAAGCTCAGTTCCAGTGCACTGACTCCCAGCCTTGCTGTGTACTGGGATCACTGGACAGCTCCAAGTGCAGGCTCAGATACACTGCAGAACCTTCAGAGTATCAGAGAGAGGGACCTACACATAATGATGTGGACAAAATCCTCACCATGCAAGCGTCACATAGAAAATCTCAAAAAAAAAAAAAAAATCAGTACATGAATCTAAGGCTCTGTTAACAATTTATTGCCACTTGGCTTTTACAATGATGCCTTCAAGAGTTATTTAAAAAAACAAGAATGTGGCGGGAAAACTTCCACACTGCCACGTACTGGTGGCCATTTTCCACTTCTCCCATCAGTCCTTGGGAATACAGAGTAACACTCTGGCATGCCCTTGGTGTTGGCGCAGGTGAGGGCAGACAGACAGGTGAGGCTGTCCTGTTACATCCTAGTACAATTATGTCTGAGTCACTCGTTTTATATTAGAAATTAGCAGGCTTCCACTGAATTTTATTTATAATTTGATAAAGTAAATTTATGGAGACTAAAAATCCAATAAATTAAAAATAGATGAGAGAGAGAAGAAGGGAAAGAGGGAGATAGGTAAGATATCTAAACCTCAGGGGTAAGGGACCGTCACGGTGGTATTACATATTATAAGGGTGCTTTGTTCCTACAACAGCTTTACTCTTTTATTTCTATTTTTTGCAGTGGTAGAGCTTAACCCAAGGCCCTGTACATGCTAGGCAAGCGCTCTACCCTAGAGCTATATCTGCAACCTTACCTTTACTCTTTTTAAAAACATGGTTTTCTTTTCTGATTTTTTAAACCTAGCCATGACTATTACTATTTTAAAGTTAATATAGTAATATAAGAGTAATACAAATAAATCTTTCATAAAACTTGGATCAGATTTTATAAGATTTGATTTTTACCAACAATTCAGGTTTTTTAAATTGCTAATTTATTATATGATATCTATCTATAATGTGTTTAATATCTTCATGGCATAGTCAGAAATACACAGCTAAAACAAGAGTGACAGTTTAAACGTTCCTACAAAATTAGTTCTTCAGGGTTTTATTTTAGTTTTTTTTAATGTAAGAAACCATACAACAGGGGCTGGGTTTGTGGCTCAGTGGCAGAGTGCTCGCCTTGCATGTATGAAGTCCTGGGTTCAGTTCTCAGCACCACATAAAAATAAATAAATAAAATAAAGGTATTGTGTCCACCTACAACTAAAAATATATTTAAAAGAAAAGAAACGAAACCATACAACAGGAGGGCTTTCATTTGCAGGAATATGAAATCAACCTACTTTTCCCTGTTCTCTCCACTAAGTATAACTGAAAATCCTGGAACTGTCTATAAAACAAACAAGAAAACTCTGAAAGGTCAGAGAAGGAGGCAGTCCCATCAGTGACTCTGGCCCACAGCTAAACTCCCTGACCTTCCTTTTTGCCTCATCTATGTCAGGCCAGATACCAGAGATGCTTTCAACTCTGAAAAACTAACACAGAGACCCCCAAAAGTTCTAGGAAAAGCTGGCTCTCTCCAGATAAAGCAGTCTTTTTTTTTATCCATGGCAATCAGCCAGTGATCTCAAAACGAGACTTTATACACTCACTCTCTGAAAGTATGTTAAATGAATAAATAAATAATAGTCTAAAATTTCTTGTACAAAAAATACCCAAGACTTAAAGCAAAAATGATATTTAAGAGCTAGGGATATAGTTCAGTGGTAAATGCTTGCCCAACATGCAGGAGGTCCTAGGTTCAACACCTATTACTACCAAAAAAAAAAGAAAGAAAGAAAGAAAAAAGGGGGAAAAAAGGAATTTAAGCTTACAAAACATTTTTTCTTTCTTTTCTTTCCTTTTTCTTTCTTTCTTTCTTTTTTTTTTTAAATTTTCTTTGTCTTCTTTTGGTATCAAGGATTGAACCCAGAGCTGCTTAACCACAGAGCCACATCCCTGGCCCTTTTCATATTTTAAATTTTGAGACAGGGCCTTGCTGAGTTGCTTAGGGCCTCACTAAGTTGCTAAGGCTGGATTTGAACTTGTGATCCTTCTGCCTCAGCCTCCCACACTGCTGGGAATATAGGATGTGCCACCACACTTGACAACAAAAATTTTTAAATAAAGAAACATTTAACATAAACAGATGAAATCAAGGCTTTCAGGGGAAAAAACAAAAAAGAAATAGGAAAGAAACAACACAAAACATCAAATTAGAGGCTTCAAAAATCATCATGATAAGCTTAAGTGAAGTGGAAGTTACAATCATCTCTACTATTTTTTCTTTTTGGTACTGGAGATTGAACTTCATCTCTACTATTAACAGTGACTTTTTGAACACCAAAACAATGACAATCTGCTGGTTTAAGATGCAGAACCAGGACTGTACAAACATAGGTACTGCTCACCAGAAAACAAAGGTCAGAAGAAGCCCCCCCTCCAACCCCAGATTCACCAGCTGTTATCTTAGGATCCTGATGAGTCTTCACACCAAAGATGGGAAATGTACTTCAGGTTTTATTTTTAACCCAAACAATGGTAGGAGTACAAAGTCCAAGCTATTGTTTCCAAGATCTTTGACTCAAACGAGAGAAAACTAACTCATATCCTTTTTAAAAATGCAAATATTTCATATTTCCATTAACTCCTATCCGCTCTTACAATTTGGAGACTAAAATGAAATGAGCAAAATAGCTCAATACTTGAAAACAATGAGCGACAAGGAAAACACGAGGCATTCATTTTATGATGTGGTTAATGTCAACTCAAAGCATGCAGTTTAATCATCTCAGCGACATCCCCGCCTGCCCTCCTTCTTGTCTTCTGGTAATGACGACTGAACCTAGGGCCTGGCATGTGCCAGGCAAGCACTGAGCTACATTCTCACCCCTTTTGCTAATCTTGAGGCAGGATTTCACTAAGTTGTCCAGGCTGGCCTCAAACTTGTGATCCTCCTGCCTCCGCCTCCTGAGGAGCTGGAGGTAGCTGGAATTACAGGTGTTCATCACCACACCTGGCAACTGATCTATTTCTTGAAGCTATATTGTTAACTTAGTTTCTTCCCCTTATTATGACCACTTAAAAGTGGTGTTTTTTAATGTAGGAAAACCCCCTGATATTTGTAAGAACAATACTGTTTGCCTTTTATCATGCTACATGTAGAAGACCTTCTCTACTTGATGGCAACCTCTTTGACAGTGGTACTTGGATTTGACACTTTTGGAAACCCTGGTTCCGAGACACCACACTCCCAAGCAGTGGAGATATAGAGACGTGTATGACAGAGGGCTGAGCAGCATCTAATACATCTGTGGTTCATGCTGACAATCATTAATCTCTGTTCCTCTGACACAAGCAACAGAAGACATTTTCAGAGCTAATCTCCCTGTTTTTATCAACTTTTTTGTTAATTAGTACCACATGTGTATTACTCAATGTCTGAATTCTCAAATTAAATCATTCTTGGATTATTCCCCTTATTTCATATAAATAGTGAAATTAATCAGATCACAACTGATTTGCATTATGCTGTGTTGATACATTCTTAGACCAAGAATGGTATTCCCTAAAATCTTCATTAAACTCCCGCTGATTAATCACAGAAAACGTTAAAAGATGATGCTAATGCAAACAGCCCAATCACAGAAGCCCTTGGCTTATTTGGAATGAAAGCCCCTGTCTCATGCTGCACATCCTGGGCCAGGCTCCAGACAGGCAAGAATTTCAGAAACCAAGACACTTTGGGCTCCACACCCAGGCTCCCGATCTTTCAGTAACTGGTAAAGCTCAGGTGATGACTTGTACAAAGAGGGTAATTTGAGCCAACTGTAAATCACAGCCCAAGTCTACTGCTTGAGTAGATTTACAGATACTTTTGAGACAGCCATGGACTACAAATTGCTCTGCTACTGTCCCCAAAATATGATTATTAGCCCCAAATTTATACACATCATCAACTAAAAGTCTTGACTGTTATTGTTGAATGCAAAGCTAGAACATACTCTGTGAAGCAGACAGCACTCTCCGAGGTGATGAATGAGAGGTGCGGCAGAGGAGCAGCCCGCCACGCTTCCTCTGGCCGTGGCCCAGAGGCACTCCTCAGCCCTGCCAGTCAGAGGCTTAGTCTTCCTGGCCTCCCACTTCTCTTCTGCACTGCAGTCCAGTGGGCGCTCCACGCACTGCAGGGTTCTACTGTGCCTTCAATGCACTTTGGTTTGAGGCAGAATCTATTACCTGCCCATTCAAATCTCCCCAATGAGCTAGGCTCTTGGTTTTCATTTTCATTTCAATACACAACATTTTCCATGCCTACTTTGAAGCAAAATCTTTTAAGACAAAAAGGTCCAAGGGGCACTATCAGAAGAATATCAATACCCTTCCCTTGTCATTCAATAAGCAAGCTCACCAGCAACCAAGTCGGTCAAACAAAATGTGTCATCGATACAGAGAACCACTGGACAAAAAACAGTAGTAAGAGAACCTGTCAAGCCCGGCGCGGTGGCTCAAACCTATAATCCCAGCACCTAGGGAGGCTGAGACAGGGGAATCGTGAGTTCAAAGCCAGCCTCAGCAACGGTGAGGCGCTAAGCAATTCAGTGAGACCGTCTCTACAGAAAACACAAAACAGGGCTAGGGGTGTGGCTCAGTGGTCGAGTGCCCCTGAGTTCAATCTCCAGTACCATAAAAAATTAAAAAATAAAAAAAAAATAGAACCTGTCTTCACAGCACTCAGCTCCTGGCTCACCCATAGGTCCCTCAAGACTTCCTGGAGTAAATTCCAGCATTTCAGAGTTTAAAATATATTTTAAAGGGCTCTTTCTGTACCCAGGCACTTCTTTTGAGTCTTGAAACTGCTGCTTCATGTGACACGAATCTACAGAAGCAGAGGCCTTTTCATAGAGCAGTGCTGTTCAATCCTTTTAATCCAAACATGATTCTGTTAAATATTTTTAAAAATCTCTATTATTCCTCTAATGAATTTTGAAAAAATAAATTAAGGATTGTGACTAAAAACAAGCAACACAGTGCTACAAAACATAGCTTTCTTCACCTCTGCATACTCTGCCCTCCCTGAAATATCACAATTTAAAAGCGCTATTTGTTTTAAAAAATGGCTTTCATCATGTGTAGTTATAAAAGAAATGGCTCTAGTTTATAGTACAAAGCCAGGACTCTGCTCCAAAAGCAAACTCTAGTACCACTGGCACATTCAAAAAATGCAAATGAATTAAATGGCTCCTACTTTTTCTTGCATTCTTGAATGCAGTTTTGTTATTTTAAGAAAAACATGTTCAAAATCTTATTTTAAAAATGAAGCTACACTGCAAAAGAACCTTTGTTTTATCAAAGGATTTACAATAATGAATTTAAAAAATAGGACATTAAAAATACAGTTCAATTTATAGGAATGGAATTTTGCATACAACCTTTAGTTGATCACACATCTAATCCCCCACCCTCCTAATACTCTCTAACTTCAAAGCCCGCATAGGTCAAGGTCAAAAAATTAAGCAATGTCATTAACCTGAAAAAATTTTTTTTGGTTTAAGTCAGAGGTTTGAGGAATTAAGTGGTATTAATATAAAATGAAGATCAAAGCTGGCATATAAGCAATAATTTGTTTTGAATTTATAAGGCCAATAGAGATGGCAGGTGAGAAAAATGCCAATGAGAAAGCTCAGATAGCACCAGTATTGGTACAAAGCTCTGTGGTCAACTTGCAGTACATTCTGAAGCAATTGTCACACTTTAGAACTTACTCTTGGGAAGAGACAGAAACCTTCTTTACTGAGAAAACTTGGCTCTTAATGTGAAGTTAGAACTCAAAAGCTGACACACAGGCTCAGAGTACTGTATTAGACTTCCTTGCTGCTGTCACTCAAAGAACCATCAATGCAATGTACAATGCAGTAAGCCAAAAAGAAAAAAAAATTATTTAAAATTTCCCTAACACACTTTAATAATGTTTATTTAGAGTAAAATATTTCCAAAATGCATGTGTGACTACATAATAACGTAAGTGGGCATGGTACTTTGGTTCAGTTTGCTCAAGTGTAAGCCTATCAGGTCACCCCTTTCTTCAAGGCTGACACAGATTAACCTAGATAACTTGGCAGACAAAAGAAGGTGCCTTGCAAAGAAGGCAAAAGCAAAGAGTTATTTTAAAAATACCGCGTAGTTTGCTAAAGCACCAATGATACCCAAAGGCACTGTATAATACCATCCAACAGAATTGTTTAGTTTTGGACAGTTTTCAGTTAAACATATAGATTCAGACATAATCTTTAGATATATTTGATTAGTAAAACTACAAAATTAGTCCCTGGTAAAATGTACAAAATATTAACATCTGACTAAAACTGATAGTAGACCCATTTTAATTTGATTTTACTTTTTGGACTGGGGGTTGAACCCAGGAACATTTTACCACTGAGCTATATTCCCAGTCTTTTATTTTGAAGCAGGGTCTCACTAGGTTGCTGAGGGTCTAAGTTGTTCAGGATGGCCTCAAAATCTGTGATCCATCTGGGTGTGGTGGCACACACCTGTAATCCCAGAGGCTCAGGAGAATGAGGCAGGAGGATTTCAAGTTCAAAGCCAGCCTCAGAAACTTAGCAAGGCCCTAAGAAATTCAGCAAGACTCTGTCTCAAAACTAAACAAACAAACAAATAAATGCAATTTTTAAAAGGCTGGGGTTGTGGCTCAGTGATTAAGTGTACCTGGGTTCAATTCCTCATAGCAAACCAAACCAAACCAAACCAATAAAAATGCCTTGTGATTTTCTTGCCTCAACCTCTTGTGTCACTGAAAACATGTACCACCATGTCTGGTTGAAAGCAGACCCTTTTTAAGAACATAAAAATCTGCATTACAGTTCTAAGTCTATGTCTGTGGAAAGGAAAGGAGGAAAAGAACCCATCTGTCACCTCATCAATTCATAGGGGATGTTTCTTCCCCAAAGACTGTACATACGTGTACAGATGAAAGCAAGCGCACCAAGGGCAAACCACGTGCAAAACTGATGTGTTAGTTCTTAAGTATCACCAGAATGAAGAAACAGAGACTGAACTGGGCACAGTGCTGAGTTCCTGCAGTCCCAGCTACTCAGGAATCCAAGGACAAGATCACTAAAGTACAGGAATTTGAGGCCAGCCTGGGCAACACAGTAAAACCATCTCTCAAAACAGAAATGAAAAAGGAGGCCTGCTAGCAACGAACAAAGAAAAGTCCAGAAAAGCACAGTTTTACTCTTCGACCTAGAGGGGTTCCAATTGGTACCACTTTTTCCTTACCTACTGCCACAACTTAGGTTTTTGATAAGCACACCCATTATTTCCAACCCTTGAACTTCACCAGGCAGACTCACAATGCCAATCTGGAGCTGTCCATAGCTATCTAGGGTAGTAACTAGTCACTCAAATATGGCCACTAGAGATGGCAATGTGGCAGAGTCAGTCCCTTCCTTGGTCTGACCTCAGCTTTCAGGTCTAGGGGTTGGAGGTAGGCATCATGTAGAGACAGGCTCTGTCACTCATAAAGGATTCTCATCAACCCAACTGTGGGATGTGCAGACAACCATTTATGTAGGTCCTTCCAGGGGCAGGAGTACAATACTCCACCCATCTAAACTCCCTTCCGTTTCCTATCAGTTGTCTGTTTCACGAATACTGACTTGGAAGACCGTAGAGTCTGTGAGAAGGATGAATCAAGATGTCACATAATACTCATTTAGCAGAAATGCCTGGACTGATGAATACTAATCTTAGCAATCACAGCTGCCAGTACTAGTTCTGGTAAAGCAGAACCAGTGGCAGAGCTGCAGCGAGTCCCCACCTTTGCTATTCTCCTCGAATGGCGTTTTCAAATTGTGGGTGGTAGTGATTGTAGAATTTATGTAATGGTCTATGACCTTAGTTTTTATTTTCTTAAAAAATAACAACTAGAACAGATTTAAAAAATGCCAGAGGCATAAGGTTAGCACTGTTTAGCATATATTTTATACACTGAGCTCTGTATCACACTGTAAAGTACATTTGTTACTGGGGATTATGGTCAGGAGTTTGAAAAATACTATCCTGAACAACATGGCCTCATTTAAATCTGCAACTTGGGCCTTCTGACCACAATGGTGAGAAGGAGAAGGGGGGTGAGAGGGTTCAGGGTAGTTGGCTTCAGCAGATGGGAAATGTTACAACTTGGCACATATTCAGCTGGGTGCTTTAGGATCACACATCTATGTTTACACAATGCATTCTAGCTTCTGAGCCTCACAAAAAGTCTTAAAGATTCAGAGGTCACAAAACATAGCATAGGTAGTCTAAATTCTCCAGTTCACAGATGATGAAACTGAGACTGAGAACTTGTCCATCAGAATTCACAAAACTGATAAGTGGAATAACCAGAAAAACCTGTCTTTAGATTGCTAGTTTACATACTAAATAAGTTACTCAGAATGTTCCAGGTACCTGCAGCTATTTTATAGTAATGGTTAAGTACTAGGTATAAATAATGTTAAGATGAATAGAATAATTTTGGAAGTTGTGAGTGAATAATCAGAAAATACCATGACAGGTAGATATGAATAGAACTCCAATATTCCTAAATTTTTAGTGATTCTAGGAATATGACAATGCAAGGTTCCATCAAGTTCGATGCTCTTTAGAGTGAGATGGGAACAATGACACACCTGAAAAGCTACAGAAATGCACATGCCAGTCAAGATAGAACCGCTTGGGCTTAAGAGATGTAAACTTCCCCGGGCAGATCAAATAGTTAAGCAGGGGACACTGGATCATGAATGTACCCGGCGCCCACGGAGATGCAGTCCATGGGGAAGCACTGGGACAGGCTTCAGTGTGCCTCTCCTCCCAGGAAAACTCAGAATGAAGAAGGAAAGTTTTTAAGAGAATAAACACATGGTACTGATAATGGTGTCACAGAATCTGAGCAGGTTTTTATGTAAATGTTTCATAATATCTGACAGAAGTGTGTCTATTAGAACACCAGCAGGTCACTGTCACGACTTCATCTGTCCTAACAACACTGAGTCTTCAGACCACAAGGAGGTAAATCTCTCCATCTAGCTCTCTGAGAGCATCGCTTTGTAATTTCCAGTACTATATGTTCTTTATGTTATTGTAAGTGGATTTTAAAAACATAGTTTCTAATTGTTTACTGCTAGCATGAAAAAGCACACCTGATTTTTACTTATTAACTTCATAGCTTGCAAGCTTTCTAAAACCCACTTGTTATTAGCTCCAGTGGTTAATAGTCTTTAATACTTTCTATGTAAGCAATAATTTGTGACTCCAATAAGAAATGTATAATTAAATAATTGACTTAGAATACAATTTCAAAGTAAAAATTTAGGTTTATTATGTCCCTAAATTTAATTTATAATATTTTGTTAGGCAACTGATTTCTGAGGGACACTGAACACATTAAATTTATAAAAGAAATTTTAAATGTTTTTAAAAATTCAATTAGCATTTTGTAAATGCAATCAAATGTTATTCAAGAGTCCCTTAAAAATAATTGCTAAAAGCTGAAAGACTTCTATACTAAAAGATTCATAACTGTCATTCAAACCTTTAAAAAGAAAGAAGAGCTGTTACTTAAGCTGATTGTTATTTTAATGAACTGAATACTAATTTCTACGATTAAAAGAAACCTTGGAATCATCTTTCCTGCAAATGAAAGGCATTCATATGGGCACCAAAATTCCACAGTTAGCAAAGGCTGTACACCCAGTGGGACACCCACCAGCCAGTGGAAAATGGACACCAGCAGACAGGCACTCTTCCTCTGGTCCCTCATGCAGCCCGTCTGAGGTATGCAGCAGAAGGTGTCTCAGAAGGACTGAGCTCCAGTTCTTGGAGTGGTGGCCACACAGTGACATGTCCTTCTGTTGTCCTTTCCTCCTTTCCTGCTTCTCTTCCTCCATTTCCTCCTCCTGTTCCTTGGGATAATTTCCCAAATAAATTACCTGAACGCAAACCAACATTTGAGGGTCTGCTTTTGGAGAGGAACCAGGCTAAGATAGAATCTTTAGCACTAAAAATGCTCAGGATTTTATTTTGATTCTATTTTTCCAGGGGTGAGTAAAGTTGATAGATTTCATTCTTTCCCTGCTGTCAACACGCCCTTCCTATTTTCAGACAGATTTCATTTATGATCAGTGATGGTCCACAGAAGCATAAACTAGTCTAGTCTTCCCTAAACGGTGTTTGTCTTAGGCTAGGAAAATATATTTCTTTATTTTTTTTTAAATATTTATTTTTTAGTTGTAGGTGGACAGAATATCTTTATTTTATTTTTTTTATGTGGTGCTAAGGATCGAACCCAGTGCCTCCCGCATGCTAGGCCAGCACACTACCACTGCGCCATGACCCCAGCCCCGAAAATATATTTCTTATATGAACAGGAATTTTACCCTTGTTGTTTTATTCACATTACAAACATTTTGCTAGCATCACATAAAAGAATACTCATAAAATACACAGACTTTCTCATACCTTCATGTTAAAGCTTGTTTATTTTTCTGCAAACAGACTAAATCTTAACATCCACATAAGAGAATCTAAACAGTTTTAAAATATCTTGCAGAAAAACGTGGCAATTCCACTCTTACACTGAAGTGGTGTGTGAATGAGTGAAGAAATCCATGGATTGCTAGGTTTGGCTTTGGGTCGGTTCTTCCACACATGGGAGACATTGTTGAATATCTAGCAATGCAGGTTCCATCAAGCATCAAGTATCCTTTCAGAATTTTTCTCAAACTAATTTTTCATGTTTTGTTACTATAAAACCACAGTTAAACTAAGAACATTTATGAGTAATTCACAAGGTAGGAAAATGCTCTATTAACTGCAGATTATTTAGGACTGATAACAAGCTTGATGATAAATTCTGGGGTATCATATCTTTTGCCTCCTTCTCCATTTAATATTTAATTACTCCAGTTATCAGAGATGGCTGAATTTATAGGCTCAGAAAATCAAAATACAATTCTGAGCACTTTTAGTACTAAAAAGTCTGTCTTCTCTACATTTGCTTATGTCTTATAAAATCAAACACATTTTTAAAAAAAATACTTCATATCTTTAAAAACAGGATGAATGGAGATTATTAATATTTACAAAATTTTAATATTTTCTGGGTAAAAAATTTTTTACTACCTGCAGGCATCACAGGAGAGACTGAGGCACACTTGTTTACACACCTTGGCACCTCTAGAAACCCTCCTGCACCTTACAACTGACAGGGCCACAGTCTAATCAGCAGCCTTTCTTTCTTAGTGGCACATAAAACACAGGACTAAAAATGATGACGTCTTAAATTCGACAGACCATCACAGCTCAGCATGGATACGGGCAGCGGGGCTCTACTGTTATTCTTCAGCGGCACTTCTGGACATCATATAAGAAGTGTGAGTTTCTCAAACAAAGAAAGCAGCACCGTAAGGTGCACACGGCAGAACCAGATAGAACCAGCACTACAGACCAGATGCGGTCCAAAGCCTCACAGTATGTTTGAGCTGGCTGAATGAGACTGGAAGATTTTTATTATTTATTACAGGATTAATTAAGTACAATTAAAAACTGGGTAACTATAAAAAGAATTGCTCTTTTGAACTTTTAAAAAATCTATCTCACAAGAAAAGAGAAAGAGATCAGAGAAATATTTTGTTAGTAGCTCAATGGAAATTTAAGTCTGCATTTCAAGAAACGTTTCAGCCTGTTGCTGCCCAGGCTCTAACCATCTTCAGTTGCTGGCTTACTGCTCATGCATGGCTTACTGAGTGAAGGTTGGCTGGTAAAAATTTATAAAATAGCATGTTTTAAAAATTCTCTGTAAGACTGGCTTTAGAACACTCTTAAAAAACAGTCACTGACAGCTGTTAAAGTTTACCTTAATACATCTTCATTTTCACATTTTTAAACAGAAAATACGAGTAAAATGCTATGATACTCAGTCATTGGTACAAATATTGTAGGAAAGACTTCTGTTGCTGTTTCTTAGCGTCCTCACTAAAAGACCACGCGAACTAGAGAAATCTAGTTTTAAGATCAGGAGTCACATTAGCACTAATCACCCACTGGCATGGGTTCTAAGACCCCACAGAGAACAAACTCCAGGGATGCTCAAGTCCCTTATATAAAATGGCACAGTATTTTCATATAATCTATGCTCGTCTTCCTGTACACTTTAAATCATATCTAGATTATTTAAAACACCTGATACAATGTAAATGCTAAGTAAATAGTTGTTAAACTATACTGTTTAGGAAACAATGACAAGTAAAGTTCTCTGTATGTTCAGCACAGTTTTTTTCCCTGAATGTTTCTGATTGACGGTTTGTGAATTCATGGATGTGCAACTGCAGTATGGAAGGTTGGCTCCATACTAAATTTTGGGTAAGAAAGTATCTCTTTGAAAAGGAAGTAAAGAATTCAAAAAGATAGCAATAATACAATGAAGTTATATTTTCAAGTGGACAGGGAGTAAACAGAAAAATTAGGATACTGTAATGTATATTCTTCGTATCAACACACATTCTCCAGATTCACCAAATTTCCAGGATATTCTCTTATTTTCTCTCTCTCTCTCTTTTTTGGATGCCTTTTTCCTCTATGATATGTAGTAGGATTCAATCAATTCTATCTCCAGGTGGCTACATCAAGCATGACCATATTTACTGACAACAAAGAATATGTGTTTAACTATGCAGCAAGCAACAGTATTTGTTTTGCAATTTTGAGTAGTTCAACTGCAAATGTAAATTTGAAAATAATTTCACCCACTGAAATATCGAAAGAATAACAGATGACTTCTCCATCTAAAATTATAAGGAAAGATACTGTCCATTTGGTCATTGGTTATTACTGCAGCACATTTTTAGGGCCCTGGGGAGTTTTTATAAACCGGTTTTCTTGCTAGGCTTTGTTTCCCAGTGACCAACATAACACTGGCTTGGTCTGCTCTTCAGAGGGACCATCAATACAGCATTCAGGAAGTGAGGCAAGCCTAGAGACACAGCAAACACAGAGCCCCTGCTTTTGGAGTCTGGTTCTTCCACACTGTCAAGGGCACAGTGGGACAGGCTCTTCCTGTGGATAGATGCTAGAAAAAGTGCAGACGTACAGGAAAAAAAGCTAGGGAACCATGCTCCATCCCAAGGAGGAATTCCTCCAAGGAGGAATGGAGCAGAGAGAGAAGAAAGGAGAGGCCCCCTTTGAAACAGAAAATAACAGACTGGAGCCTCAGAGCTTCCAGGGATCAAACTAGGAAAAAGTTTCTTTTTATTTTGGTACCAGGGACTGAACTCAGGGGCACTCGACCAGTGAGCCACATCCCCAGCCCTGTTTTTTGTTTTATGTAGAGACAGGGTCTCACTGAGTTGTTCAGTACCTCACCGTTGCTGAGGCTGGCTTTGAACTCGCAATCCTCCTGTCTCAGCCTCCCAAAGTGCTGGGATTACAGGCGTGCGCCACTGCGCCTGGCTGGAAAAAGCTTCTTTATATGGGTTTAAATTTTCAGCAACTGCTGGGAGAGTTAAGGTGTCCTGGACATAGCTATCCTGGGAAAATGCATAAGGCACTCAGTCAAAACTATGCACTATTATTTTTATAGCAAATTACAATTTGACAGCTTTACTAATAATATATGACTCAGTTATATTTAAGACAAATTAGAAAAATTCTTGCAAACATTTCTAAGTATGTATAGAAGAGAACAAAATCTAGACTAGTCTGTGGTAAAATGTACATACTACTGTAATTATAAGTAGAAACAGAAGTAAAAGTTGCTCTATGGAGTCCTACTGAAATAAACACTAAATACTATACTTATAAAAATCATAAGGTATAGGCTCAGTGGTAGAGCGCTTGCCTAGCATGTGTGAGGCACTGGGTTCGATTCTCAGCACCACATATAAATAAATTAAATAAAGGTCCATCAACAACTAAAAAAAAAATTTTTTTTAAAAGTCATAGGGTAATAGTGGAATAAAAATTAGTTTTTATCCTGTGATAAAAACAAATTTTAGTAATAAATGTGCAACAATACTGGAGGGGATCAATGACAAATGTTCTGAGGATAAAGTAAGTAACATCAGGGAAACCAGGATGGTGTTTGGGAAACAGGAGAAGTTTGGTAAGGTGTCATTTTTTTTCATATCTGGAACTGAAGATTTTAATACCAATGACAAGTGGTACACTGTTTGACCAACATCAAGAGTCAAATTAGGGCTCTAAAACCAACTCTAGTACATATGGACTGCCCTTCCAATGGTGCGTCTCTGTAAAACAGCTACATCAAGACGCTGCCTGTCACACAGCAGTAGCTTTTGTTTGCTGAAAGAACAAATTAACAGCCAAGTGGTTCTTACTTTACTAAAAATGTTTCTATCTTACCAAAAGTGAAGTAACTCCAGGTATTAAGGTATAGCATGACTTTGGTTTTTTAAAAAAATGCACATGTATGCACAGGACAAAAGGACTGGAGAGTCTAAAAAATAATAGTGATTGCTTCTGCATTAAGGGACTGGATCATTTTACTTTCCTCTCAGAAGTAGTTTTATACATTTTTGCAAATTTCCTATTAGGGATCCCAATAAATATTTTTCAAAACATAACTAAAGCAAAAAGGAAGATATAGTTGTGATGCAGAATTTTTTAAATTTAGACATAACCAACTATCAATTAAAAAAATCAAACAGACTTTTACTTAAAAATCATTGGAGAAACTTTGAACTCCTTTCATTGGAACAGGTAGAAGTTATGAACTGAAAAGCAACAGATCTATTTATGAACAGATGGATTTCTTTAGAATTTTTCAAGTTACTTTAGGTTTGTCAACATCCCCCCCATAGTATCACAAAGCAATAAATACAAAAGGATTTTGTACTGTCACGCAGACTTCTTGGCTGAGTAAATAACCACAGAACCCAAACATCCCACGAGGGGCAGGTGGTGCAGAGTGGAGAGGGCATGGGTGGGAAGCAGAGAATCCAGAGGCTGACCACAACCCAGGAGAGGAAGAAAGTGGGATTTTTTGAATAACCGGCCACTGATGCACCTTGAAGCCATAGTCTGTCTTATAGAGGCCTATGTCGATTAGCTGTGCCTTTTGCAGAGAATAAACTACAGAACAGCTGGGAGAAATAAGACATAGTGAGAAAAGCACCATGCCGACCAGCAACAGTGCCCGTGTGGAGCTCTGTGTTTTCTGAGTCAGAGTTTGGGTCATGTAACAGTAAAACTGGCCCCAGAGAAGAGGAGAGTTCCTCACAGGCTGCCATTTAAGCCTCTGATGACCATGTTTCACAGCAGGCACCATACACTCCAGCATGTAGCTGCATTTTAATTTCCTTAAACCACAGGACATGAGTCTGCTTTCAAATAGCGTCTGGACTGTGACATTCAATACTGATAAAACTGTACAGTTACTCTGTTGAAAGTTTCAAAGACTTAGCATATGGAAAAGGATCCTCATTTTCTTTGAAGCACTATTCTCAAAGATATTTACTCCGAGTTTTGTAACTAAATTCTGAACAATGACTGCCATGAGAAATCTAACTTACTAGGTCACAGCATAAGAACATGCTACGTACTTGGCTCTCATTAGGGCATCATGTGTTCTTGGCAGAGTCAACTTGAGACTTCAGTTCTTTGCTGTGACGTGTTCATTAACATTTATTTTAGAAAATAATTTAAAAATCTGTTAAATTGAGTAAATGTTTACTTGCATGCCCACCCAGTGCATGGAAGTTATTCAGTCATCTTCTCAACTTTATAAAACAAGGAGAACTTGTGATCTTTTTAATCTCCAAGTATTACATAATAAAAGCAACCTTTAAAACATTGAGAAGGAAAACAGGTGACATTGTGTCCTAAGTCTGGAGTTAGAAGCAAATGTAAGATCAGGATGCTGCTCAGTTGCAAGGAGCTTGTGAACTTCACAGGCAACTATGCAGTGATTCACCAAGATGGTCAGCACTTTCCCCATAGAGAACATGGCTCCAACCTGACCTGAAGAAAAGCTGTGGGGGGCTTCTGCTGTTTGTGGAGGGTGGGAGGAACGTGGGTTTGTATATGCTGTTCTCTAAAACACTACTATCCCAGCTCTGACTGCAAAAATGACTGGAAATTGAATGCTTATGAACAGATCTGTGTAATCAATGAGGTCTAAGTTTACTTACAATAAACCATTCTATCCTGATTAGTAATTTAAGGAATAGGAACTTAATAAAGCTAAATATCTGGAAAATCTGGAGTCAACCCCTGTTCCTGGTCCATGAGTCAGCAGGGACCTGGGCCACAGATCCAGATCCTAAGGTAATGCCATGGGTTTCAAGTGCCACTCTGGATTTCATAATAGCTTTTCAAGGAGGCAAAAAAATACTTTACATGAACTTTTTTTCTTTTTTTGTACGAAAAGAACCCAAATTTTGAGAAAAAGAGTGCACACCTTAGAGGTGAAAGAAATCATTGCATTTCTTTCCCTGCCCCCTTGTGTTCCCTTTGATTCTCTCCATCTGCCCCTTCCCCTTGGCCAGGCTTTGCATTTTTTTTCCTTCCTTTTAAGATCATAGGTGGCTGGGAGAAAAAATATGTTCTTAAGAAGCATGTGTCAGGCAATTCTGTGGTGGATTTATTAGGACCCGGGGCTCAATGAAGCCCACATGGTACCTCAGGTACTGCAGTCTGAGGAAGACACACCATCAACGAACAGCAACCCATACCGAGAGCACCAACTCGTTCTGCTTAGCAAAGTCACACTTGAGTGCCCAGGGCATCAGGAAGAGCCCATTTAAAACTGTTAGTGGACTCAAGACTATGGGGAGGTAGGTAGAATTGCATTTTTCCAGAAAGAAGGTACAGAGCAAGTGAGAGTAAATGCAGACAGAAGCCTGGGCACACATGTGGTACAGTATTCTAATTTGGGTGACCACTTCTGAAACAATACTCATGAGGGCGATTCTTACAGGCTGGTCTTATTTGAACCCTCATGATAGCTCAAAGGTAGATCCTAGGGCCAGGCTGTGGCTCAGTGGTAGAGCGCTTGCCTAGCATGCGTGAGGCACTGGGTTCGATCCTCAGCACCACATATAAATAATAAATGAATAAAATAAAGATCCATCAGCAACTAAAAAAATTAAAAAAAAAAAAAAAAGGTAGATCCTAGATATTGATATTAAAGGTCAGGAATCTGAGGCCAAGGAAATATCTTTCTTTTTTTGTTTTCATGGTGCTAGGTATAGAACCCAGAACCTCACACATGCCAGGCAAAAGCTCCACCACTGAGCCACACGCCAGCGCTCAGGGAGGTTTCTTAATTGCCTAAGAGCACGCAGTGCAGCAGGCGATCATGAAAACAGGATCTGAACCCAGCCAGCCCAACTCCAGGGCCACCATTCTAGTGCCTGTCCATCTAGCACAGACTAACTCGCAGGGAACAATGAGAAGCACACATGGCTGGGGCTATGCTAGGCAGGAGAAGAGGGGACAGGAAAGGAGACACACCAGAGAGTGAGAAGTCAAGAAAGTACCATCACAAAGCCCATCACAGCTTGTTTGCTCCCATGACACCATTCTACAATTTCATCAGTCCAACTGGTCAATACTTGCATCCTTGCTACATTGGCCAAGCAACCAATCTAATGGACCACTGTTATGTACTGTGAGCCACAAGAGAAATGGATAATGTTGTCGGCCCTTAAAGCATGCGAAAACTCACCCAACGGAAAGGAAGCAGCAAAAGCACGTTAGGTTTCTTGAGTGTTTGCTGAACTCCGAGACGTCTCCCTATCTTACACATGTATGCATGTATACTCATATACATTCTTTAGTATGTAAAAGCCACCTGGTCCCTGGACAGAGCCACAGCCACACACATGGAAAGTGAAAAGGTCGGCAACCCCCAGCTGAGGCTGGCCACTGTGTACCTGCTTCAGGGTCCTGGTTGAAACGGCAGTACTTGGAGTTTTCCAGGGAAGGCAGACACTGCTCGATGGGTACCCAAACATATGTCTCAGGACACAGCAAATCAGATGGCCTATACTGACCCTGCAGGGAAGGGAAGAAAAACAGCACAAGCATTACTAACAGAGCAACTCTAGAGTAGCAGGAGAGGTCTGAATGGCGAACTTATAATCAACCAGGAGGGTCTCAGATACAGAGCATTTGCCTAGCACGCGCAAAGCCTTGGGTTCCACCCCCAGTGTCACAGGGCGGGCTGGAGGTGGGCAACCAGAAGCAGCTGCACTGTAGACGCTATGACCCCCTGAGAACGCACACCTTCCCATCTCAAGCACATGCCTGTGACCCAAGGCTCCCTGCAAGTGAGGTCTCAAAGACAGATTGTCTTTTAAAAGGTAGTGGATAACAGAATGGAGCAGAATAAAGCTTCTTTTCATATGCTAGAGAACTGTATAAAGTGAACTTATTTCCCAAATGAAAGGAACTTTACTGTCCTTAACCAAACATACTTTAATTTGTAGACTCTGTTGATAATGATATTCATTCCACTATAATGCATTAAAAATACTATCTTAACATACTTCTATAAACAATCTAAACTAATAAATATAAAATAAGAAATTTTTAAAACAATAGACATTTCAGGGAAAAAAAATAAATATTGTTTAGAAGCCAAAAAAAAAATAGACATTTCAGGGAAACATCAATGATAATTCCAAGAACTTTCTTCAAAAATTTTATTTTAGAAAAATGGTTTGTATATTTATAACTTAATTATCTATCCCAAATCTAAAACAAAACTATACAACACATGCTGGGAGGAAAAAATCATTCACTTATGGGTAATGTGATAGTTAACAGAGAATGAAGCATATTATGTGAAAGCATTCGGTGAAACAATTTCAGAAACATCAACATTTTATGTTCTTTGAGCTTAAATAAAATTTCAAATGTTTCTTCTCTATTAAAATTCAAAATTCATATAGTAACTAAAACCTAATGTTTTTCACTATAACTTATGGAGTAACTCTTAAACATGTATTCAAATATAAAACTAGAATAAAATGATTTTACCCAAAGCTTATCCATGTTACGTTCTATTCTGTTTTCATTTTTTAAAAATGATCCTCTGGAACTATCAAAAGTGCTTCCACAACAGCAGAGTGTGAAAATCACCATCACAAAGCATACTGCAGAGGGCTCACAGGATCCCATTTCCAACAGCGAGCCGTGGGAGCCCCAAGATGCAGCCCCAGGCAGGGAACGTGAGCACCACGCCCCACCACCACTCACATTCAGTCAGGGGCTAAGCCAGCGGGAAGCTGTCCATGGCAAAACCACAGCAAAAGGTGAAGAAGCAGAGGCTGGGAGGGGGCTCCAGGAGGAGAGGAGTTTACTGGGGACTTAAAGGGAATGAGAACAATAACACAGAGATCTGCCAAGCCACAGATATCCAAGGAACAGGAAAGAGCGGGGTACTGCAGCAACAGAAAGGGGCCTGGGACCAGATTCTGGAGCCTCAAGTGTGCTTTGGACTAATTCGTTCTAGAAGTGGAAGGCTTGCTGGCTGAGAGAGCAAGCTTCACCCTACATTTCAACAGGAGCAAGTGCAGGATGTAGACCAGAAATCGAGTGTCCAGTCTTCACTTCCCTGGGGTGCTCACTGCATTGCTGATGCCTTCCCATCCCACAGCAGTTAAGAGCCATCCACAAGGGTCAGTTCCAGGTGGTCTACTCACCTGGTCTACCCTTAGAATTCACAACAGGATTACTTAAAAGTGAATGCATGATGAAGAAGTGTAATAAAGCCACACAACTCCACTGCCATCTATCCTATCAAAAGCCATCCATTCCATTCCCTTTCGTATTGAAGGCAACTCTACTCTCCACTGATTCAGGAGCAGTTTTACTGGGGGGAAGGGACAGTATGAGGTGAAGCTATCCATGAGATTAAACCTGCAAATATAGACAACAGGAGTTCTAAATCTTTCTTCTTTTCTGATTGTGATCATTTGAAAAGTCTAATCGGAAAAAAATGCTAAACAGCTAAAGATACCAAACTTATGGGGGGGGGAGGGGAGGAGTCAATTTTCTTGACCAGGGAGCATACAAAGTATTTTTAGAAAACAGAAAAACAAACAAACAAAAAAACCCCAAAGACCTGAAGAATTAGACTTCATAAAAATTACATAGTATTCAAAAAAGTTATTAAGAAAATAGTCAAGTCAAAAAGGGCAAAAATTCAAAACAAACAGTAGACAACAGACTCGTACCCAGAACATATAAAGAATTTCAACCAATTTTAAAAATTACTTTAAAATTTTGTCAAAGAGTATGAATGCCTAACAAGCACATGAAAGACATGCAAATTAAAACTGTGATAAGTTACTACAGATCTTACTAAAATGACTAAGATTTAAAAGACAGAAAAATCAAAGTTAGGCAAGAATTTAGACTACCAAGAATATAGATATTGCAAGTTTAAAGCAGAAGAAGCCATTTGATAAAATACAAATATTATTGTACATATAACATTCGTGAGTGTGTCTAGGATAAATTCCTTGAATTGGTAATTGGTCAATAATTTGAACTTTTATCAATGCCAAATGATTTTCCCCGGAAGTTGTACCATTTTATATTACCACCAACAATTTTATGTATCCAAGTGCTAATTTCCCCCACACCCTTACCAAGAGTGTATACTATCAAAACTTTTAATCTCTGCCAATCCAAACAATGGTATTTCACTAGTTTTAATTTGCATTACATTCTTTCCCTAAATGCAAAGAATTTGCCATTTCCTTTTCCATAAAATTGGCCCATTTTGCTGTTAGATTGCTTTTTTTATTAATTGAAAAACAACCTTTACATAATAAGGAAATTAATACTTACTTTGTAAAATTCATTTTACATATTTTCCTAGTTCATCTGTCTTTTGATATTATATGTCATACTCTCTTGCCATGTGGAAATTTGGCATGTGATCAGATTTATCATTCTTAAAAAATGGCATCTGGGCTTTGCACAATAATTAAAATTAAAAAGGCCACCCTTGTTTTTTTAAAACATACTTTCATGTTTTTTCTGGTATTTTTATGGTTTCAAAATTTTACATTTACATTTATGCTCCATCTGGAATTTATTTTGGTATAAGGTTATAGGAAAAAGATCCAACCTAATTTATTTCAGATGTTTCCTCAGTAACCTCACCATCATTTTTTGAACAATCTTCATTTCCCTCCTTCATGTAAAATGCCTCTTGGAGAACTTGCTAAAATTCTATATGTTGGGAAGTCGTCTCTGGACTTCACACTGGTCTGTCAGTCTAGTCATGAGCCAGTGCCACACAGTTTTATATAATAAAGCTCTGTCTTATATTTTAATCTCTGGATAGATCTAATCGCCTTTCATCACTCTTCCTTTGCAGAATATGCTGACTCCTTTTGCTTAATTATTATAGGATTTCATATTTGGCCCATGTGAGTAAAGAAACAGTAATAAAAATGGAATGGCTATTTAAAAAAACAACAACTGGGAATCAAACCCAGGGACGTTTAATCACTGAGCCACATCCCCATCCCTTTTTAATATTTTATTTAGAGACAGGATCTCACTAAGTTGCTTGGGGCCTCCATAAGTTGCCTAGGCTGGCTTTGAACCTGCAATCCTCCTGAGCCTCTGGGATTATAGGCATGTGCCACCGCACCTGGCTGAAATGGCATATCTTGATATTGTGATGGCAGAACACAAAAGAGAATACCAATGACATCTAGTGGAAAAAGAATATCTATCATTTTAAGTTAAAAGAACTAAATAAACCCCACCACTGTACAAATGACACCATTTTCTAATTTAAGGTGGGAGTGAATGCTGACTGCTAACACAGAGCAAACAGTAGAGGTGGTGGGGGTCAGTCCTAAACTTGGAGTCCTGAAGTTGAAACAGACCCAGTTTTCCCTGTAAACATAGTTGATGCAGATATGCGGATTCACCATCAGCGAATTTAACAATGGTACTGACAATAAAAAAGAGCAATGAATATTCAATGAATCCTCACTATTGACAGGTTCTAGGTGCTGGTCAGAAAAAGATGAACCAATGCATGCCTTCAGAAAATTATCAGTTCAATAAAGGGTCAGGGCTGTGCCAAGAGGAAGCACAAACAGGAATGTATGGAATGTGGCACGCACCACTATTCAAAGCTCATGTCCTCTGAAGGCAATGCCTGCTCACACAGCGAGCAAGATACTTGGCTTATCTCACTAAAAGCTCATAAATGTACCATTCTGACTTCTGCTCAAATAATACCAAACTTTTAGTTAGGCTAAAACATTATTTTTCACCAAAGTACAAGCTTATTTCAGTACTAAGTTAATCAAATCTGTGATTTATAACTTCACCAACCTGCCATAACCTCTACAACTGTTTACAAACTGTTTTGGAACTGGAAAACAGAACCAAAAAAAAAAAAAAAACTGGCCAAGTGCCTCTATATTCTGAGTTGCCAAAGAAGAGTTAATGTTCCGCTCAAAGTATGGCTGTAATATCAAATGGCTTCCTCTCTAATGAAAACCACTTACACTATTTGCAAAACCCCAATTATACTACATCTCCCCACTAAGAAAAAATTAAAATATGGTTACATAATATCTCAATTTTGCTAAGTTGTCACAAAATAAGTCTAGGAAATGCCAAAGTTAAATTTAAAACATTGAAACAAAAAAGCCCAAAGCCCTAGCTAAACAAATTGCCTGCTCTTTTCTATAAGAAAAGACCGTGTATCTCTCCTCCGGAAGAGGAGATGGTACAATTTTGGTTTTGGTCAATGGAATGAACAAAGACATTCTTCTCACTTACATGCTTCAGACCATAATTTGAAAAGCATTACCATATTGATCTAATTTTCTACTCTGTAAAAGAATCACAAAATAAATTATGTGGAAAATATTTTAGTTTAGCAAAACACAATAGTCTGAATTCAGTCTAAAGACGACATTCATTTTGATAGCCAGACACTAAAAACAGTCACATCTTACAGAATAACAATAAATACAAGTATCTAAAGAGTATACAGAGGATGTATGTACATGGAAAGATTTGATTTCAAAATCAGTAATAATTTCAGCAGGTACTTTAGATGAACATCTTTTACTTCTAATGAAAACAAAGCAAACAACACTGAGAGGTTTTCTCCTCAGTTACAATGTATCTATCTAGTTAAAAATATGAATTTTCAAAAGCAAAATTATACTAATGGATAAGAAGTAAAAAATTGTAGCAAACCCTGCCCATTTTTTTGTAATGATTTTTATGATGTATTGAGAAGTCGCCTTTTAAAGTACATATTTCAGTCTTTCGTTATATTTCAAGGCTGTGCCACCATTGTCACTATATAAGTGCATAACATTCATCATTCCATGTTCATCCTCAGTCTCTCCCCGTTCCAAGGGCCCCTGGATGCCCCTGATCTATTAGCAATGCATTTCAAAATGGAATATTTCCTCATGTGGCCATGCTTCATATTTGATTCTAAGTAAAGTACAAAGGCAAGACACAACCTGTGAGACCTCAGGTGGTGCAGGCCCAAGTCATCTTTCTGGCCTAGTTTTTTGTGACTTCCCCCTTCTCTGTCATGCCACCTTGGCCACCCACACTGGCTTCCTGAAGCTACTGGAATACGCCATGCCAGCTTCCACTTCAGGGCCTCTCCAGGCTATTCTCTCTTCTGGTCTTAGAGATAGTCTCCTGACTAATGCTGTCATCTACTAAGTTTTGTTCAAAGTCACACTCTCAAGGAAGCCACCTATCCTCTCTTTTTCTTCCACAGAGCTTATCAACTTTGAGTGTCTTTAGTTCCCTTATTCATTCACATCTACATGAGACTCTTGTTAAAATGCAGGTAGG